>CM021108.1:170874119-171331612 GCA_007115665.2 Sequoiadendron giganteum | reverse complement strand
AGGAGAGATAGATAGTAAAGAGGGAAAGAGGTAGGGAAGGATACATACGTGAGATAGAGAGGGATGGAGAGAGAGAGAGTGATGGAGGGAGAGGGGAGATAAAGAAAATTAGAGAGGGAAGGAGAGAGAGGAGAGACAAAGAGTAGAGAGGGTGGCGGGAGGGAGAGGTAGGGATGGGAATAGAGGTGTATGCGTGTGTGAGAGAGAGAAGATGGTGAGATAGAGAAAATGAGAAATTGAGAGAGAAAGAGGAGGGACGGAGGGAGGGAGGGACAAAAGGGAGAGAGATTGAGAGGAGAGACAAGAAGAAGGTGAGGGAGGGTGAGGTAGAGAGAGGGAGGGAGAGGAGAGATAGAGAGAGGTAAAGGGGGAAAGAGGGAGGGAGGGAGAGTTAGGGAGGGAGATAGAGGTGTGTGTGACAAAGATTAAGAGAGAGAGTGGTGAGATGGAGAGGAGAGAGTGAGGGGGAGTGAGAGATAATTATGAGATAGAGAGGAGAGAGTGAGAGAGAAAGAGAGGGAGGAGAGGGAGAGGTAGGGAGAGGAGAGATAGAGAGTAGAGATGCAAAGAGGTAGGGATGGAGGCATAGGTGAGATATAGAGTGATGGATGGAGATGTAGGTAAAGAGAGGGAGATAGGAGATACAGATAAGTAGAGAGAGAAGGATATGTAGAGAGAGAGTAGAGAGGGGAGGGCGGGAGGGTGAGGTAGGAGGAGATAGAGGGACCTATGTGAGAGAGAAGAAGGGGGGAGAGAGAGGAAGGGAGAGAAAGGGAAGGAGAGAAGAGATAGAGAGTAGAGAGGGAAGGAGAGAGTAAGAGAGAAAGTGGATACAACTTGCTGACTACTAAAAGTTGACCTCTTGATTACTGAAATTTGACATGTTGATTACTGAAATTTGAGTGTCTGAAAAATTATAAGATCTTCCAAAAACTATAATTTTCATAATAACTCCAAGAGATCCAAAACCACTCTCAAACATCTTGACACTATATACATGAAATATAACTTTTAAAAAGTATAAGAAAGTAAATGTCCATATGTAAATATCAACTTATAACTTAAATGTTTATTTCATGTATATAGTCTCCCTAGTAGAGAAATATAAAATGAAATATTTCACAAAAATGATTTGCAAAATAACATGCTTCAATTTGGCGAGCACCAAATTTGGCACTAGTGAAATGGAGCACCAAATTTGGCGCTCACCAAATGATGAATTTCATTTGGCTAGCGCCAAATTTGGAACTCACCAAATGAAGAGAACCAAAATTATTTGAATTTTGACATACCAACCATTAGGCTCGATCATCCGAGCCATTTGGTGCTCACCAAATGGCCATTTCGAGTAAAAAAACAAAAGTGGCACCTTTTTTGTGTCACAGATTGCTGCACACACCATATGGTAAATTTAATCTAGCAATTCCTAATTGAATAAATGTTGTGGTTATAGCTAAAAAAATAATGAAAATTATAAAACACATACCATGTATGAAAAAAAAAAAAAATTTAAATCATCATTTTACTCGTGATGTTGTAGAGAAATAAATAGTTCCATTGTTTTTTGTAATATAGTGAACATTCTTGTACATGAAAACAAATATGAAACAATGAATGTTTATAAATTTGACCTAACCTTGCAATGCTAGATATGTTACAAGTCATTAGTAGGATAGATCCATTTTTTTGAAATATTATAAATGTGTGTGTAGTGTTGAAAATTGTCACCCTTAACAATTTCACATAATATGTTTTGCTCCCCCTTAATTTATTGGACCTAATTAAGATCCTAATTTCCTAGATTATACATTCCAAAGCCTATTTTTACCATTTTCTAAAGGATTGCAATAATTGAATAAATGCAAAAAATTAATGTCATGATCTCGACACTAAATATCCTAGAAGATAGGGCCAAGACCCATGCGCCCATAAGTGTATGGGTCCCCCTATCTTGTTAAGGACCAATTTTTAATATGTTGTTGATGAAATTTCAACATTCAAAATTCAAAATTCAATTGTCACCTTTTGGGATCTAATTTTTAGGAAATTGGGACAATTGCCTATAAATACCTAGTTATTGTATCAATTCAAATATAACTTGAGCACTAAGTAAAAATCTATTGCAAAACTTATCATCAAGAGAACTATTGAGCAAGTCAAGAGTTGTAGTGTAGAAAAAAGTAACCCTTTTTCACACTTAATTTGGGAATAATTGATATATAATTAACTTAATTATGCCTCAGTTTAGTATTGTAATGTGTTGTACAAATTCACATTAATCTATGGCCCTTTTTAATGCAGTTTACTTCAATTGTACCTTATTTAGGGTTTTGAAAATTGTTGTATTACACTTTCACACTCATCTAGGGTTTCCTTAATTAATTGTGGTTAATTGAGCTTAATTGGCCCCTTTAATTAAGATTCAAGCCTTATTAATGACACTTTTCAAAGGATCCATCCTGACACCCAATAATCAAATTGTGTGACATTTAATTTGGAAAATTCAAGGTCCTAGAAAATGGTGCTAGGACTCATTCACCTTTAGTGGTGAATAGGTCCTCTCCACATAGGACACCCCTTTCTTTGCAGTTTTGAAATGAGTTTTTCATGTTATTTCAACCCCTTGAAGCATGTTCCTAGAAAGTTGTTCTAGGACCCATTCGCCTTTAGTGGCGAATGGGTCCTCCTCACATAGGACACCCCTTATTTAATTTAATTATGGTGGGATCATAATGATTTTCAGTCCTAGATCTGATGTTGGCTTGATTTTTTTGAATTTTGGGGTTAATCTCTAGATTTAGTATAAATATAGGGTTATTTCACATTGTTTCTCCTAGAAAAATTTATGTGACTTCATGAGATCAAGAGCAAGAGCATTATAGAGTTTATAAGAGCATCTAAAAGGAATTCAAAGGAATATTAGTGAAGTTTATTGTAGCAATTCAAGGTCATATCATCGTGTCAAAGGCATGGTGCATTCAAGCATGTCGTTGAGCTAAGATTGTTGATGTAGCATTGAGGATCTACTTGACAAGCATTGTTTCACATCTAATTTGAGATCAAGATCTACATTCGACATGGCCACTTCATGTTAGTTTGAAGATTTACATTCCAAGATAACTTCCAAAGTATCATCATTTCATTATATCATGTTTCATGCTTCAATTTCATTATTTCATCATTTGGTTTAATTACCTAAAAGGGGTTTGATTTAGGAAAACCCTTATTCACTAAAAATCAACAAGTTTTTCTCCTCTTGAATGTGTGTTTGTAGATTTAAAAGTTCAATGTCAAGTGGAGAACAAGCTTGAAGAAAAATAATTGCCAAAGTTGTCAAGTTGCATAGTTGCCATCCATAGTGAAAGAACACAAAAAGAAGCCTATATAATTTTCTATAGGTTTTCGGGAGCTTACAATTGAGGATTTGAGAGTGCATACATCAAGGAACAGAGCCCAAATCTCAATTTCAGAAACCCTAACACGAACCCATTCACCACTAAAGGGGAATGAGTCCTTTGTGACCTAAAAACAACCTTCTTGTTTAATGAGGTACACACCATTATAGCCTCTCAAAACTTCCCTCATAGTTGCTATAATAGTTAGGATCATTTTTTGATTGTTATTTAGGCATTTTGGCCCTCATAATTGAATGAAACACACACCTAATGAAAATTAGGTTCATCATTGATACCCTATTGATGGTGAACCTCTTTTTCTATGTTTCATTTTGGTAAACCCAACTTTTGAACATTCTATCTTTTGATTTGGAGTGCATTTAAACCCTAGATCTTAGTTTTGCAATATTTTGCATTAGGTTTAAACAAGTTGCATTACATTTAGGGTTTTTTAAAATTGCATTAGTTTTTATTGTATATAGGGGTTTAAATTTGCATTCTTGCATTTTTTAAATCTAAAAAATTCAAAAATTTGCATGCATATTACATTGATTTTGCACAGTGTTTGCATATTAGTGTACTTTTAATCATTCATATTCAAAAAATTGAGTCAAAATTGCATTTCAAAATGTGTCATATATGTCATTATTTACCCTTCCTTTAACTTCTATTAGGTCATCAAATTCTAAAAATTTCTATCATAAGAGTTGCAGTTTAAAATCGGGCACAAACAACACATAAAATAACTTAAAAATTGTAGTTTTCACCTTTTAAAAACCCCAATTTGGGACCCATTCGCCCCTACTAGTGAATGAGTCCTTGATCAAGCTTGACCTAAACTTTCTGGCATCTAAAACTCACTAAAAAACACTTAGAAATCAACAAAAACATTCCAAAAATCCTTATCTAGGACCCATTCACCCATATTGGTGAATGAGTCCCTGATAGGTCCTAATCTACAATTTTTGGGATGTGAAATCTTTGTTTTAGACTTATGTTTGATGTTGTTACATTTCTGTTTTAGTTTTCTGGTTTTTTGTTTCATTAAATTCATTGAATCTAGCTTAATTTTCTTCATTTAGTGCATTGTTAAAATTCAAAATGTCATTTATGACAATTCATTTTTAGTCTATTGCATAGTGTAATCAGAAAATTACCTTGTTTAAAGTCTGAAGATCTAAAAAATGTGTACATTTCTGAAATTTTTCCTTGTTGCATACATAATTTTTCTATTCATAAATCTTTTCATGAGTTTGATAAGAGTACTTTCATGTTTGCATATACATTGTTTACATTCTTGAACCATGGCATAAGATGGATAAAAGTTCTTTTCATTCTTGAGCACACAATGTTGGTATTTTACCTTCCTAAGAATGCTAAGAAAAATTTCATCCCTCCTACTTTTGAGAATGCTTTAGTGAAAGAGTATGCAAGCATAGCCAATCATGACAACCATAATTTTTCTTCTCTCGATACCTCTCCTATTAATGATTAAGGTATCTTGGTGAAAGAAGATACAATCATGGAGAATCATGAAAGTCTTATTTGTCCCTCTCCTACTCCCCCTTGGATAGATATTATGAGACAAGAGGATGAGATAATTAACACATTTCTTAACATCACTTTACCCAGGCAAAATTCTTTAGTGAAAGAAGATATATTGAGAGATCCAATGATTGTGATTTATAGTATTATTTCTCTCCTTCCTAATGTCCCTAAAATTTGGAAAGACCCATTTGAACAAAAGGATACAATAATTGATAAGCATGAAAAGCATAGTTGTCCTTCTCTTGATGCCTCCCATTCTTTTGATGAAGTTACTTTACAAAATCTAACCATGGAATGTGATGAACATCTTAAAATATCCCCTACTAGGGTAGATATTATGGCACAAGAGAATGAGACCTTAGAGAAAAAAGATGAAATCATGAACAATCATAATGATCAAATTAGGCCTCCTAATATCTCTACTATGGATAAAGATGATATTTTGATGTTAGAAAATCCAATCGATGAGAGTCATGAAAGTCCTATTGGTGTCCCTTCCCCTAGGGAAAACATTATTGAACAAGAGAATTCCATCATTAATAGGAAATAAAACCTAACCATTGATAACTCCCTTGTGATGAATCCATTTTAGAAGAACCAACCATTGAATGTCATGAGCATCTAGTTTGCAGCTCTCCTAAAAAATCTCCTACTAGGGAAGATATCATGGTGAAAGAAAATAAGAACATTGGCACATGTCTTTCAAGTAATAGTGATGAGGCTTCCTTAGAAATATTATTAAGTAACATTAGACTTTTACTCACTAAGAGATCATAAAATTAAGGATAAGTATTATAAGCTTATGCACATTAGATATCCCTTGAAGTACTCTCTTGAGCCTAAACTTATCATTTATATAGCCTCACAAAAACCACAAGTTTAAAATAAACATGTTCTTATCTTAGAACCACCTAAAAGGCAACTTGATAATGTTTCCTAGCAACCGAATTATAACACCATTTCTCATACATATAACACTGAAAACAATCCACAACCAAGACAAGAAACTCCAACATCCCTCCCATTGCCTAACCCTATCTTACCTAGTCCTCCTCATTTTCCTTTAAAAAGTTGAAAAGAGTATGATCTTGTTGAAAAAATAAACAATACTCCTGCTAAGATATCCTTATGGGAACTTATTCAAGTCTCACCAATTTATCATAACATGATTCAAAGTGCTTTACAACAAGTTCCTCCCATTCATAATGTGCAATCAAATGATGTGGCAGCCAAAATTCAAGCTATAATTCCATCCAACTTAGACATTACTTTCCATCAAGATGAGTTTCCTTCTATAGAAATTTAGAAGAGACATGAAGCTTCCAATATAATAGTCCATGTTAATCAAATCGTGCAATAAAATAAACCCCTTTTGACAATGTTTCGGCCCTAAATGTGTGTAGTGTGAGTCTTTTGGAAAAGCTTGACATGAGTATAAGCGACATTAAACTTGATTCTTTATCTGTCCATGGATTTGATAATATAGGAAAACAACTGCTCAAAATTATCACATTTCCTATTAATGTTGGGAAAGTAACATTACAAACTTTGGTCGATGTTATACCTCATGATCTTTCATATAATATCCTCTTAGTCAGACCATGGATTCATGATATGAATGGGGTAACTTCCACCCTTCACCATGTAATGAAGTATGTCTATAACAACAAGGTTTAAATGCTAAAAGCTAATCTTGAACCTGAAATTTGCTTGATTTTCAAGAGAGAATGATGAGATCCTTTGGAAGAACTAGAATCAGGTACAAAAAATGAAGTTACGAATGAAGAATAACACAAGAAGAAAATTGATGAAGTCACTAAGATATTGGAAGACGATTGGGGTTCCTTAGATTTCACACCAACATTCATGGGTGAATACAAGACCATAAAAAAAGATTCTAAAAGGGGAAAAGAAAAAGTAGTAATTTCAACCCAAAATTCAAAAGCATCCACATCAACTACTTTAGAAGATCAAGAAAATTATACAACCAACTTTGACAAAGTTTATTATGAACAACCACCAGATCCTAAAGAAATGAATTTTTTTTATGAAAGAGGTTATGAACTTATGAAATAACTTGGTTATTGTGGAAAATAATGTGGTGCTAGAGAACAAGGTATATGTATCCCTATAGAGCCCAACAAACAAGAAAAAACTCATGGTCTTCATTTTTACCTTTGATGGAAATAAAACTATCAAAAAATCCTTCACTCAATAGAAACACTATTCCAAAAGATTCTTCGAAGACAAGTTTAACTTTGGTGCATCCTGATCTAATAGATACTAAATGTGGAAATATTTCATTAGATATGCATACCATTCATACTTTGTCTACTCATTATAATCAATAACAATAGTTGTTGCTCCTTTCCATGTAATATTTGTAGGATCATCGGATACTCCCTATTGCATTTTTTACATTCATTGTAAATCATTTCCTTATCACAAGGAGTGGAATACAATCATCCATCCTCAGCTCGCTCTTGTCCTGCACTCAATGGAGGAAAGGGGTTAAGTAGTTTTTTCCTCATATGTCATTTGGCTAGTTGACCACCTTCCATGAATACATAAGAGAAGGCTTGGGATGTGGATGGCATGCCTTAAGTTGTCGAGCACAATTAACATACTTTTCTTTCTAGGTTTAGCATTGTATTTCTGTGGGAAACCCCTCCCTTCCTTCCTATTTCATGGCACAAATTTATTTTAGAAACATATGACTTGGAATAGGGTTTTCTGAGGAAAGCTCTCATGTCTTAGAGAAAAAATTGGCTACTTTAAAGAAATTTCTCACAGTAATGGTGTAGCAACCACTTTAAAGTGGGGACATACATCGATGACATATTTCGGCATATTTTATGGCATGATTCTCTTTTCTTCTTGTGATGTGTTCTTTTCTCAGTGGTGTCTTTGGGTTTGATGTCCTCCAAGAGTGCGATATTTCTAAGCATATGATCACCCTTGATGGCATGATGTGAAGCAAGAGGCATCCCATAAGTGGCGATCTGATACTCTTTAATTTTTCCTCTCTTGGAGACATTAGGCATGATGTTCCCTAAGAATAAGACCTTACATGAACAAAGAAAAATTCCCTCTAATAAAAACTTACAAACATGAAATTCAAAAGAATACAAAAGAATTACATTGCGGTGCCTTATCGAAGTTATCAGGAGGATGAATTTGGTATGGTATGGGAGGCTAATATGATTCTCTCATTTTCCACCTTGTTGGGATAACTCACCTAGTGGACAGACTGAGGTTTCACCACCCCAGAGTGAGCATACATGATTGGGACAACTCACGCAGTGAATAGACCGAGGTTCCACTACCCCAAAAAGAGCAACATATGCCACAAAAAAACAACCCCGTTCCACATCTACATGTTGGAATGGTTGTGCTTGATCCTTTGTTTTTCTTTATTTCTTGGCCTTTGATAGAGTATGACTATGTACCTCCATTATTTCTGCATACTAAAGTGTCTTGAATGTGTACTTTAGTGTGATTTTTTCATGGGGGAAACTCTCACTAAAGTGGGGGAAAAATGTAGTGTAGAAAAAAGTAACCACTTTTCACACTTAATTTGAGAATAATTCATATATAATTAACTTAATTATGCCTCATTTTAGTGTTGTAATGTGGTGTACACATTCACATTAATCTAGGGCCCTTTTTAATGCAATGTACTTAAATTGTACCTTATTTAGGGTGTTGTAAAGTGTTGTATTACATTTTCACAGTAATCTAGGGTTTTCTTAATTAATTGTGGTTAATTGAGCTTAATTGGCCCCTTTAATTAAAATTCAAGCCTTATTAATGACACTTTCTGAAGGATCCATCTTGATACCCAATAATTAAATTGTATGATTAATTTGGCAAATTCAAGGTCCTAGAAAATGGTGCTAGGGCGAATGGGTCCTCTCCATATAGGACACCCATTTATTTTCATTTTTGAAATGGGTTTTTGATGTTGTTTCAACCCCCAGAAGCATGGTCCTAGAAAGTTGTTCTAGGACCCATTCACCTTTAGTGGCGAATGGGTCCTCCTCACATAGGACACCCCTTTTTGAATTTAATTGTGGCAAGATCATAATGATTTTCAATCCTAGATCTAATGGTGACAAGTGAATTATTTGAATTTTGATGTTAATCTCTAGATTTAGTATAAATAATGGGTTAATTCACATTGTTTCTCCTAGAAAAATTTATGTGACTTCATGAGATCAAGAGCAAGAGAATTATAGAGTTTGCAAGAGCATCTAAAAGGCATTCAAAGGCATATTAGTGAAGTTTATTGCAGCAATTCAAGGTCATATCATCATGTCAAAGGCATAGTACATTCAAGAATGATGTTGAGCTAATATTACATTGATGTGGAATTGAGGATCTAATTGACAAGCATTGTTTCACATCTAATTTGAGATCAAGATCTACATTCTACATGACCACTTCATGTTAGTTTGCAGATTTACATTCCAAGACAACTTCCAAGGTATCATCATTTAATTATCTCATGTTTCATTCTTCAATTTCATTATTTCATCATTTGGTTTAATTACCTACAAGGGGTTTAACTTAGGAAAACCCCTATTCACTAACAATCAACAAGTTTTTCTCCTCTTGAATGAGTGTTTGAAAATTTATAGGTTGAAGATCAAGTGGAGAACAAGTTTGAAGGAAAATTGTGAATGTTGTCAAGTTGCATAGTTGTCATCCATAGTGCAAGAACACAAAAAGAGGGCTATAAAATTTGCTACATTTTTTTGAGAGCTGACAACCAAGGATCTAAGAGTGTGGACATCACGGAATAGGACCCAGATCTTAGTTTTAGAAACCCTAACAGGGATCCATTTGCCACTAAAGGAGAATGAGTCCTTTGTGATGCAGAGTAGGGGTGGATTAAGCTTTACCAGACACAACTCAACACAATTCAAACATTACTCAAGACCCAAGACCACTGCAATGGTGATTTTCAATAAAAAGCTTGTCTTTCAAACTAGGTCTCCTAAATGGCATTTTTTGTCATATCTTTTAGAGAAGGTCGTCTCACCTTGTGATAGAGCTTTTGAAATTTGAAAAAAAATAGTTGGTTCCATACAAAATTTTAATCATTGTCACCCTTGTTCTTGATGGTTGTGTGTTAGGGTTTAGGGGTTTGTTACCCTTGTTTGATTTTTTTTAAACTATTGAACCCTTACATTATATTTCCCTATTGACCCACTATACCAGGTCACTGATAATCTTAGTTATAACTTATGGCATCATGCCCATTGTCTTTACTGGCCCCTTTTGCTTAGGCCCACCGATCATCGGGTGTTGTTAAAGTTTAAATATTTCATGGTCGGCCTGAAATATTTCATATTTTAAAGACTTATGTCTTAAGTCTTTAATTTTTCAAGGGGCAGTTGCCCGTCACCTAGCCCATCATCCCTTACTTATAACAAACAATATGCACATGCAGAAATCAAAGCCATCAGATTAAACAATCAAAATCCAAGCCCTTACGCAAATGTCGTGAAGTATTAAAAAGGTGTATTTTGGTTGGGTTGTGCGGTGTGTGCGATTGTGCCACGCGTCCTTCAATTCAAATGGGACCCAGTTCCCACTATCGGTATTGTTCCCACTATCGACATTGTCTTAGCTGGAAGTAGATCAACAACTCGAACGTACTGTTGGTGTTTTTTCCCACATAGGATTTGTAATTCTCTAAGAGGTAGCCAACCTCCATTATAAAGAACCATAAAGGCTAGTGGCCAACTAATGAGATTCAGTCAAAGACTGACATCTCCTACACTTTTGGCTTTGTGAAACCAAGGTGGGTAAACCTAAATGTGTTCATAAGAATGTTCTATGA
Organism: Sequoiadendron giganteum; assembly: GCA_007115665.2. Taxonomy (NCBI): domain Eukaryota; kingdom Viridiplantae; phylum Streptophyta; class Pinopsida; order Cupressales; family Cupressaceae; genus Sequoiadendron; species Sequoiadendron giganteum. The sequence goes on along the minus strand of CM021108.1, from coordinate 171,320,821 downwards.
CTGGTAAGAACACTTCTTCCTACAGATTATAATCCCTATACACGCAATGAGATAGTGATTACTTTTGGTATTGGCAGACCAAAGAATAATAACATGAATCTTAGAGCAACGGGATTGAAGACTTCAATGTAAGATTTTCCTCTCGTAGAGAGATAGGGTTTAATATTTTGTTGTGTTTAGCTCTTAGACCACCATGTTTAGAATTATAGTCCTATAGTAATCTTGAAAAAAATAACCAGTGCCTCATCCATTGGGCAAGAGTCATACAAAGCGTAATCCAGATATTATGGACATATCACCATAATGCTTTACATCATGTGAATTTTAATTTTTAAAACAAAACTCCTTAGCAATCCTAAATGTATAATCATAAATCTGTAACTCATTTTCAAGCAATTTCATTAACTCATAGAGCTAAAGCAAGGAAATGAAGAACACATTCAAATATACCATTGAAAGTGAATGAAAATATCATTAATAGGTTCATTCACAACTTATGACACACAATTAAGAGAGCAATTATTCCAAAATGATTATCCTTTAGTGCTTTACTATCTGTAATTACATTACCATAGCTTGCTTGCTTCATAGAAAACCTAACCAGAAAAAACATTAACTAAAAACCTCCAAGAAAACTACAGTAAATGAACTGACTGTACATATTCAGAACTTCATGGATCCAAAATCTGACCCTAACAATGAGCCATGAAATCTCCTTTATAGGATAGAAGAGCAACAAAGCATTAGGCTACATTGTTAATTTCAAAATTTAATTTCATTTAGAATGAAATTCGAATTCACATTCCTCATCATTAGATAGCAAAGTGCATGATCCGAGGAATCAAAAAATGGTTACACAGTAACCAGTCGGAGAAAAAAAAAAGTGTGCCAGGCACGCGCACATCCACATCAACAAGATGAAACACCAGGTAAAAACACCGCCCATGAACAACAAACCCAACACCAGGAAACATTAAGTAGACCCACGACCCTGGTACAAGCAACCGCTTCGACTTCTCGCCTCAATAAGAAGCGAAAACACCTTCTTCCCTCCAGCCACATCAGCACAACACCCAGCAACTTGGCACAGTGCCACTGCAGTTATTGGTTCGACTGCAAGGACCTCTTCGTTTACACCCATGAGCTCGGTCAAGGCTACCAGGTAACATTGGTAATTCAAGTCTGTTTCAAACTCGTTGCCATCAGAATCTGATGAAATCAAAACAGGGGATGCGCAACGCTCAGGCCTTTTGCTAGCACTTTGAGTAGCAACTTTGGGTGTTATGGGAGAAGGTTGCTCCTTCTCAACTAGCGACCTCCTAGGTCCTACTCTGGCACTCCTGCGCCCTATAGATTTCTCCATTTAAGAAATAGATTCACATAATACAGGAGAATAGCCACCACCTGCAAACAAAACAACTCAAAAATGTAATGATAACATTGGGTAACTTAGCAAGCATTTATAGAGTGAATTGGTGCGAGGGATATTAATTGCTTGAATGCAATACAAGAATTTGAGTGATTAGTGGCTGACATAGCCACCATAAGATTATTCCAGGCTTATGAAGAAACGGCGTATAGCCCATCATTATTTCTATCGGGAGGGCATCGTTCGTACGCTAGAGAAAATCGAGAGAAGATCCTTTGGAATAACCCACGTGGCATTAATGAAACAAGTAACAGAGCACAAAATTTCACCACACAAATGAACAACACCCCTCTTTGAATTTGAACCATTGATGCGGAACAAATCTGGCAAATCAAACGACTCAGATCGATTCAATGAGTGTTGACAATCCATATCAGCGCCTCAGAAAAACCACAGCCAATCATAACTCATGAAAATAGGAGGTCATAACTGGACAGTAGGTCCCACCTAGCCTTGTCGCTTCAAGAACAAAGCCACGTGTCACCCTTTCGCAGACCTCGCAGTACTTTAGGAATATTTACTTTGATCGTGCGAGGTCTGCGAGGGACAATTATTATTAACCCCGTCATTAAATTCCTTCGTAAGTGAAAAGTTGGCCACTTGTCACTATTGGCGCCTCAGGAAAATACCTCACTCCTCCATACATGCCAGATGGTGGCATCTCACAGACCTCGCACTACTTTACTCACATCAGCAGGAAAACCTATGAGGCCTGCGAGAAACGGTCCAGATCAAAACCCGTGATCGGACGGTTAGCCAAATTGCATATAGGACATGTAGAATATTTAGGTGGGATCGGCCAGTACAACCTTCGACGGTATAAATGTTTAAGCCCAAGTGGCAAAAAATGACCAACAGGCTGGGTGAAAGGGGTCGGTAAGGGCATGGAGGAAAGGCTCAACTGGATCACTTAAGTAACCGGTTACCTTCAGTAGCAAGTCACCGTTGAAATATAACGTAAGGGTTTCAAAAGTTAACAATTTATATTACCATGGGTAATATAAAACCTTGAAACCCTTAGCCTCCCTCTAAATTTTAAAAGTCCCATCAGGTCTGTGGGTGGATGTTGTTGAGGAGTTAATGAGGTATATTTCTCTCAAAGGTCGTTATTCTATGGTAAATTTCTATCACTTCGTCCTTCTTAACCATTTTCTTCACAAGAAAAGGATTTCTTTTCCTTTTTACCTTTTGGCTTCGTTGGATGTTAGAATTATTGACCACAAGAAAAATCATAAGAACCTTGTTCTTCATGTGGGGTTGATTCTCCTTATCTTTGACTATTGCAAAGCCTTTGAGGTGGTTAAACCACTTTCGACTCCTAAGGTTGTGAAAATTAAGCAAGATCTGGGTTATGAAACTATTTCTGAGGAGGAATTGACCTGTAAAAATAGGAAAACAAGGAAACTTATTCTCCAGAAGGAGTCAGAATCAAAGGATGATGTGGATTTTGTGCCAAAATCCCTTGCTACTGTGGATGAGGATATGAGATCCCCTACTCTGGGGAAGCATAAAAAAGAGGGGTTGAGCCCCGACAAGGGTTATGAGGTGAGCAGCGAAGAACCTACTAATGAAATGCTTAGCCAGAGCAGAAAGGCTATGAAGGACTTGGTTAGGGAGGTTTTGTCTCCTCCCCCAACTCTAAAAATAGGGAATTTCTTGTGGGGGATAGTACGAGGAAGGTGGTGAGGTCTACTTGTAAAAATATCGAGCTAGACACTCCTCTTAAAGTGGATGGCAAACAGTATGATGTGGGGTCTTCGAAAGGTAAGGAATAGGTTATTGGGGTTTCTTCAGGTGGGCATCGGGTTGGGAATGTTGTTGTGGGCCTTCCTGTGGTGGACCCAGAGAGGCAAATGAAAAGGATGGGGGTTGCTATTGAGATCGTGGAATCCATCCACAAGATAAAATCACCGGCTCTGACGCTGATTGCTACTGATATGGATAAGGTTAGCTCCTTGCATGAGGAGGATGACGAGGGTAAAGAGGTTTTTAATATTGGTAAATATAATATTGTTGATGTCTTGGGAGCTACTAAAGAGGGCTCTATTTTTTTTTATAAGCTTTTTAAATGGATTTTCCATAAGATGAATATGACTAATATGAAAGTGAGGGGTATTGCGAGAAAAATGGAGGATTCCTCTGTTCAGGATCAAATCGATGATTTGATGAACTCAAACGCTTTTGATGAAGCAGAATCTTGAAGGAAGAATCTTCAATTTGTAAAATCTCATGGAAAGGATTATTGCTAATATGGAGAAAGGTAAGGAGGGGAACAAAGTTGGGTTTAATGTTGAATCTGTTGGTATGATGTCCCTTGTGGATAATTTTAAAAATGGTAAAGATGTTGTTGATGATGATGCTGATGGTAAGTTGATGGAAGGCAAGAAGCCTGGTGACAAGGGTGTGAGTTGTGTTTTGATTGAGGAGGTATAATTGGGTGGACCTAGGGTTCGAACCCATAACAAGACCAAAGCTCGGGTTGGTACTACTACAAATGATATGTCTGTTGATGGGGATGAAGGTGTTAAGAATGCAACTTGTGATGTTGAGGTTGCAGATATCCTAAATAATAAGTAATGTCGTTGGGTGGGTTCCTTATTTTTTGTTGATTATTTGTTGTGGTCTTGTTGTGGGTGGGTTGTTTTGCTATAGATGACTTTTTCTTTCGATACAACTTCCTTTTGATGTAAAGGGTTTTGGGCCACTTCAAAACCCATTTTTTACCTTTAATCAAAACAAATAGCGACATAGCGAAGACAGTTGAATTTTGGCCAAAGATAGTTGTGATAAGGGACTTACTAAGCAGGGTAATTATAACAATTGGGGAGGTAGATATTTCTACTCGGCTTTATATATTTTTAGATTTTGTACCTAATGACTGTACTTTAGAGATACATACACCAACATCCAGTATAGACAGTTTCTCTCCACCATCTTCACCTATTGATTCTCAATAGTATATTGAGGATATCTATAGCCATCTATTATTACAAGATATTGTTTTTGTCTCATATTTTTATAAGTGTCTTTTATGTCTCTCTTTTTGCATGATAGTTTTTTCCTATTGTTTTTTCTATCTTTCTCTATTTTATGAGAGATTTCATTGTACATGGGTACCTAACCAAGCCCTATAGTTGAGACCCATTTATTTTGTGCCCACCTAAGCTATGCTTAAGGGGGGTGTTAGTGTATTTATTTGCATGTACACATAGGCTTTAATCCTACTTAGGAATCTATGACACTTACACATATAAGGTGTAAAGTTAGTTAGGATCTTTATAGAGGTTTCGACTCACTTTCAGCACCTCATGCTACTTTTATGATAGGAAACTCGCCACCACTGCATGTATGAGGAGTCTTGTCCTCACTTCATGGAGATCGAGTGCCTTTCTCCTACCTATTTATGTACATCTTGTTGATCCAATAGATTGGTCAACTTCATACACATTTTGCAATTGTTCATCATTGTTCGTGTTAATTAATCTATATATTTGTTGGTTTTCACATGTTATGTTTCATGTTTCTATTTTCCTTTTCTTATAAAGTGGGAGAATCACATGATATTTTATGCCTTAACAAGTATGTTGATGTCATAGACTCAAAATAAAATGAAACATGACCATTGAATATGTTAATGTTTAGAAAGTTAAGTAATATGACATAGATATAATTAATAATTAGTAATGAACCATTTTAATTTTATAATCCTATGATACATTAATCTTGTCTATGGTTTTCTTGATTTAGGGTTTGAAGAACATTAAAATTTTCGTGATCTTGGTATGCATGTACATACATGCACACACTAAATAAATTCTAGAGTTTAGGTAAATTGATATATTAGGATTTAATATTTACATATTTGAATTAAATTTGAAAAAAAAACTAAACCTTAAAAATTATTAAAAAAATATATTAGAAAATATAAAAAACCTACCTACACCCGAATGAAATTGACTTTGGAGGGAGGAGGAGGAGAGAGGAGATGGAGGACTAGAATTTTCAAAGAGGGTACCCATTCTAATGGTGTTGTCTGTCAAATTGCCCTCATCATCGATGTAGCTGAAAAACGAGCTCATGGAGATTTTTTAAAATAAATATTTTAAAAAGGGTGCAAATTCATAAGGGGTACCAATTTCTAAACAAGTACACATTCTAACAAGTACTCGTTTAGGTTGAGACCTCGAACCATAACAAGTACCCATTTTGATTGGGTGTGTGTTTAGGCTTGGGGCCCATTCTTGTTGAGATTGTTTTAACCTAGCACTTTCACTAAAAGTGGAGCCAACTACTAGTTTCTACTCAGGTACTCAATATTTGGTGGTTGAATTCTTCAATCCAGACATTTATTGTTAGATATTTATGAGAGATGGGATGAGTATGAGAAATAAGAGTTTTTATTTGCATCAAGTTGGGAAATTTAATTACGAAGGACTGTAAGTTGAACACTTGTATATTTTCTATTAAGTGGTAGGTGTGTAGTGATTTGACAATTTTGTCAATGTGTGGACAAATATCTTCTAAAATTGTGCAAATTGTAATATAAAATTTTACATAAGTTTTTTTAACATATTCAAAAGTAAATTGTAGTTATTATGAACAACATTGTATTTTGTCTCATATGAAGCATGCAATGAATCGAAAATATTTATTCTTTTGGTACAGACTAATGTGTAGTTGCATAAATTTTAGTGCATCAATGATTTATGTAAAATAAATTTATATGTTACTTATTAACACAAAAATAAATAAAACTTGATATTATAATGTTCAAAGAATAGTGTGCATAGGTTCTATTAATTGATCAAAATATGACAAATACCCTCACAAATATTAGAACATGCTCAACTACTAGGTCATCTCCCCTAATTGTTGTCAAACTTGATGGGTTCTCTTAAACAATTGAAACTAGAACGCTATCCTCCATATAAAAAGCAAATATTAGATGTACTCTATGACCACCCATATAATGTTTAATATGCAAATCATCTTATGATATTTAAATACAATGTTAATTATAATTGGAAAAAAAACATTGTTTGTTCAGGTAACCATTAAATATGGATCCACTTGCTAGTATATTCTTATACTAAGTCCAATTGATGATGTGCTTCCTAATCCATTATTGTGCCACCCACATTAAATATTTGAAATAGAGCCTAAATAACACAGAGCCCATAATATTAAAAAGGGGAAAAAAAAGCGTCAGGTCAAAAGAACACGGAGCCCATAATATTTAAAAGAAAAAGAAAAGCGTGAGGACAAAAGAACACAGGGCACGCAATAATAAAAATAAAACAACTTCAGGACAAAAGAGCACAGAGCCCGTAATACTGAACCAGAAAGTGTCAGGACAAAAGGGTACAGAGTTTTGAGTTTTATTAGCAAACAATATATCTTGCTCTATCAGAGGCCGTCGCTCTATAAGGCCTTTTTGTTAATGTAAATCAGTCGTCTTTATTGCTCTGAACAAGAGATTCAAGTTCCTTTTATTGTAAAGCCGTGAATTGAAATTGCTTTGGGAGCGATGGGGGAAAATGGAAATGGTGAGAGAATGCTAGTGGTGGTGGTGCCACTCCCCGCACAGGGACACCTCAATCAGCTCCTTCATTTTTCCAGAGTTATCGCCGGACGAGGAGCAAGCGTATCATTCCTGGCCACCTCCACCCATATTCAGCAAGTCCGCCGCCGTGTTGAAGGATGGGAGCTTCACAACTTCGATATTTGTTTCGAGGAACTACCCATGCTTCATCTCTCGGGTGGAGAGCTCGATGCTCAGAGCACTCATATGTTTCCGATTCAGTTGATTCATCTGTTTGAACCCCTGGAGGATCAGCTAGGGTCTCATGTAGATCAGCTACTGCGCACTATCCGCTCTGAGAACAATAATAGAGTGGTTATAGTCTACGATGCGCTTATGGGATGGGTTCAGACTGTGGCTACCAAATATTCAATCCCTGCCTATGCGTTCAGACCCACTGGTGCTTATTATAACCTGTGGATGAAGCGAGTAAGTGATGAGACACTGGGTTTGTCTCCTGTTAACATATCATTGAAGCGTTGTTTTCCTGAGGGATTGTTAAAATATTCTAGGCACCAAAAGTCTCTGTTAGGGCCTGCCAAGGGATTTATCATAAACACATTTAGCGCACTGGAATCTGAATTCATTCACCAGGGAAGAGAGGAATTAGTCTATGGTCGGAAGCCTGTGTGGACTGTGGGTCCTCTTCTTCCGCAGGCTTTCTTCAATGACGAACAGCGGCTGCGATTACAGGCGGACACAGAGTGCATGAGATGGTTGGATACACAGGCTCCGGCGTCCGTCCTCTACGTTTCATTCGGCAGTATATCTTCTCTTTCGGCCACACAGATCCGAGAACTGGCTGACGGATTGGAACGCAGCGGGCAGCCTTTCTTGTGGGTGCTCAGGATTTCCGATGGAGCCCATTTTTCGACAGAAGCGCAGTTCGAGTCGGCTTGCAAGTTTCTGCAACAAGGGTACGAGAGGCGATTAGAAGGACGGGGGTTTATTGCGAGGAATTGGGTGCCTCAGCTTGAGATCCTATTTCACAAGTCGACGGGTGGGTTTTTAACGCACTGTGGGTGGAATTCGACAGTGGAGAGCATCAGCGCTGGAGTGGGCATGCTGGCCTGGCCTCTGCATACCGATCAGTTTGCCAATTCGGCTCTGATAACACGAGAGCTGAAAGCCGGCGTGGAAGTGAAAGAATGGGGAAATGCAGAGGAAAATGAGTTGGTGAATGCGGAGGAGGTTGAGAAAGCAGTGAAATGGTTGATGACAAGTGAGGAGGGAATACGAGCGAGAAAGAGGGCGCAGGAATTGAGAGGCGAAGCTCGGAAGGCCGTAGGCGATGGAGGGTCTTCGTGGAAGGATATGGATTCTCTTCTCCATCACTTCTCTCAATCCTTTTCCGATTAGATCAATGGGCTCTGCGTATTTGGGGGATTTCAAGGATTGTTTAGTCTATTTTTAAACGCAGATCTGTGAAGTAGAGAAAGCCATAAGTAGTGTAATAGTGACTTCAACCTTGCTAGAATATCTGCTCTCATTACTTCCCATTATTACGGGTTGTAATGCAGAATAATAGTGGCCATGGGAGTTTCACAGGTGTTTGCGGACTCCTAAAATATTCTTGCAAAATCTATTGGCACTCTGTGCTTAAACTGCGAGAAGCTGGAAATGACTGCATATTTTTACATATGGTTGGTTTGTTTAAATATTTCTTTTACATCCAACTCAATCCTGTGTGTATGCCTATGTTATTAGGCATATAGTTGGTTTAAGATATGTTGGAAAACTCCCTAATGTCAATAACATCTAATAGATATCTTGATCGTTTTTTAGTATAATAAAATATTATATTTCTTATTTAATATATTTTTTTATTAAATTAATAATAATAAGATCTAAAGGTAAATATTTTTATTTGTATTAATTAAATATTATATATTTATATGTTTTTATAATTATTAGGTGTAAGATTTAATCAGCATGATTACAATTCTTTGTGCTTACCATTAATTTGATAAAAAAATTGAGTATTGTTACTAGTTAATGCTATCAAGTTTCTACAATTCACAATGCTTTCATTTTTTGTTGTTTCTATATTTGATTGTGTTCGGGTTTTTTCATCAACTTTTCGGATCACACTCTGTGATCCATCATCATTCCATCTCCTTGAGCTCTCTATCATCCTAATGATGGATCCCAGAGTGTGATCTGAAACGTTGATGCAAAACGTTAGAACACAATCAAAATCCAGAAACAACAAAAAATGAAATTGTTATTGTTTTTAAGAATAATATAGATGTGGTAATTTAAAAATTATAAGAAAAAAATGATTATGAATGCATTAGAATGTATTAACATTGGTTTTCACACTCTAAAGGTACTAAAAATCAAAATGTTCTTAAAGCATTGATGTGAACTCCTCTCTAAGCATGAATGTATTTTCTTATTTGATTCTCTACTTCTCCCTTAGGCTCACTATTCAATGTTAGTTTAGATAATATTGTTGCCACGTAATCTCATTCCTTTTTTATTGCATCTAGACTTGCTCTCAATACACTTAATCAACTTAGGGAATCTATTTTTGAAAAGTGAGATTTGTAAACTCATCTATCAGAAAAATAATGAATTATTTAGCTTAGAGAGGATACCATATGGGCATTCTTGTTCGATTTATTTTCATGAGCTAACTTAACTTGTGCTATTTTTAAAAAAATATATAAATATGAAAAACCTCTAGTTAACAAATAAGATATAGGTTAAGAAAGTGGAAGATTTTATAAATATGTAAATTCTTTAATAGAGTACTACTTTGGCTACATAATAAATAATATCTTACTATAAAGCTATAAAATAAATAAAGTGAGAGACATGAAAGTAGACTTGGGTCCTTTGTGCCAAGTGGGCCATCAAAACTATATGAAGGATCTAAAGCCTAGAAGATTATTTTCAAGCATTGCATTGAGGAAGGTTCCCCTTATGGAAAATAGTGTTAGAAGGGCATCAATTTTCATTCCCTTCTCATTACTTCTCCTTTGATAAAATGAAAGTTTGATTTGTAGTTCAAAGTATTCGAAAATATTTTAAATATATAAATTCATCCCTTAAATGGGTTGGTGATAATTTTAAGATTAATGTTTCCTTTAATAACAAGAGTTTTAGTGTTATGTCATTATTAATTCCTCTAAGATACCTTTGGATGAAACTTTTGAGATCAAAGAACTATGGATTTCTAGGAAATGTAGTTGCATCATAAGGGATCTCATCTCTTCTAAATATTGGATTCCTTAGCTAGCTTTATGAAAAAAGTTTGTTTCTAATTACAATTTACCATATACTCAAAGAATTTAGAAACTTACCCCAATGACATGTTGCACAAGCTTAGGCTTGAGTCTCATGTACTCAATGGAAAGATTGGCATTGGAATCAAGATACAACATCCAAGAATTTTACTCATACATTTCTCTATTAAATGTCCAATCCTTTCTCTTTGGCTCTTCCTAAGATTAATCTATATCTATGTCTTCTTTCTTCCTCATATGCACATATATTTCTAGGCTTTAGATATTTTGGCAAGTCTAGCTTGAGCCTATGATGGTAAAATCTGACTCAAGCACCACATGAATGAGTCAAACTCTAGAAAACACATGCATTGGATCCTTGCTAAGAGGCACCCACTAAGTCCCTCCTACTCTTGTGGCAAAAGATAGTCGAGTGGGGGCTAGACTAAGGGGATTTTAACTTCACACAAAACTAGAATGGCATGGATGGTAGCAAAGTTCTTGTTGTGGTTTATTGTGTTCTATTGATGGATTTGAATGGTGTGGATGGTTTGGTTATTATTTTCAATGATTTAATATAGTTAAGTGGTCAAATATCGAGCAAGTCGTGATTTTTGTTTCATATCATGTGATAACATTTAATTAGTTTTTATCATCTATAAGATTATTATTTAGAGTTATCCTTGAATTTAGAATATTCATGTTATGTTTATTTTGATTCTATTTTACTCTATTTATTATGAGATTTATTTTTACCCATTTACATGTTCTTCGATAAGAGTTTCTTGAATAGGAAAATTCTCCCAAATCTTGTTAAAATTACTTCAATCTAATTTTCCCTACTCCAAGGCACATCAATCATAAAAATTGAGCAAACTTAGGAAGGAGAACTTGAGAAACAAAGGCAAGCTCTTTTTTTTTGAGTTTTTTAGATGCATCATTGAATTATAAAAAAATAGTTCATCACCCACAAGTCTAAAAGAAATTAGCAGCATGGCCATTGATTGTTAATATATTCTTGTAATAAGTCCAATTGACCATGAGCTGCCTAAACCATGACCCTCCCATATGTCACCCATATTAAATACATTTGTAATATTAATTACAATCTTCAAAAAGTATTGTCCAATTACCAAAATATAAAATATTATAATGTGCAGCACATATAACACCTTCACAATTAAAAGCCTCTCCCTCTTTATTTAATACGGGCTTAGTAAGATGGAATTTTATCGATTAAATTTAATTTATTTTCAACGATAAGAAGTGCTAGGACAAGAGGTTAAAGAGCTCGTAATATTAAACACAAGGCGGCATGACATAAGGGTGTTGAGTTGGACTTTTATTAACAAATAGATCATAATGTTATTTTTCAATGTAAATCATATTTGACTCAAGAAGATTGATTGATTCATTTTAAATTTTTGATAAGTAAGAAACAACAATGACAGGAATGTCCAATATGTTTAAGCTAGGATCGCTTCTATCTGTATTTTTTGTCATACCATGGGTTCAAAAATTCATTGTCTGAGTTTAATTCTAGTGTTTCATCAAATCTTAAGAATTATAATAATTGAATATTAATTATTATTATCTTTTCAAACTATTTTTGTAAATTGGAACTTAGAAAGTGACTTGATTGTGCAAGGAGCAATAAATTGTCACAGTGAATGGATAATTTCCAGGCCCTACTTTGTATGTTCATGAAGATGGCAATGTTGTTGTCCTAGTTCAGAACAATAGACCTTATAATGTTACCATGCATTTGTATGTAAGATTCAATCATTTTAATGTGACAATGTTGTTGTCCTAGTTCAAAACAAGGACCCTATAATACTACCTTGCATTTGTATGTAAGATTCAATCATTTTAATGTGATGGTGGAGTTGTATAAAAGATTATTTTTCAATTTTTATCAATAATAGCGTGTTTAAGTTTTCTATAATTGAAAAGAAATATGATTATTTTTAATTTTAATTATGCATATTTTTCAATCAACATTTAGATCATACTCAATAATTTATTATAATATGATCGAAAACATTGATTAATTTACATACAATTAAAATAAAACCATAAACAATCATACAATAACTCAACACTTAATATCAGCGTATCTATTGAATGTGTAGATCCAATTACTATTGTGTTTTCTTGAGATAAGTCTAGTTGACCATTTGCTCGCTCAACCATGACCACCCACACTAAATACAACATATACGACACCTTTTGCAACTAAAAGCCGCTTCCTCTTGTATTAAATACATTTCCTCACATGCCATTTCCTTTAAAGTTAAGAAGCGCCAGGACAAAACGGCATTATTGGCAAACAAATATCTTGATGTTATAAGATGCTGCAGCTTTCTATCGTCATTTGTCAATGTTAATCAGTGATTTTACTGATCCGAATTAAAATTGTATTGTCATTTGTAAAAGTTCCTCTTATTGTAAGGCCGTGAATTAAAATTGCTTTTGGGAGCAATGGGTGGAGATGGAAGTGGTGAGAGAATGCAAGTAGTGGTGGTGCCACTCCCCGCACAGGGACACCTCAATCAACTCCTCCATTTTTCCAGAGTTATCGCCGAACGTGGAGCACGCGTATCGTTCGTTGCCACCTCCGCCCATATTCAGCAAGTTCGCCGCCGTGTTGAGGGATGGGAACTTCACAACTTCGATATTCGTTTCGAGGAATTGCCTATACCCCAACTCTCAGGTCGAGATCAGCTCGATGCTCAGACTACTCATATGTTTCCGCTACATTTGATTCCTCTCTTTGAAGCCCTGGAGGATCAACTGGGGCCTATTATGGATCAGGTACTGCGCACCATCTGTTCTGAGAACAATAATAGAGTGGTTATAGTCTACGACGCGGGTGTGGGATGGGTTCAAACTGTAGCTACCAAATAGTCAATCCCTGGCTATGTGTTCAGACCTACTGGCGCTTATTATTACCCGTGGATGAAGCGGGCCTGTGATGAGACATGTGATTTGAAGCCTGATAACATATCATCGAAGCGTTGCTTTCCCGAAAGATTGTTAAAATATTCTAGGCGCCAAAGGTCTCTGATAGGGCCTGCCAAGGGATATATCATAAACACATCAGCACACTGGAATCAGAATTCGTACGCCAGGTAAGAGAGGAATTAGTCAACGATGGGAAGCCTGTATGGACTGTGGGTCCTCTTCTTCCGCAGGCCTTCTTCAATGATGAACGGCAGTTGCGATTACAGGCGAACACGGAGTGCATGAGATGGTTAGATCTACATGCTGCGGCGTCCGTTCTCTACGTTTCATTTGGCAGTGTATCTTCTCTTTCGGTGACACAGATCCGAGAACTGGCTGATGGATTGGAACGCAGCGGGCAGCCTTTCTTGTGGGTGCTCAGGCTTTTCGACGGAGCCCATTTTTCGACAGAAGCGCAGATCGATACGGCTTGCAAGTTTCTGCGACAAGGCTACGAAAGGCGATTAGAGGGACGGGGTTTTACTGCGAGGAATTGGGCGCCTCAGCTTGACATCCTGTTTCACAAATCCACAGGTGGATTTTTAACCCACTGCGGTTGGAATTCGACGGTGGAGAGCATCAGTGCCGGGGTGGGCATGCTGGCTTGGCCTCTACATTCCGATCAGTTTGCCAATTCGGCTCTAATCACGCGGGAGTTAAAAGCGAGCGTTCAATTGAAAGAATGGCAAAACGCAGAGGAAAATGAGTTGGTGAGTGCGGAGGAGATTGAGAAAGCAGTGAAACGGTTGATGACAAATGAGGAGGGAATTCGAGTGAGAAAGAGGGCGCAGGAATTGAGAGGTGAGGCTCGAAAGGCCGTAGGCGATGGAGGTTCTTCGTGGAAGGATATGGATTCTCTTCTCCATCACTTCTCTCAATCCTTTTCCAATTAGATTAATGGGCTCTGTGTGCTCGGGGGACTGGAAGGTTTGTCTAGTCTATCTTTAAACGCAGATCTGTGTAGTAGGGAACGCCGTAAGTAGTCTAATAGTGACTTCAACCTTGCTAGAAAATCTGGTGATGGGAAGAGCCATGGGAAATAACCCCATGTGAAAGGGTCTTCTCGCAAAATCTATTGAAACTGGTGTTTCAGTTGCGAGAAGCTGGAAACGACCGCATGTGAAAGGGTCCGTTTGTTTAAATAGATTTTTTTTACATCCAATTCAATGTTGTGTGTATATTTTCAATGGTGCTGATATATCGTTTGTTGCAAGTAGCTGCTCGCAATGTTAGTTCCAAGTAGCTACTAAATTGGCACCTCCCTAATGTGTAAATCTAATACAAATTTTAATCATATTTATTATTTAAAAATAATTTTGTTAAATTATTATTAATAATAGAATATATTGGTATTATCAAATAGTTGATAGGTATAAATATTTATAATTTTATTAATCAAGTATTATATATTTATTTGTTTTTATACAATTATTATGTGTAAGATTTAATCACTATGATTATAATTATTTGTGTTTATCATGATTTGATAAAGTTTTTAGGTGGTATTATTAGTTTTTAAGAATTTTATGAATGCGATAATTTAAAAAAAAAAAAAAAAAAATGATTGTGATGGTATTAACACTGATATTCACATTTCAATTGTTATTGAAAGTCAAAATTCTATTAAAGGATTCATGTCAATATCTCTCTCCAACATTAATATTTTTTCTTATTCCATTCTCTACTCTCCATTTAGCTTGTTATTCAATCTTGCTTTAAGCAATATTATTGCCACATAATCTCATTCCATTTACATTACATCCAAGCTTATTCTCAATCACTTAATCAACTTTTGGAATCTATTTTTGAAAAGTAAGGTTTGTTAAATCACTTACCAAAACTTTAATGAATTATTCATCTTATAGAGGATACATTACTTGCATTCTTATTAGATTCATTTCCATTGCCTAACATAAATTGTGCTATTTCAAAATAAATGTATAAATATTGAAAAGATCAAGTTAATACATGAGATATAGGTTTATAAAGTGGGAGATTTTATTAATATGGAAAATCTATAATAGAGAACTAATTTGGATACATGAGAAACAATCTCTTACTATCAAGTTGTTAAAAAAAATTCTAAGACATGAAAGTAGACATAGGTCCTTTGTGCTAAGTGGCTCATCAAAGTTATTAAAGGGTTTCAAGCCTAGAAGATTATTTTCATGCATTGCATTGAGGAAGGCTTCCCTCTTGAAAAATATCATTAGAAGTGCATTGATTTTCATTCTCTTCTAACTAATTATCCTTTAATAAAAATCAAGGGCTTATTTGTAGCTAAAAGTATTTGAGAACATTTAAAATGTGTAAATTCATTCTTTAAGTTGGTTTGTGATGGTTTTAAGACTAATTTTTCCTTCAATAACAAGATTTTTTAGTAATTCCTCTAAGATACCTTTTGGTTGAAACCTTTAGGAGCAAAGCATTATGGCTTACTAGAAAATTTGGTTGTACCATAATGGATCTTGTCTCTTCTAAAGATTGGATCATTGGCCATCTTTACAACAAATTTTATGTTTTTTAACTAAAATTTATGTTCTACTCAAATAATTTAAAAACTTACCTAAATGACACATTGCACAAGCTTAGGATCTAGCCCCATGTGCTTAATGGAAAGGTTTTGTTTGGAATCAAGATACAACATCCAATAATTTTACTCTTTGATTGCTTTATTAAATACTTAGTTCGTTCTCTTTGGATCTTTCTAAGATTAATCTAGTTTTAGTTTTTCTCTCTTTCCCTTATGCACATGGATTTTAAGGCTCCAGATAATTTGGTATGACAATCTTGAGCCTATCATGGTTAGACTTGACTCAAGCACCACATGAATGAGTTAAAACCTAGAAAAAATATTTATTGGGTCCTTGCTAAGAGGAACCCTTTGAGTCACTCCTCCTCTCATGGAAAAAATAGGTTGTGTGGGGGTTGGATCAAGAGGTTGTCCAATTCACAAAAAAGTAGAATGTCATTAATGGTAGAAAAGTTGTTGTTGTGGTTTATTGTATTTTATTGATATTTTTCAATGGGATGATGGTAGATAGTTTGGTTATTATTTTCAATGATGATTTAACAAAATCATATGGTTAACTCTCACATAAATCCATGATTTTTGTTTTAACCTCATGAATAACATTTAATTAATTCTTATCATATGTAAGAGCATTATTTAGAGTTATCATTGAATCTGAAGTATTCATGTTATGTTTATTTTGATTATATTTTACTCTATTTCTAATCAAATTTATTTTTTTATAATTTACTTATTCTCCAATAAGTGTTTCTTGAATAGGAAAATTCTCCCTGATCTCATTACAAGTGCTTCAATCTAGTTTTCCCTTACTCTAAGACACATCAAGAATAAAATTCAAGTGAGATGGAAGGATAATTTGAGAAGGAGAGGCAAGCTCTATTTGTAAGTTTTTTGGATGCATAGTTAAATTATCTAGAGCTTTTCTTATCTCTATTTTGGTGTATTTTTATAATTTTTTAAATGATGACTTTGTGTTGGGATCAAGGGATTTTACAAGAAACTTAACAAAGCTAATCTACTCCATGTAAAAAAAAATTAATCAATTCTAATAAAATAAATATTTTTATTCAACCAATAAATGATGACATGTAGATACTATTCTCAAGCAAGTTTGAATTTTATAATTGTTGAACACCCAGAATACCAAGAGGGGGGATGAATCAGTATTCTATTAAAATTTTGAGCATAGCTTATCCAATCACCAAAATATATTAAGAGAAATATGGAATGAAAGCATAAAACATCCACAAGATCACATAACACATGAACACCAAGATTTTTACATGGAAAACCCAAAAAGGGAAAAACCATGGTGAGGATTAGCTCATAATATATTATATTTGGATATAGTGTATTACAAGGGCTCACTCGTAAGATGCATTATCCTGATAAGGCTCACGGACATAATTAGATATAAAACAAAGATGGTTACTTAGACAAAATATGAACTAATAAAAATACACCTTCCTTGTGTTGAATTTCAGTTCCTTTAAATCTTTGAATATAAATTACTACTCTACTTAGCAATCGCTCAAAAAATCTTCTCTTATTCTTATCTCACACCTCTAAATTTGCATGTTTGCATCATCTAAGATAACTCACACCTTATGTGCCACTTGTACACTCTCATCCATCCACAAAAATCAATATTGTCTTTCATATATATACCCAATTACATCTGCATACATCAATTAGGTCGACCTAATTAGATGTGACCAAAAACAATTCAAAATAGCTTTATCATCTCCATGCTCAATTCAACAACCATCCTCATGCTTAAATCAAATGCGTAATACATAATTTAGGTCAGCATGGACCTAAAATATAACCTACAAATATATGCATTGTATATTTAATCTTCACAACATATATCGTCAATGGAAAAAGGTATGCCAAAACATCATAAGCTCCCCCTAAGGAGGTCAACCCAAAATTTCTTTGCCTTAATATATATCAAAATCTGGAAAACTTGTTAAATCATGATAAATAGTTAACTTGAGTAAGCAAAACCTTGAAGCTTCTAAAAAGTGTCTTGCCACTCACACTTTACATCTTCCCACTATTTCTTTGTTGTAGTAAATGTCTTGTATAGAATTTAAAGTTCTAGTAGAGTTTATTCTCCTTCTTTTGGAGTACGGGGATCAAGGTTTATCTCTAATAGCTTATTAGTACTACCAAGAGCACTTGAGACTAGTATATAATTTTCCCTTACTAAGTTCCTTAACTTTATAATTTTCTTAATCATATCATCTCTTGGACTTTATAAGGTGAAGAATTTTTCATGAAGTTCCATTATAGAGATCCAAGTTTGATCATCATTGTCTTTCACTGGATCATAAGAATATGTAGCCATATTTATCTAAGTCTCAATTGTACTCATGTCATCCTTTATACCTCGAGTGATGTTTATCCATTTAATGTAGTATGATAATATGTTCCTTGCTTCTTTCGCACAGTCGTGTACTTCTCTCAAGCATTTTGTAACCTTTTGATGTGTTATTGTACATTTTCTTGAGTTATTCACCAGATTTTTTCTTATAAGCCATGTCTCAATTTCAACTTAAATTTAACTTTTCAATCTAGAGACATATTCTTTAAAGGATTTGACCAAGAGATTGAGATTTTCCATAGTAGATAATGAAATATCAACACTTGCACTAGGTATTACTTCTTGTACCTGTATTTTATTGCTTCATCCAAACCTTGTACTTTTGTATACTTGACATTGATCTCATGCTCATGTTGAGCATCGTGAACTCTTTCAATATCAGCAATTTCTTGTTTGATTCTACCAGCAACCAGAGGATTTTCTATGACTTTTCTCTTTTTACTAGCTCTTTTAGAGCTACCAGAGGCCTCTATACTCACCTTTTTTCTACCAATAACTTCAGGACTTCTCAAAAGGGCTTCTGCATAGCTAACTATTTCAACCTCTGACACTTCATAATCCAATTCTAATATCCAAATGGTTTTAGGTTTATTACCTTCAATAAAGAAAAAGTTTATGGAGACAAGAAATTTAATATCTTCTAAATATCTTCTCACCACTTCTCTAGGAATCCTCATTCTCTTATTCATTCTACTTTGAAATGCTCCAAAGAATGCAGCAAGAGTATCTTCTTGAGAATCCAAACTTCCAAGGTTTCTCATGTACTTTTCTATTTGATGTGCAATTGGTTATACATTCATCCAATTTACTTGTCCAACCATCGGTACTTCTTTTAAGAAATAGAGGAATAGGAAAATTGCTAGGGTTCCATACTAGAATGTAAACTTATTTTTCTTAACGTCTCTTAGGTTCTCCATTAATTATTGCCAGAGCAACTCAAAAATTTCATATTCAACATTGTTTTAAATATATCAAGAGTCATATGAACTACAATAGGAGGGATAGATTTACATTATTTGACTAGTAAATTTTCTAACCAATAAGTATGACTGCATATCTAATTGTTGGGTTTGTAATAGATTTCACTGTGGATTCTTTTTATTCAAGAGTAGCACCTATTTTCTCCATTATATCCTTTGTATCAAGATCTTGACTTATGATCAAGAACTGGTATGTTGGACCACAAACTAGTTACATCCTCAATCACTTCCTTTGTTATTGAGTGAGGGTCGGTAATCCATATGGATTGTTCATGAATTATTCTTAATACCATTCTTATATACTTCTCATAATTTTCAAGATTTGGAAACTTCCACCAAATATCCAACCTCTTTTCACTTAGGGTTTTGTACTCAAGTTTTAGGGAATCATCATTTTCTTCCAATTAATTTGTACACAAAATAGATAACCTACCAAGTGACACCTCTTCAATTTTTGATGAATATATGCTTTAATATCTTCAATAGCTAAAACCCCAATAGGAGTGCGAGAGAATGCACCCAAGGGATCATCCAACAATACTTTAGCAGAATGTCTCTTAAGCACTGGTTGTGGTCTTTGTGAATTGTCTGTACTACTTTTGGTAATTCCATTATATTCAGATTTCTTTCAGAGAATTTTTCTTGAAGAAAAAAATGCAAGATTTGTAGAAATACCTCTTAGATAGCTTGGAAAACTAGGGTCTTGATATTCAGCTTTTAAATGATGCTTCAAACCTTTCCACAATTATTTCTTCATTCTTTCTTTAAACGTCTTGGGATAAATGAATTTTCCTTTGCACATATGTATTTAACACTCCAATTTCACCTAACCCTTGCAATAAATGCTTCAAACCAAAAATCTGATGTTCCAAAGAAAATGTGTGCACAAACATCTTTCCATGCTTCACAAATTTCTACATTGCAATATTTTTTTCTGTAACATTCTTCTATAGCTTCAAAAATTCATCTTCCATGATATATCTCCATGCCATGTCTTGACACCTTATATTTCTAGGAGGCTATTATAATTTTTTTTTATTACTCCCCCTAAGCCCATGCCTAGGTTTAATTTCCAAGTGAATTATCTACACATGAGGGAGGCACAAATGGAGTTGAAGTTCTTGATTCATCTTTGTTCTCAAATTCCTCTTTATTTCTCCATATCTTGTATATTTCATTCTTAACCTCAATAGAATCAACTTTCATCACAGGTTCATTACTCTTTATCGGATTAGTATGTCCTCTATTTTGCTTCTACAAACTCTTGAAATATATTCAAGCTTATTCCAAAATTAGCATACAATACTTCTTTGGCTTCTATTCATCCTTGATCTACACTAGATAGCTTTTTGTCCAAACATATTGCATGTATCTCATTAACAACTAAAATATTGAGCCATTCTCCCAGTATTATATCTATTCATCATCTGACTTCTACATTCAACAACTCTATGTCCAAATTTCTTGCATGCAAAACATTGTTCGGAGAAGGATCCAACATTTTGATTCATTCTAGGTCCCTACATTATATTTCCTTATGTCCAAATTTATTGTATGAAAAATAAATACCATTGAAATATTGGTACCTCTAAGCATTGGTTGTCTGATGGGAGGTCTTACAGTATTGCTTCTTTGATTTCTAAATTGTCTTCCATTTCCTTGAGTCTTCTTTTGATTGTCAACCTTGTTAGATGTCTAATTTGTCTTTGAAATTTTTCCTTCAAGTCTCAGACCACCTTTACCCTTAGATGGATTATATCCTATAATTAGTTCATCAAGCATAGTAGGGCTTATTTTAAATTTTTCCTCATGTATTCTTTCCTTTTCCAAATTTGATATGAGATTTACCACTTCTTGTTCAAGCCTTGAGAATTCTTGATTCTTTACCAATGCATTTAGACATTTCTCAATTCTCCTTTTTTCTTCCATTTTGACTTTTAGTCTAGTGATTTCTTCCTTTTCTTGCTTCAAATACGCATTGACTTCCCTATGTCTTTCTCTAAATTTCTTGATTTAATCTTTCAAATTTTTTATGCAATCATTTTCTTCCTAAAGGTTTTCCTTCAAACCCTTGTTCTCACTTTCAACCTTGTCAAGATCTTCAAGGTTTTCTTTAAGTTCTTCTTTGTCAATCCAACAATCATCTTCTATGTGTTCAATTATACAACTTTCTTCTAGAGGAATAAGATACTTTCTATCAGCCATGTGTTCAATCTCTAAGATCTTCCTCAAGTTTTTAGCATTTTCTAAGGAACCAGAATCTGATACCAATTGTTGAACACCCAAAATATTGAGAGGGGGGGTGAATCAGTATTCTATTAAAAAATTTAACACATATTATCTAATCACCGAATCATATTAACAAAATTAAGAAATGAAAGCATAAAACATCCAAAAGATCACATAACACATGAACACCTCGATTTTTACATGGAAAACCCAAAAAGGGAAAACCATGGTGAGGATTAGCTCACAATATATTATATCTAGCTATAGTATATTATACAGGCTCACTTCTAGGACACACTGTCCTTATAAGGCTCACAACCAAAATTAGATACAAAATAAATATGGATACTTAGTCAAAATTTGAACTGATAAAAGTACACCTTCATTGTGCTGAATTTTAGTTCCTTTGAAGATCTGAATACAAATTACTACTTTGCTTATCATTTTCTCAATAACTTTGCTCTTATTCTGATCTCACACCTCTGAATTCGTATTTTCACATCATCTAAGATCACTCACACCTGATGTGCCACTTGTACACTCTCATCCATCCACACAACTCAAAATTATATTGCATATATATACCCAATTACATTTGCATACATCAATTAGGTCAACCTAATTAGATGTGACCAAAAATAATTCAAAATAGCCTTTTCAGCTCCATGCTTGATTTAAAAACCATCCTCACACTTAAATCAAACATCTAATACATAATTTAGGCTAGAATGGACCTAAAATATATCCTACAAACATTCACCATATATATTTAATCTTCACAACATATATCATGTATCAAGTTGGCCAAGAATTAGACCTAATCACAAAAAAAAAAAATCATACATACACTTCTCTATGCAAGTGACTTCCAAATTCGATCTTCCTTCAAATTCACACTTAGCCATCAAAATTCTAACTTTAGAACTGTAGAATAGAAACATTCTTCTCAAATAAATGAAGAATCTCCCACATAGATATACCAATAGAGAAATGATTGTGATGCATAGAGCTAAACTCTTTCATGCATAACTTCTAGGATATTTTATAAAACATCATTGAGTATTTATTTTTGATGTATCTAATGATCTTAAAAGCATCATTAAAAGTTTAGAGCTAGATATTTTAGTTTGGAGGAGTGCGGACCCAAAAACTAATGCACTAAACCACAAAATAGTCAGTAGAAGTACTTACCTAATATCTTGTACAACCATATTTACTAGACCCACTTATTCTATACACATATCTTTACTAGCACTTCCAAATCATTCTACGTTGATCATATCAATGTTGAAATCAATGAAAACACTGGATCAAGCAGTAGTATGCAACTCATGCTCATATTGCCAACCTTCCAAAACTTCTAACAATCTCCTTCTTCTCCTTCTTCCAATAATAATTTATAATTAAATATATAAATAATAATAAAAATTTAGTAAGATAATGAATCTTTAGAAAATATTTTGGGTGCTACTTATTGTGGATTGTTAGAATCATGAAAAACATGAGCCACGAGATCAAAAAATGAGAAAATACACCTTCCACTCAAGAGAACTGCAAATAAAGAGTTGTTATATTCCTCAATAAGAAAAAACTATAGAATTCAAGAGACTATCAAAATGGTATGAAAGCTCGAGAGAAGAAGAGAGATAATACAATGAGGGTTGAGTGCTATATAGGAGCAACCCTAAATGATAAAGGGATTACATCATGAAAAGTATCAACATCTCATGCAATGAGACAGAATGATCTAATTGTTTCAAGAATGAAAATACTAAAGGTGTTGAGGAAAGTTTGTAGGTGTTTTCATTGATGTCAATTGGTTAACTAGTTATCTACTAGTTGTTGTTGGATGTATATGTCGAGGATATTGAGAAAATTTTAATAAAGATATGTTGCATGTGTTTAGTGGTTGCTCTATTTTTTTGGTTTGGATTTGTTCCTTTGGTTTTATGGTTTAGATACCATGTTCATGGTTGTTAGCAAATGTTATATCCAATTGTTTGGTTGTTGATCCATTGTACAGTGCAAGTTGTGTTCACTAGTTGTGAACTATGGTTTTATGTGTTTCTGGTTGAGGTCCGAGAGAAATGTTGTTGGTCCATATTTCTCTTTGATGAATTCTTATGACTTGTGGTTCTAGAGTTATGTTATCCTGGCTCTATTGAAGATAGTTTCAACATTTGGAAGATTCGTGCTTAATGGTTTTATGTGTTTTACATTGGTTTGGCCAACCTTGTGTGCAATACTACTCTCAAGGATCATGATGTGTGTTGGATATTTTTGGGTCCCTTAAAGCATATATTTGGGTCACCCTCATTCTAATTCCATCCTAGGATGTTTTTGCACCCACCTAATTTGAATTTGAATTTGGAGGGTTGACTTTGGATATGTTTCAAAGTTGAAGATGGTATAAATACAAGATGATTTGATGCTAAAGAGTGGTGCTGCAAGAGCAAAGAAGTGGAGCGATAAGAGAAAGTACAATTTTGTGTGACAAATTATATTTAGTAAGTGTGTGTGTTGAGAGTGTTGCAGATCAATGCGAAGCATAATGTTGAGTTTTTGGTTGCAGTGAGCAGAAAGTGAACTCTATCATTCATTCATGTGTGGAGTAATTATGATGGAATTATTTGTTGCATTGGGGTTGTAGTCTCTTTGTAAAATCTCTTCTTTGTCTTCTTTGTATCTTTGCATGGTAGTGAGCCCTCTACGTTGTAGCCCTTTTGGATAGTGAGTCCTTGTTTTGGATATTAAGTCCTTATTTCAGGCAGTGAGTCGTGTTTCTGGTAGTGAGCCTTTTGTAATCAGTTTTGGTATTCTCTATATTGTGATTTAATCCTCACCATGTTTTTTCCCATATTGGTTTTTCCACATAAATTTGGTGTTACTGTGTTTATGTGTTGGATTTAATTTTTTGTATTGGAATTTTATGCTTAATAATTCAAATAGTATTAAAGATTAGTTTTGATGATTGAATTAAATGCCTAATTCTTTGACAACTGATTCACCCCCCTCTTAGTTGTCCTATTCAAAAAATTGGTATCAGATCTTGGCTCCTTAGTGAAGAGCTTAACTGCTTGAGGAAGGTCTAGGATCCACTAGCAAAATAGTTTATGATTATCCAAGGTTCGATGGAACTAATTATGGTATCTGGAAAGTATTGATGGAAGAATACCTAGAGTATTATGGATATGATGTGGAGAAAGCTTACAAAAATCCTTACAATCCTCCTACTAATGGTCTGAATACACTTGAAGAAATCAAATTACATGAAGCGAACAATAAGGTGAAATACATTTTGAAGAATAGTCTGGTACATTTAGAGTTGATCAAGGTTCATAATTTGAAGACAACTAAGGAAGTCTAGTATGCTTTAGAAAGAGTGAATGATGGTGATGTAAGAGTTAAAGAGGTGAAACTACATATTTTGGAGACACATTTTGATCTTCTACATATGTCCGAAGATGAAAATGTTAAATCTTATGTACAGAGATTGGATGATATAGTGGTCGGTATGCAAGGACTTGGTGTAAAAATTGATGAAACAAAAATTGTAAAGAAGATTCTCATAACTCTTCCTGATGCTTACAGTGAGAAGGTGAGTTCTATTGAGTAGACTATCAATTATAAGACTTGTACTATGGATCTATTGTTAGGATTTTTGGCATCTTATGAGATGAGGAATCTGAGTCTAAGGAATATCTAAGCAAATCAGAGACTACCTGTAAAGCTACAAAAGTTGAAGATCCGGGTGAAGAGAACTTTGATGAAATAGAGGCTAACTTTGTAATAAGAATGAGGAAAGCTCTAGTAAGTACGAAGGTAAGTTTCCCTTTAAAAAAAATTTGTTGTGGATAAATAGGTCATTATGCTACAAAGTGTCGAGAAAGAGCTAAAAGGAATAAACTAAGATATGAGAAGGAAAAGAAAGGAAAGAAGATTAAAGGAGCTTAGATCTGAGTGAGAATGCTAGTATATTTGATGAGGAATCAGAATATGAAGATCTATATGACATTGAATGCTTGTTCGTGGAAATTAAGGATGAACCTACTTCTGCTAATTCTGAAAAATGGGTAAAGGAAAGCCCTCTAGAGAAGGCAAAAAATGAAGGTGTTGAGAGGTAGTGCCTCAAATTATTGGCATGTATCGATGATCAGGCATTGGCATGTCGGTGATCATGTGTTAAGTTGGTTAAGCTTTAGACTTGTTACTTAGTCTTCTTTGGAGTATCCAAAATTGGCATTTCGATGGATCGACGATCAGAGTTTGATCATTGAAAGTTCTCAAATGTTGCAAATTCTTTGGCATCCCCAACCTCCAATAGCTCTGATGGTGCCTTGGTCCAACAATCGGGTATTGATATATCGGATATGTCAGGGGTTTGAGTGGAAAGTTTGGCAATGTTTTCTTGGCACCTAATCCTTTGATGCTTTGATAGCTCTGACACTTCGATTAGTCAATAACGATGAAGAGTCAAGGTGACTTTGTGGTGATGTTAGTTGGAAGGAAAAAGGTTAATGTGTCAACACATAGTATTTTGTGGGCGGTTGTATTTAAACCCGAACCTATTGATCTACTTGACCTGCATGTTGGATAATGATTATCTTGCAAGTGTGAAAGGAAGAATGGTGGAACTGCCAGTAATCGAATGAACACAATTCTATGGAGATTTAAAAGATGTCTGAGAACTTTGTTGGGGATTGAATGGTAATTCGTTACTGTATGTTGTTGTAGCATTGTAACAGTATGATGGAGTTATTTTTGTATAATTGTAATCTATGTGAGGTGATTGGGTTGATGTCGCTATGTGAAACTGAGAATTGATGTCGTGAAGGATTGATCTGTAAATTTATTGTGAGCCATTGTTTACTAACAATAAAGTGATATTTTCTTGGTGGTGTGTTTTTCTCCCGTAAGAGTTTTCCCACATTAAATGTAGTGTCTATTATGTGCCTATGTACTTGTCTATTTGTAATTTCCTCTTAAAAGTGCATCTTAATGTTTTGTAAATGAAATTGAAACCCACTTTTGCATTAATTCCTCTCTGAATTAGCATTAGGAAATTTGTTTTGCACTCTTTCTTTCCTTACAAAAGGTACAATTATCTCTACCCTACATGCTAAACAAGAGAAAAACTATTGGGTAGTTGATATGGTTGTTCACATCACATGACTGGTGATAAAATTAAGTCTATTAAGCTTGAGAAATATGATGGAGGCTTGGTTATGTTTGGAGATGATACTGGTGCTAAAATCTATGGGATAGGTTCAGTAAGTTTTGATGGCAAGCGTCATATTGACAATCTTTACTATGTTAAGGGTTTAAGGCATAATCTATTGAGTGTTGGTCAAATGTGCAAAAAAGAATGTGATGTTGTGTTTAAGGATGATAAATGCTAGATCTAAAAAGGATTTGGAACATTGATTGCTACAGGAAAGAAATCTAAAGGGAATATCTATCAACTTAAGGGTGTTGATGGAAAATTCTTTATGACTTGAATAAATGACAGTTGGTTATGGCATAGGATAATGTGTCACATGAATTTTGATAACTTGGCAAGGATTAGTGTTGTTCAGGCCATGAGAGATTTACTAATAATTACAAAGCATGTTAATGCTATTTGTAGGAATTATCAGTTTGGAAAGGAAGTAAGAAATTATTATAGATCAAAGGAATGGTCTACTACTAGACTACTAGATTTAATTCATATATATCTTTGTGCTCTTACAAGAGTGAGAAGTCCACTTGGTGAAAGATACTCTATGATTTTAATTGATGATTATTCTAGATACACATGGGTTACATTTCTTAGAGAGGAATCAAATGCATTAGATAGATTCAAGGCATTCAAAGCAATGGTTGAAAATAAAGTGAATTTGAAGATAAAATGCTTAAGATCTGATAGAGGTGGAGAATTCACCTCGAATGAGTTTAATATGTTTTGTGAAGTGCATGGAAAAAAGAGGTAGTTATCTGCTCTAAGCACTCCTCGGAATAATGGAGTCATTGAAAGCAAAAATAGAATAGTTCAAGAAGCTGCTAGGTCAATGATTACTGAGGTTGGTTTACCAGAAGTTTAATAGAAAGAATCTATTCATACTATTATTTATGTATTCGATCGAGTTCAAGCAAGAGAAAATGGTACAAAGACTCCCTATGAGCTATGGAATGGAAGAATTCCTACAGTTAAATATTTCAAGGTCTATCAAATGGATGCCAAGTTAGCATTTTTAAATGGTGAACTAGAAGAATTTTATATGAAGCAATCGAAAAGGATTTTAGTTGATAGATCAACTAGATTTAGTGTGTAGATTGAAGAAAGCTTTATATGGGTTGAAGCAATCTCCTAGAGCTTGGTATGCAAGATTAGATAATTAGTTGATTCAACTAGGATTTAACAAAGGTATGACAGATAGTAATTTGTACTTTAAAATTCAAAATGATAAAATATTGATTGTAGTTGTGTATGTTTATGATATTATCCTTGGAGGAAATGAAAGTATGTACAAGATGTTTGCGAAAGAGATACAGAAATTATTTGAAATGTCTATGTTTGGGGAGATGAATTTCTTCCTTGGGCTACAGATTAATCAAACAGAGAAAGGAATTTTCATTTCACGGTCTAATTATGTGAGAGAGATGCTGAAGAAGTTTTGGATGGATGGTTCCAAAATGGTAAGTACTCCTATAGTGATTGGTTGCAAATTGGGTAAAGATGATAATTCACCTAAGGCTAATCAAAGTAAGTATAGATATATGATTGGTGCGCTATTATATTTGACTGCTACTAGACCAGATATCATGCATGTAGTCTGTCTTGTGGCTAGATTTCAAGAATATCTAAAGGAAAAACATGTTGCTATAGTTAAAAGGATATTCATAAATTTGAATGACACTCCAAATTATGGATTGTGGTATCCTAAGGATACTAACTTTACACTCAGTGCCTATACAGATGCAAATTGGGCTGGATGTGTAGATGACAAAAAAGTACAAGTGGTGGTGCATTATTTATTGGATGTAGATTGGTGGCATGGTTGAGTAAGAAGCAAGATTCAATCTCCTTGTCTACTATTGAAGCTGAGTATATTGTTGTTGCATCTTGTTGTACACAAGTTCTATGGATGAAACAAAAATTGAAAGATATCAAAGTGTTATATGATGATCATATTTCTATCTTTTGTGGTAATACAAGTGCAATTAACATGTCTAACAATCTTGTGATGCACTCAAGGATGAATCATATATCTATCAGATATTAGATGTGTACAGATATCATTTCTTGAGAGAGAATGACATAGAGAATGAAGTAAAGCTTTAGTATGTTCTGACGAAGGATTAGATTGTTGATATTTTCAGAAAGGCTCTTCCTAAAGATACTTTTGAGTACCTCTAGGAGAATTTTGGGTTTATTTCCCCTCCTTTCTTGAACTATATGCATATGGAGATGCATCAGTCTGGTGGATCCATGGATCTATCTTTCTTCTAGATTGATGTTTTGGTGGCTACCTCTCAAGTGGAGTAGGTAGTATAAGGTGATGTCATTTTTTGTATTCTATCAAATGGAGAGAGAAGAAGCATGTGAAAAGAGAATGAGAAGAAGCATATAAGAGATAATCTTCAAGGGGGAGAAAATAGAAAAATGTATTTAGAGCTATTATGTTGTCTTTGATGGGTTTTGACATCATGTGTTTCCATCAATGACAAAGGGGGACATTGTTGCAAGAATGAAAAGATTGAAAGTGTTGAGGAAATTTTGTAGGTATTTTCATTGATGTCAACTGGTTAACTAGTTATCTACTATTTGTTGCTGGTTGTATATGTCAAGGATATTAAGAAAATTGTAATAAAGATATGTTGCATGTGTTCAGTGGTATCTTTATATTTTTGGACTGGATTTTCTCCTATGGTTGTGCAGTTCAAATATGATGTTCATAGTTGTTAGCAGATGTTATATCCAGATGTTTGGTTGTTAAATCATTGTACAATGCAAGTTGTGTTCACCAATTAAAAACTATGGTTTTTTGTGTTTTTGGTTGAGGTCTAGGAGAAATGTTGCTAGTCCGGATTTCTCTTTGATGAAGTCTTATGACTTGTGGTTCTAGATTTTTGTTTCCTTGGTTCTATTAAAGATGTTTTCAACATTTGGATGATTCATTCTTAATGGTTCTATGTGTTTTACACTAGTTTGGATGACCTTGTGTGAAATACTACTCTCAAGGATGATGAAGCATGTTGGATATTTTTGGGTCCCTTGAAGCATGTGTTTGGGTCTCCCTCATTCTAATTCCACCCTAGGATGTTTTGGCACCGACCTAATTTGAATTTGAATTTGGATGGCCGACTTTGGATATGTTTCAAAGTTGAAGATAGTATAAATATAGGATGAGCTGATGGTGAAGAGTGGTGATGAAAGAGTGAAGAACTAGAGCGATAAGAGAAAAGAGAAAGTACATTTTTGTGAGACATTGATTCTATTAAGTAAGTGTGTGTTTTGAGAGTGTGTCAAATCAATGCAAAGCTTAATGCTGAGTTTCTAGATGTAGTGAGTAGAAGGAAAACTCTATCATTCATGCGTGTGTGGAGTTATTATGGTGGAATTATTTTCTGGATTAGGATTGTAGTCTCTTTGTAACATTTCTTCTTTCTCTTCTTTGTATCTATGTGGCAGTGAGCCCTTTGGGTTGTAGCCCCGTTGGATACTAAGTCCTTGTTTTGGACAGTGAGTGCTTATTTTAAGCAGTGGCCTTTTGTAATCAGTTTTGATATTCTCTATAGTGTGAGTTAATCCTCACTGTTTTTTTTCTCATATTGATTTTTCCATTTAAATTAGTGTTATTGTGTTTATGTGTTGGATTTAAGTTTCTACATTGGCATTTGATGATTAATCATTTAAGTAGTATTAAATATTATTTTTGGTGATTTAATTAAAGGTATAATTCTATGACAACTAATTCACCCCTCCCTCTCAATTTGTCTATTCAACACTGATAATAGCTCTCTAGTTAGCATATTAAATCACTCTTATGTCTAGTTTAACTGCATGAGAATAAATTAGACTAATAATTAATTAAAGATTAATTAATTATTAACAAATGCATGATTAATATAACAAATCCCTTGAGATGAACTTAGGGAGTAGTTAAAAATACTAAAAAGAGAATGTATGATGGGTACAGAAAATCAAGGCCTGGTGAGGTATCCATGTAGAACAAAAAAAATCAATCAAAACTAGAGAAAAGGAGAAAATTGCATGGGAAAATCTCCTCTCCCAAAGAAATAAAGGTGAACGAAGGATGGAAAAACCTCCAAATCAAGGTGAAGGACTAAGAATCCTCCAATTGCAACAATGTCCCAAAAAAAGAGGGACATGTAGAACATCGCTAAAGCACGAAGATGTTGTATATTATTATCGAATGTTGACTAATATAGTGTTGAAGTGACGAACCTCCTTTGAAACAAATGATGATCAATATCAATATAGCAAGAATCTACATGAGTGCCCTCAACAACAATACTTGAATCAGATGGGAAAAAAAGGGAAAAAAAATTGGAACTTGAAGATACAAATATCAAGATCAAGAAGATAGTTATCTACATGAGTCCCCCCAATGACACTACTCAAATCAAATTGAAAAGTTAAACATCTAAAATTCAAATATACAAATGGTATATGAATCTGCACGAGTGACCCCAACAACACTTCTCAACATGCAAGATAAAAGTTAAAAATATAGGTACCAAATAGTCTAAAGAACACTGATCAAGAGAGAGATAATAATATGCATGAGTGTCCCCAACAACACTACTTGAGTCAAATGGAAAACAAAGGAAAATATGTGGAACTCAAAGATACAAATGATACATGAATCTACATGAGTGACCCTAATGACACTACTCAACATGCAAGATGCAAGTTAAAAAAAATGTAACAATAGTCTCTGATCAAATGAAAATGGAGGGTCACCTCTAGAAAATAGGAATGCAAGAGTGTCCATATAGTAAGTACTCCACCTCACTAAAATGCAAGGTAACTAGCCGTTGATGTACATTGCATTTGAAAGTACATAGGAACAAGAACTAGAAACATAGATCACTCAAACGCAAAACCAAGGAAGCATTAGAACCAATAGTAGAAACCTACCCATAATGCTAAAAATAGAGAGCCAAGAAAAGTACACTGAAACTATGTGAAACCAAGAAGTGAATGTAGGAGAAGAAAAAAATTCAAATACAAGGGTGTGCAAACTAAGGCACACACGCATGAGGAAATAATCAGTAGGATTTACTATTGTCATGCAAGGGACACTCACTTGACAAAGGTGTTATGGAAAACCAAAGGAAAACATCAAGCCCCCATTTCTTTTATATCATAGTGTGACTACAAAAGGTACAACCAGATGTACAAAATCCCCAAAAAAGATAAACTAGAATGGAACTTTATCTCATTGTGTCTACAAAAGAGAATATACATGAAAAAATGTCTACAATGCCCAAATAGGATAGAATACTGGAAATACACGTAGAACAGCCAAAAATGAGTCATCTCATGCAAACAAGTTTCCAAGAGTTGAAGTGTCCAAGTAATTCACTAATGTATGAAAACACAAAAAATTGAATAAAATGTACCTTGAGAGAAATCTAGAAAAAGTGCATGGATAGCTATGAAGAGATCCAAAAGACCATCCCAATGCCATTAGAATCATGAAAACAGAGAGATAGGTCAAAAGTTATGAGCTTGGGACTGAAACTAGTAACTCTAACTTCAACGGGCTATAGAATTCACTAGCAGTAGAAAAAAGTGATGAGAACCATACCACTAGAAAGATGGGAGAACCAAATTTTCCATGATATCTTTATTTGCCAAAAAGTGACATCGTATGCCCAAGTTATGACAAAAATAAAAACACCTCCTTTAGGGCACAAAGAGGGTTTCAAGAGGCCTTGGATAGCTAGTCATGCTATTGACATCATGTTGATGTTAGCAAAATATTCTATTAATATTCTCCTATGTTGGGAAAAAATTCTAGCCCCTTGGAGAAAATTCGATGAATAGTATATTCCTATGTTTACAAAGTATTTTGGTAAATAAGGTCATCATCTAGAAAGGATGGCACTATTAGGAAAAATTAATGACTCACTAAAAAAGGGCACACTGTTGAAAAAGCAGAAAATGGAAGGGTTTTTTCCATCGGGGGCAAGAGGACTATGGTCATACGATTAACCATCTGGCAATCAGCTACAGCCCACTACTGGGCAATAAAGACCCTAGTTGACGGGTTAAGTGGGGCTCGTAGACTTGTGTAAGCAAGTACCTATAAGTACCCCCATAAAGAAACATGTCACTCAACTAAATTTTCCCTTCTAAAAAAATCGACCTCGTATGCCATTTTGATTTTTGATTTTCTTTTTTAAAAATTTCAAAAGAAAATAAATTTATAAAAAAATACACCAACCTTTTTTGCTTTTTTTCTATCGGATTGTGTGCATAGGTGATCGTATAGAGTTTGTATGGACCCTATACAAAAAAATTGCCTCAGAAGCTCCCGATGCCAAAATAGGGAAAATTTATAATCAAAATTTGTCAAATTGGCCTTCTGAACGCAATCGCGAGGTCCTTTTTGCCTCAAAATTATCCAAAATCACAACTACCCTCTGGATCTAGAAAAAATAAAGAAACTACTTCAAACCCTTGTAGATTTGACCTCAGGAATCCAAATCATGCCAAACAAAAGGAAATTTTGACTTTCTTGAGAGCTTTGAATCCAATGGAAGACTTTATTTTGGTTCTAGATCCATCAAAAAATTTCCAACCTCCAAAATTTACAAAAAAAAGAAAAGGGGATTCAAGATCTGAAGCTTATAACCTTTGTTGAAGAAAAAAACTCATAAATCGAGAAGGGGTTCGTTGAATCCATGCTCTAATACCATGCTAGAATTGTGAAAAACATGAGCCACCAGATCAAACAATGAACAAAGACACCTTCCATGCAAGAAATATGCAAATAAAGTATTTATATATTCCTCAATAAGAAAAGGCTACAAAATGCAAGAGACTATCAAAATGGTACAAAATATCGATAGAAGAAGAGAGATAATACAATGAGGATTGAGAGCTATATAGGAGAAACCCTAAATGATAAAGGGATTAGACCATGACAAGTGTCAACATCTCATGCAATGAGACAAAATGGTCTAATAATAGCTCTCTAGTTAACATAGTAAATCATTCCTAAGTTTAACTTAAGTGTATGAGAATAAATTAGACTAAGAATTAATTAGTTAAAATCTAATGCATGATTACTCTAGTGGATTATATCTTGTTGGTAAGTTGATTGGTACTTCAACTGACATTTGACTTGCCCAATGGGAAGTTGAAATAACACTCCAATAGCTGGAGAGATTGCTTATGAAATAATAGTCTTCCTTTATGTTTGAGAGGGGTAGCTCCCTCATATGATATGGGTGCTTGAATTTTTTGTGTACTTTTTGATGAGTCTAGTTATTAGTTATTTTTCTAATGTTTTTATGAAAGCTCATAGATATTCTCAAACAGTTATCTTATACATGTCGCTACACTATAATATCTTTTATGCTCATTATGCAAACTTGAATCTGATTTGAAGTATATGGAAATAAGCTTATGATGTGATGGTTAT
This sequence comes from Sequoiadendron giganteum, assembly GCA_007115665.2. Classification (NCBI taxonomy): domain Eukaryota; kingdom Viridiplantae; phylum Streptophyta; class Pinopsida; order Cupressales; family Cupressaceae; genus Sequoiadendron; species Sequoiadendron giganteum. The sequence continues at coordinate 171,286,788 of CM021108.1, read as the reverse complement.
TGCATAATTAATGTGTAAATATGTATGAATTGTGATGGATATTTTTGCTTAGCTATGGTTTTTACTATTAAGTATATGTTTTATGAGTTAACTTTTTACAACCTGTTGGTGTTTAAAAATACAACCCAGCTAGGATTTGTAATTCAATAAGAGGTAGCCAACCTCTATATTAAAGAACCACAAAGGCTAGTGGCCAGCTGACAAGATTCATTCAAAGACTAACATCTCCTACACTTCTGGCTCTACAGGACCAAGGTGGGTAAACCTACACAATGTTTAAAACTTAATTCAACCATACACACTGACATTGCTTTATAAAGCAAATAGTTCCAAATGAAAATACACCAAGGGAAGCATTGACAACTTTTAAAATGGCTACATTCTCAGTAACTCAACCCTCTCTCAGCCATTTGAAAGCAAGACAAACAACAAACTAAACAGTAACAATAGGAATGATTTTGCACTTAAATTTGTTTTTGAGATGTACAAAACTGAAAACTAGATTAGTGCCAATTCTGGGCCATGGAGTCAAACACATAAAATGAATTCCCCAACAAACAAACTTCAACCAGTGGATTTAAATTGTTGATGCTTTGCATCAACTGTTAGTTTCTTGCACCAACAATCCTTCTCTTACTATTAATCATATTCTTCTTATCAAATCTCATCTGCACACCTAAAATCACAATTACCTTCTCAACCATTTTTTTAAACAAAACAATGAATAGACAACACAATCTCATGAAACTTGAGATGATAAACTCAAAGACACTTTGTATTATTGAATTTATATAGCTAAAAGTGTACAAATATGGAGACAATCTGATGATATTCATGAATGTGGAAACACCTTCATGATGTTAATTGCATAAACTAGTTGTATTTACTCATGAATTCAGAAAATTATAGCTTACAGCCTCAAGAAATGACTCAGAAATTATAATTCTCTATCAACCCAGCCCAATAAAAAAAATCAGAGCCCTTTACAATGAGAGAATAAGAGAAGATATAGAAGAAGAGAAGCAAGCAGGAGAAGCCCTAAACTTGATCTGGAAATGCCATCTGGAAGCTTCATTTACCGTTGATCAACCAACTGAAAAGAATATCTCTTATTTCTTCCTTTACAGAAACTAACTCATTCCCTCAAGACTGCCTCTACTCATCATTGCCCATTAACTTAAAGCATTCCCATGTGGAGAATCTCATCATTTCACCCAGCTGTTAGAAAAATATCTCTTCCCGTAAAAATTCAATTTCAGCTCTCTTTACTTGCTGCACATTATTTCCACTTCTCAACCAATAGAATTTCACTTTGCATTAAAATATTTCCTATGCACTTTAATATTCCCATCCCCAGTAAAGAGAATGTTCCACATTGAAATGCTCCCCAAATGATAAAATGAATATAAAATTCACTTTATTCGCTGCAACCACACTCTGTAATTTATCTCCAGCACATGATACATGTTTATAGAGTGAATAAATTCACTTTAGAAAACACCCAAAATGAATATTTAAGATACTCTCCATTTAATAATATTTCATCTTTAATAAAGAGAAAATTCATCTCATCTTTTATTTATGTTCAGTCTTCTTCACAGCTGAAGAAAATGTCTTTTAGAAAGCTTAGCGAATATTTTATTCACTTTTTCCAATTATTCCCCCCGTGCACTTAATGTTTTAAATTTTTATTTAAAACATTTCATGTTCTTACTTTGCAGCAGAATAAAAAATTTACCTTTCACATTCCACATTTTAAAAATTGTTCGATGAGAGCAATATTATGGGGTAATCAAGTTTTACCCATACCCCACTATTCACCATACTCTTATCTTTTCACCACATAGTGAAATATTTAATATTTCACTATTTAAAAATAAAAATCCCACTTCAAACTTCGGGCGGTATTCCTATTTTAATTTCTTTTCTATTTTAACTCAAATGCCCCCCCTTTTAAAATTTCATCGGTCCTTTCAAACTTCATGTGGGCCCACACAAGCGACCTCGTGCACCTCACAAAATTTTCATGACCTCACCTTTTATTGTGCAGGGTGTGCGAGGTTTTCCCTAAATTTGATCTGCAAACTCATCACCCGTGCACAATCCTCCATTCTTGTTTTCTTTGTCACCCTAGTTACCATTGCTATGCTCGAGCTCCTCTATCCGAGACAAAAATGGTTGCGACTTCTCCACCCTTTGTGCTTTGTGCTCATATGGCTATCCATATCTTTGCTCCAAATGATGCCCACTATACCCCATTGAGCACATTTGATAGGTTGAAACTGCAAGCTCTCATCATGGCAGCGCCATTCCATAACGAATTGAAGTCTAATAAAGGCCAATGTGTGTGTATCAACAATCATAGCATCCTCACCTCCTCACCTATTGCCTTGATGGATGCGCACAACCTTGTTGCAGGTCACACCCCCTCCTTACACCTACCCGAAAGCTTCTAAATCCTTATCAACAAAAGCATATTGTGCATACCCTACAGCATCGCGCCCTTTCACCTGCTACAAGGTCGTAGGCCTCCTCTCACTGGTTGCACCCCATACTGTTGTCCCAGGTGAAGGCTTCCTCACTAACAGCGCTCCTCACTTTCTTTTGCAATGCGTGGGCCCTTACCTGATGGCTTTCATGGATGAATACCCTGTTCCACAACTCCCGCACCATACTCAGTCCACTGGCTGGTTGTGCCTCCATCTTTCACCTGCGTTGCTTTCAAGTTTCTAATGCCTTGTGAACAAATGCACTTTTGGTTGCCTTAATTCGTTTTGGCTTTACCAACGCCCTCCACATTATGCATTGATAGTTGTACGCATCCATACATATAAGGGATCCTAAGACAGCAATAGTATAAAGGATTTGCATTTTCAGTATCACCATGACTCCTTGGTGCGATGTCAACCCTGCTCACAACATTTACACTTTCCTGCCTTCGCACCAAAATCTTACATTGCAATATTCAAGCCCTTCTCAGACACCATCAGCCCTCGTAACTTCCTCCACATTTCCATTACAATCATTGTGCAAGATTTTGATGATCCTGCTTCAGTTTAGCTAATTGCATCAATACCTCCCTGAAGGAAACACCAAGAATGAAAACAATACCATTATCCAAATGGATGTTAGATTTTCTTGGAGAACCAATGCCATTGCACACGGGGGTATTGGATTTTATGTCACCCCTTTTCCTTCTCCTATAGAGATTTTTAACTTTTATTAACATCAAAGACTGAGATGGTGCTACTCTTATTGGAAACCATAAACAGGAACAACCCTATAGCCTTTTAGACTCTGAATTGCACACCTTCTGGTTGATAAAATAATAGATAGTATTTAGGCATTTGGTTGATTATCTCTATTATGGACATCAAGTTAGAATTGTCCTCTTTTGTATTAATATAAACATTAATATCTCATCACATAAAGGATTCACATATGGGCCCCAATTTTGACACATATAAACACATTTTTTGTTATTATGCAAACCATTATTCTCCTTATTTAAAGTGATCCCTTCCATTTTGCTTTGTGCAAACAATCATCTACACCTTGAGACATAGCTACCATCATTTGAATCAAAAATTGAGATACCAAACCTGAACTTCATGCCCACTTGTGATTCTGGTGAAAACACTGATTTCATCTCTATTACCAATATTTGAATACCTACAACTTTATAGTTGTGTGGCATGTCGGGTCCCCATGTGGACCCAACTAAAAAAAAATAGTTCTCAAACAAGTTTTGAGCTAAAATTGCCTCAACACTGCTTTCGAATACTTTTGAAGTTGAAAAATGAACTGGGTCTTCATCAAAATCAGGTTTCTGACACTTTTGGAAAATTGGCAAAACTGACCTAGTGTGCTCTAGAATCAATCTAGGAAACTGGTCAAACAACCTCCTGGAGCAATGAAAATGTGTAGACATATAGTCATTTGACCTGATAATATAGTACAAAAGATGGCTCGGAAAAATTAAACCCGAGGAACCAAATATTAATCGGCAAAGTTGCCCAGTGAAACAACAGTTGTTCTGAACCAATTGAAATTGACTTAACAGCCAATATGTAAAAGTAGTGAATCGTCTTATGGCGAGCTACCATCAGACACGTAATTTCATTAAGGTATCTTGACCATGTGTGCAAAAGGAATTTCTTTGAAACATCGTTGATTAAAATTTATTGACGGTCGAAGTTGACCACTCAGAAAGGTTGTCAGGAATGCAGATGTGAAACTGAACAAACTACATTCGGTTTTGATCTGTTAAAAATAGAAAATCAGATCACAAGACTTTGCAAAATAACATGTGAGATCATATTGATATGGAGAATATGGAACAGCATTCGTTGTGACATGACAGTCAACTGGTTGTGAAATTCAAGCTCAAACAGGAGGCAACTTTGCAAAACAAATAGTCTACAAATAGCAAAACAGAGTCAAAACCCTCCAGCTTCACTTTTTGAAGCTCTTTCAAAACTTATCATGGGAAGCTGAAAACTGACACACATTCACATATGTTAACTAAAGATGTTTATAAATGGGTTTTGCACGATAATCAAGAGGCTTTAAAATACAAGCCTCTAAAGTGGGTTACTCAGATTGATTCTTCAGGTACACTTTTGAAAGTGTAGAAGCAAAATTTTGAAATGGGCATCTCAAATTTTGCAAATTTGATATTGCCATCAGTGGCTCTGACTAGGGATGTATGCCCCTTGTGGGCATAGCAAGATTCCAGATCTCTAGAAAATAGACCAAAAGTTGAGTCCATCAGGTGCCCTCAAACTGCTCCCCTATTTAACTTTCATTTTTCAACTTCATCTGATGACCTTGGGCCACCAAATAAAAAATGGAAATCAGCATTTACCTTTGTCGAACACAATTCTATAGAAATATTTGATCTCCCTTAATCTATGCTTTCCTCCTTCATATGACAATAACATAGGTGACCTTCTTCTTACAAGTAGAAAAAAGTGATGACCACTGAAATTTGCCTGATTACAAATACTGCCACTAACATTCTTCACAAATTTTCTAAGCATACCACTGCCAATATAATCTCTATCATTCTTCATTATATAATCAGTCTTAAACTACAAGCTTTCATCATCACATGACACATATATGTTATATTCATTATATGAAATATGTTCATAATGGAAACAACATTTCGTGTTATTGATCTCATTGTCATGTTCCATAAAAATACCTTCCAGCTGAACTAGAAACTAAAAAAGTTCAAACTCATCCAAGTAGTTGGCATCATGATGTTCAACCTTACCTACAACACTTGTTTCAAATGTAAAATAGTCATAGGAAATTCCCTCGATGAATTCATCAAATTGTTCATTTGCTTGCTCAAGACTACATTCCAACCATGTGTGAAATGCATCATTAGAACTCTCAACGAAGAGTGGATTATTTCTCCACCAGTAAGTTTCATCATTTCTCATCTCTAGTGAATATGGAGGCTCACCAAACAATGGATTTTCCATTATATTCATTTTTGACATAAGATTCTCAACCTCCTTAGCATGAATGTCTAAATCCTTCAAGTCATCATTGCACTCAAACTCATTGCAATCACTAGAAAAGAAGGTAGACACATTTTCAACTTCATTTTCAGAGTGTTTAGAATATACATCTGACATTTCTGCCATATCCACATAATTTAGGAGTGAAATCATGTCCTCCATATCTTGCATTCTACTGTTATCCTCGTCTAATATTAAACTTTTCAAGTCTACTTCATTCAAGCCAGTATGACCAGCATAACAAAAATCAGCATAAGGAACCTTATGAGTTGGATGTGCACGAACATGCCCCATGACACTAAGCTCAGTATTGTCAAAGCTTTCAATCTTGGTAATATTATAATCAGGATTGCATGGTTCAAGCATATTGAATGATGAATACATTATCTCATTATCACTTTTATCTTCAAACAAATTACCAGATTCATCAGAACCATAGGACTACAGATGGACCCTCTTCGTGATCTCATAACTAGAACAACTAGTCTTTCCATTACATGGTGTGATATGCCAAGCATCTGAAACTGTTTTCTCTTTATTAGCTGTGTCATGTAGCATATTTAAAACTTCATGAATGAAATCCATAGGTGCATACATCCCATTATTTGGATCCTCACTAAACTGTTTCTCATCAACATGAGGAGTAGTCACAACTTGGAACAAGTCTTCTTCACTCACATCATCATTTGAGTCAAATAGTTGCACTACAAATTGATCATCCTTCTTATGTAGAGTTGACACTTCCATCTCTGCATCACATAAACAGTCATGGGCAACATAAGCATAAACAAGTTCATCACCTTCCTCACCATTCCCATCACTACTATGCTCATGATCAGCAAATTGAACACATATATGCTTATCCTCAGATTCTTCATCATTGATAGAATCAACATACTCCATTAAAGAAAATTCTGAATTACATTGCAAGTTTGCATCAAATGCAATTGGATCATTTACTTGTGGACATGTGACTTCATTAATAACCATATCACCATATCCTTTGTCTGAAGGACACACCTCTAAGTCATTCTCATAAGAGCATTCATAATCATTAGAAAAATAATCAGTTGAGTTGTCACCATGATCCTCATCACAAAAAGAATTATCACCATACAAACCATGCTCAAAATCTTTAGAATGAATGCTTGCACTTTCATCTTCAATGTCTTGTTCACTAACTTGAGAAGGAAAATCATCAACAATTGCAATATTTTCACTAGTCAAAACCTGAAATGGAATGATGTCTTGTACCTCTTTCATTTCTTCATCATACAAGATATTGCAAGAAAAAATTCCATGCATATTCATTTGTTCATCATACCATGTATCTTTCTCTTCATTACTATTGCAAGGATCTGCACATGTGTTGATTGTAATTTTTTTACAATTAGTGTCCTCATTCAGACAACAGATATCTTCATTTTCTGACACACTCTTTTTATTCTTCTGTATCATGTTTTGATTTTCTTGAAACAAACAGCTACTACCTTCATTTTTGAGACACTACATTTTGTGCAAATTGTAATGATGGAGAAATTGGAGCAACAACATCATTACCCTCTTGCAAAGCACCTTTATTAACTGATCCATGAGTTCTATTTTCCTGAGGTGTGTTAGGATGATCAACACCCATAACCTTATGTCCTTTCATCATTGAGTATCTCAAATTGTTCTCAATGTCTATAGCCATCCGATATGCTTGGAGCAAGTTTGTAGGCTCTTTATCCCTCAACAGATAACTCATTTTTTTGTCAAATGCTCCTAGGTACACAACCAAACATTCAGCATCATTTGGCCTTATGTTCTTTGGGATCTCTCTTATGATCATTGAAAATCTAAGATTAAAAGATGGGACTAACTCATCTTTTCCTTTCTCCATGTTCATGAACCTTTTCCTTATCAAAACAAGGTTAATCCTTTCTCCAAACTGCTCCATGAACAGTGCATTGAGCTCTTCCCATGAATGAGCAGAAGAGGCTGGTAAATAAGAGAACCACTCTCTTGCATCTCCTCTTAAGGACTGAAAAAATAACCTCATGATCACATCCTCATGATCAATCTCATAATCATCCATCACATTACTGAACTCTTGCAGATGTTTACTTATTGATTCGGACTTATCACCAATGAACCTTGGTAACTTATTTCTGAATTTAGCTGGAATGTCATTTAGGTAACCACTAAGGCTACTGATATTTATAGCTTTGTACCTTTCGTTGTTGCAACTTCTTTAACAATCTGGCTGAGACTGATCACAAACGATAGTTCCATCTAGAACCATACTAGGGTGCATGTATTGAGGCATCTTGATATGCCTTTTTTAAATTTTACATATCAACTCTATAGTTGATCATTCATTGCCCTATTTCTACCTTTCACAACAATCTTAGAATACCATAATGCATTATTCAAATTCATTTACACATAATATCTATTTAGTGGGAAAATTTAAAGAACAAGCATACTTCTCCAACAAAGCACTTAGGCTGCAAATTATAACTCAGAAGTATGCAAACTAAATATTACTGTCATTTCCCTCTTTTAGTGCTAATCACTCAATAGGGAACCAATTTTTTTCCTAAGATGGTCAAATATGGTTTTCATATAGAAATTTCTTGAAAACCAAGAGTGAGGAATACCAGGAAACTTTGCAGTTGCTGCAAATTGTCTTCTTGACTTGTAATATTTGTAGATATGGAACTTTCTTTAAATTTTCAATAGGTTCTATTAACAGAGTCACCACCTCTTTTCAAAGAGGACTGAACTTCAAATATTATGAAGCTCTTTCACATTTAAACTTCTTTCTGAGTTCCTTTCCACCAGCAGAGCACCGCATATTACAAAAATGTTCAGGTTCACTGCAACAAATTCTTCTCCAAGGTTGAAATCCTTCAGTATTTGAACTAAATTCAGAATGAAAAATTATTTGACTCTATGCAATGACTCTTAAGGCTAGATTCTGCAATTAGAATTTTCACAAATTCTCCCCAACAGAGTTGCCATTCTGTTGTTGTTTAAAAATACAACCCAACTAGGATTTGTAATTCTCTAAGAGGTACCCAACCTCTATATTAAAGAACCACAAAGGCTAGTGGCCAACTGACAAGATTCAGTCAAAGAATAACATCTCCTACACTTCTGGCTCTACAGGACCAAGGTGGGTAAACCTACACAATGTTTAAAACTTAATTCAACCATACGCACTGACATTGCTTTATAAAGCAGATAGTTCTGAATACCAATACACTAAGGGAAGCATTGACAACTTTAAACTTGACTAAATTCTCAGTAACTCAACCCTCTCTCATCCATTGGAAAGCAGGACAAACAAAAAACTAAACATTAATAATAGGAATGATTTTGCATTTAAATTTGTTTCTAAGATGTATAAAATTGAAAACTAGATCAGTGCCAATTTTGGGCCATGGAGTCAAACACATAAAATGAATTCCCCAGCAAACAGACTTCAACCAATGGATTTAAATTATTGACGTTTTGCATCAACTATTAGTGTCTTGCACCAACAATCCTTCTCTTACTATCAATCAAATTCTTCTTATCAAATCCCATTTGCACACCTAAAATCACAATTACCTGCTCAAAGCATTTTAACCATTTCTTATAAATAGAAATGAATAGATAACACAATCTCATGAAACTTGAGATGATAAACTCAAAGACACTTTGTATTATTGAATTTATATAACTAAAAGTGTACAAATATGGAGACAATCTGATGATATTCATGAATGTGGAAACACCTTCATGATTTTAATTGCATAAACTGGTTGTATTTACTCATGAATTCAAAAAATTACAGCTTACAGACTCAAGAAATGACTCAGAAATTACAATTCTCTATCAACCCAGCCCAATACAAAAACACATAACCCTTTACAATGAGAGAATAAGAGATGTAGAAGAAGAGAAGCAAGCAGGAGCAGCCCTAAACTTGATCTAGAAATGCCATCTAGAAGCTTCATTTACCATTGATCAACCAACTAAAAATAATATCTCTTCTTTCTTCCTTTGCAACAACAAACTCATTCCCTCAAGACTGCTCTACTCATCATTGTCCAATAACTGAAAGCATGCCCATGTGGAGAATCTCATCATTTCACCCAGTTGTTGGAAAAATATCTCTTCCCGTGAAAATTTTGTTTCAGCTCTCTTTACTTGCTGCACATTATTTTTACTTCTCAAAAAAAAAATCACTTTGCATTAAAATATTTCCTATGCACTTTAATATTCCCATTCCCAGCAAAGAGAATGTTCCACATTGAAATGCTCTCCAAATGATAAAATGAATATTAAATTCACTTTATTTGTTGCAGCCAAACTTTGCAATTTTACCTCCAACACATGATACATGTTTATAGAGTGAATAAATTCACTTTATAAAACACCCAAAATGAATATTTAAGTTACTCTCCATTTAATAATATTTCACCTTTAATAAAGAGAAAATTCCTCTCATCTTTTATTTATGTTCAGTCTTCTTCACAGCTGAAGAAAATGTCTTTTAGAAAGCTTAGTGAATATTTTATTCACTTTGTCCAATTATTTCCCCCGTGCACTTAATGTTTTAAATTTTTATTTAAAACATTTCATGTTCTTACTTTGCAGCAGAATAAAAAATTTACCTTTCACATTCCACATTTTAAAAATTGTTCGGTGAGAGCAATATTATGGGGTAATCAAGTTTTACCCATACCCCACTATTCAACATACTCTTATCTTTTCACCACATAGTGAAATATTTAATATTTCACTATTTGAAAATAAAAATCCCACTTCAAACTTTGGGCAGTATTCCTATTTTAATTGCTTTTCTATTTTAACTCAAATGCCCCATTTTCTAAAATTTCATCTAGCCTTTCAAACTTCATGTGGTCCCACACAAGAGACCTCGTGCACCTCACAAAATTTTCATGACCTCACCTTTTATTGTGCGGGGCGTGCAAGGTTTGCCCTAAATTTGATCTGCAAACTCATCACCCGCGCACAATCCTCCATTCTTGTTTGCTCTGTACCTTGGCCGCCATTGCTATGCTTGAGCTCCTCTATCCAAGACAAAAATGGCCACTACTTCTCCACCCTTTGTGCTTTGTTCTCAAATGGATATCCATATCTTTGCTCCAAATGATGCCCACTATACCCCATCGAGCACATTTGACAGGTTGAAACTGCAAGCTCTCATCATGGCAGCGCCATTCCATAATGAATTGGAGACTGATAAAGGCCAATGTGTGTGTATCAACAATCATAGCATCCTCACCTCCTCACCTATTTCCTTGATGGATGCACACAACCTTGTTGCAGGTCGTGCCCCCTCCTTGCACCTGCCTGAAAGCTTCTAAAGCCTTATCAACAAATGCATATTGTGCGTACCCTGCAACATGGCACCCTTTCACCTGCTACAAGGTCGCAGGCCTCCTCTCATTGGTCGTGCCTCATATTGTTGTCCCAGGCATGGGCTTCCTATCTAACAGCGCTCCTCACTCTCTTCTGCAATGCATGGGCCCTTACCTAATGGCTTTGATGGATGAATAGCCTGTTCTATAGCTCCCGCACCATACTCAGTCCATTGGCTGGTTGTGCCTCCATCTTTCACCTACGTTGCTTTCAAGTTTCTAATGTCTTGTGAATAAATGCATTTTGGGCTGCCTTAATTCATTTTTGCTTTACCAACGCCCTCCACATTATGCATTGATAGTTGTACACATCCATACATATAAGGGATCCTATGACAGAAACAGTATAAAGGATTTGTATTTTCAATATCACCATGACTCCTTGGCGCGGTGGCAACCCTGCTCACAGCATTTACACTTTCCTGCCTTCGCACCAAAATCTTACATTGCAATATTCAGGCCCTTCTTAGATACCATCGGCCCTCCTAACTTCCTCCACATCGCCATTACTATCGTTGTCCAAATTTTGATGATCCTGCTTCAGTTTAGCTAATTGCATCAATACCTCTATGAAGGAAACACCGAGAATGAAAACAATACCATTATCCAAATGGATGTTAGATTTTCTTGGAGAACCAATGCCATTACACATGGGGGTATTGGACTTTATGTCACCCCTTTTCCTTCTCCTATAGAGATTTTTAACTTTTATTAACATCAAAGACTGAGATGGCGCTACTCTTGTTGGAAACCATAAACAACAACAACCCTATAGCCTTTTAGACTCTGAATTGCACACCTTCCGGTTGATAAAATAATAGATAGTATTTAGGCATTTGGTTGATTATCTTTATTATGGACATCAAGTTAGAATTGTCCTCTTTTGTATTAATATGAACATTAACATCTCATCACCTGAAGGATTCACATATGGGCCCCAATTTTGACACATATCAACACATTTTTTGTTATTATGCAGACCATTATTCTCCTTATTTAAAGTGATCCCTTCCATTTTGCTTTGTGCAAACAATCATCTACACCTTGAGACGTAGCTACCATCATTTGAATAAAAAACCGAGATACCAAACCTGAACTTCATGCCCACTTGTGATTCTAGTGAAAACATTGATTTCATCTCTATTACCAATATTTGAATACCTACAACTTTATAGTTGTGTGGCATGTCGGGTCCCCATGTGGACCCGACTAAAAAAAATTTGTTCTCAAACAAGTTTTGAGCTGAAATTTCCTCAACACTTCTTTTGAATGCTTTTGAAGTTGAAAAATGAATTGGGTCTTCATCAAAATCAAGTTTCTGACACTTTTGGAAAATGGGTAAAACTAACCCAATGGACTCTGGAATCAATCTGGGAAACTAGTCAAACAACCTCCTGGAGCAATGAAAACGTGCAGACATATAGTCATTCGACCTGAGAATACAGTGCAAAATACAGATTAGAAAAAGGAAACCCGAGGAACCAGATATTAATCAGCAAAGTTGCCTAGTCAGGCCTTTCTGAAACAGTAGTTGTTTTGAACCAATTGAAACTGACTTAACTGCCATTTTGTAAAAATAGTGAATCAACTCCTGGCAAGCTGCCATCAGACACGTAATTTCATTAAGGTATCCTGAGCACATGTACAAAATTAATTTCTTTAAAACATCATTGATCAAAAGTTATTGATGGTCGAAGTTGACCACTTAGAAAGGTTGTCAAAAATGCAGATGTGAAACTGAACAAACTGCATTTGGTTTTGATTTGTTAAAAATAGCAAATCAAATCACAAGACTCTGCAAACTGACATGTGAGATCATCTTGATATGGAGAATACGGAACAACATTCGTTCTGACATGAAATTCAAATGGTTGAAAAATTCAAGCTCAAACAGGAGGCAACTTTGCAAAACAAACAGTCTGCAAACAGCAAAACTATGTCAAAACCCTGCAGCTTCACTTTTTGAAAATCTTTCAAAATTTATCGTGGGAAGCTGAAAACTGACACACACGTTCACATATGTCAACTAAATATGTCTAAAAATGGGTTTTGCATGAAAATCAATAGGCTTTAAAATACAAGCCTCTAAAGTGGGTTACTCAGACTGATTCTTCAGGTGCTCTTTGAAAGTGTAGAAGCAAAATTTTGAAACGGGCATCTCAAATTTTGCAAATTTGAGAGTGCCATCACAACCAAGGAGCTAGAGGAGGTAGAATGTCGCCCACAGCAACTACAACGTGCAACCCATAGCTAAAGGAGTTTCCAGACAATAGAGAAAGGGAGGTTCCAAAATAAGCTGAAGATAGTAGTTGCAACATAGAGGCACTTATTGATAATGATTTTGAGTCATCATGAAATTTAATAAAGATGTTGAAGGATAAGAACCCTGTTATAGTTTGGAGTCTAACGTGATCGATTCAAATAGTCAATGTTCCAGTTCTTGCTACAGCAAAGTCACGGTTCTATTTGGACTCTTCTTCCTTTTTCGGTTATAGTTTAGATTTCTTAGTCTTCATCACGCTCTGATTTATAGAGAGTGATGATTTATGATTTCAGTTTAGAGTCCTTGTTTTAATAAACTTTGTGTGCCTATATGTATGGTTCAATGGTTGAGACATTAGAGAGTTAGTTAATTTTTCAATAGTAGATATAGCTATTAGATTTTTTTAGTTAGTTGTTGTTCTTACACAAACAATATTTATTTCTCAATAATTATTTCATGCATAATATATTCCAACAAAATCTTATTTGATATTATAATTTATGCAATGGATGGTTTTAAGTTATTATGATTGTGTTAATCTAAGAAGCTAGATCTGGGTCAAATTAGTGGACACAATCACTTGAGCAAGTGCCACTCAAGGTAATTATCCCTCACTTCATTTTCTATATAATTACTTTTGTTATAGCAGTTATTTCATAAATGTGTGTTGTGTTAATTAGATTTTTTGTGTTACAGTTGTAAATGGATTTATGAACAATTCTTGTTTCACATTCATGCCTTAGTTTGCTTCAACTTGTTGTACTCCAAATTTTAGATTTAGTTCACAGTTTTGGTTAAATTCCAACATTCATTCCCTGATAGTGAATTAGTCACTGTCTTATACTGTAGGTACCCATAGCTATAGTCCCAACATTACTTCTTTTATTGTTATGCATTTTTATGATTTCTCAACAAGTGTAAATACCTATGCTATGATTATTTAGGTAGTCTTGAGTCTTTGAAAGCACATACAATTCTTGTACCATCACAAGCTTACTATCCTTGGTCGATAATTCAATGAAGGTCTTTCCAAATGTTCAAATGGGCTATTCAACTAGGTTTCCCCTTTGAATTGTGTGATTGACACCAAGTTTACTAGATACTAGTAGAGACTCTACATTTTTGGAATCATTGTTGGGGATGGTGATACTTTCAAAGATTCATTTCTATTATTTTGAATCTTTCTTAGTTTAAAAATTGCTTTCAGTATTAGGACAATTAGGTTTTATTCCTTAAAATACCAAAACATTTCACTAATATTGTGAAGGAGTTTTTGTTATACAATTTCATACCTATTATATATGTGGAGGAAGAGAGACGCTTTGGGAATATTTATCCACTCAAACCAACAAGCTAGAGTAGATATTGGTGACCATAGTGATTAAAGTGAGGTTACTCCTAACAAAAAAAAAAAATTTCACCAATATCTATTGAAAACATAGAGGAGACATCCCAAAACATGGCTGATGCAACAATAGATAATCCACCAGAACATGTGACTTTTGAATTTCCAATTGTCAACCGAGAAAGGGCTACTATCCTAAATAATATACCTCCTTCAACATTGCCTATCTTATATGGCTTGGTAATTGAGGATCTAGACACATTCTCGTTTGACTATGATGTTGAGACTATGTAGGAGTTATGATTACACAACTAATGCTCATAGGATCAATCTATTTCCTACAAATTTGAAGGATGTTTGCATGAGATGGTTTATGGGACTGGGTGGAGATGCTATACCGGACTGAAACACTATGAAAAAATATTCTTGGGAAAATACTAGGACTATTGTAGAGGAGTTGATAGAAGAAGGGATGGCATTTTTAGGATGACTTGGAAAGAGGAGGAACCATTAGAGGATTATGTAGAGAGGTTACACTTTTTCTTAAAGAAGAACCCACATAATAGATTCTCAAAAGAATCCTTGAAGCTTGTGTTTTTAAGAGGATACAATGATGATTGCATGGATTCCCTTAACCTTATTGGGTCAAGGGGTGTGTCTCAATTACCCTTTGAAGAAATCTGCAAGGTTTGTAGAAACTATTCAAGGACCTTTACCAAAAGGAAAAGGGGGGAACAACATCTACCATTGGCAAGACATTTAATGGGGTTTGAAGAGTAGATTTAAGTAACCTACTATCCAATATGATACAAGATATTATAACTCATATAGCTACTTATTTGGACACTCTACATGTGAAGAAAAAAAAAAGGGGCTAAAGCAATACTTACTGAATACTACCCCAATTGTAGACAAAGAAAATCCAATTGCAAATGTAAAAGGGTGGAAAGTATTACATAAGACAAATCAGAGAAACCAAATTTTCAATCACTGGAAGGTGAAGATGGATAGTTTTTCTACATTGCACAAATAATTCCATGGAAACCAAGACAAGGTATACCACAAGACCCTTTAAATTTTAATACATCATTTCCAATTGGTAGTCAATATTTCTTTAGTTAGAACTCCCAGCCTTGGCCATATACCCAAAACCAATAGAGAAACCCTTAGTAATGGCAAAACACTCAGCAAAACTAGAATGAGAAGCAACCAAATACATGGCCACAACAAAATTTCCAAGGCTCTAATTACAACCATTAATGGCCAGTGCAACAAAATCAATGACAACCACAATTGCAAAAATGCCAATAATGGTAGCACCAAAATATGAGTTAACAATAGCCTTTGTTGCCTTCTTGGCCACAACAACAGGCCATCGTGACCAATCCATCAAACCCAACATCTCAGCCACTAAGAGAACCACAATTATCTGCCCAACATGCACCTAACCCCAACAACAAGACTATCTAATAGGCCTACACTAATGAGGTTATTCAATACCCCACTTATGGGGTAGAGGTGAGTGATATCCACCTGAGGTCAAGGAAAACACTAGTTGGGTGTTCATCCCCATAAATCACTGATATGGTAGATGAGGATGCCACAGATGAAGCTCTGTAAAATTCACCTCTAGAGTCTAGGTCAAATTAATAAATCAGACTATTTCAAGTCCAAAGCCTCCATTCCCTGAGCATTTAACCATTCCAAGACATCATACCCAAGTTGAGATAGACCTATTGGGCTAGCTTAAGGATGTAATTATCAAAATTCCCATCATTCAAGCTATCAAGGATATCCAAATTTATACTTGTGGCAACAAAAAAAGTATCCCTCTACTTTTCCTTGCTTGTTTGGGCCCTCCTTGTTAAATTAAATATAATATTGCCTTGATTTAGTGTTGTAATGTGTTTAACACATTCACATTAGGTCTTGGGCCTTGATAAACCAAATGAACTTAATTGTACCTTATTTAGGGTGTTGTAAAGTGGTGTACCACACTTTCACACTAATCTAGGGTTTTCAAAAATAATTAGGCTTCTTTATGCCTTGTTTGGCCTAATTTTGCATTCACAAGCCTTAATTAATGCATATTTTTGAGGATAATACCAACATAAATCATAATCCAAGTGTTTTTAGGTTGTGTGGCCCATATTTAGTGATTTGGGAGGCATATGAGTCCCACCTAGGTTTTAGGGCCCTAAACTAGATTTTGCATCATTCTAAGCGATTTTGAAAATGAGTCTCATAGTTAATGCCTAATGGGACTCATACGCCACTTCTAGCGTATGAGTATTGTGTGGCCCAAAATCAAAATTAATTCAAATTCTTGGTGGGATTTTATTCTCCTAGATCTAATTTTGGCTTGTAGTGTTGTAATTTCAAGAGATTTGGCATAAACAAGTATAAATACAAGTTTCTTTCACTCATTTTCATCCCAAGCTTTCAAGTATTCATGCATTATAGAAAATTTTAGATCAAGGAAGCATTCAATATTTTACAAGACTTTTCAAGAGCATTCAAGAGTCTTCAAGATCTTATTATCAAGTGTTTTAGAGAATAATTCAAGTATCAAGCATCATGTCGAATTCATCATGCATCATGTTTTTTTTGAGCTAACAATTGTGATGTAGGGTTTCATGATTCAAGCTAGCATTCAAGTCAAGATCTATCACATTCAAGAAAGAGTCAAGATCTACATCCATTGGAGCCACTTCATACATGTTTGCAGCACTTTCTTTCTAGGGTTTGGTGAGTTGTAACATTATATTTTGTTCATTCATCATTCCTTCATCTTCTTTCATTTCATTTCAAGGTTTTATTACCAAAATGGGGCTTGACCAAGGAAACCTTTTTCCACTAACAAAACAACATTTTTCCCTCTCTTTAGTGTGTGATTTACAAATCTATGTTGAAGACATATTGAAGAGAAATTTTGGAGAAGATTATCAAAGTGTTCAAAGTTGTCAAAGTTGTCAACTTGCATTGGAGATCATTGAGAGACATCTACAAGTTACAAATCTAAGATTCAAACCCAAAAATCAAGTGGAAAGGAAAGAATAGATATTGATGAGAAAATTCAGACCTTCAATTTCTATAAAATCCTAATTAGATCGATATGCCACTTCTAGCATATGAGTCCCAGTATAGTCAAAACTGCAAATTTCTAGAGTTTCGAACATATCTCTACTAGATTTCTATTATTTTCCAAAAACCCTAATCTAGGACTAAATCACCCAGTCTAGCATATGAGTCCTAGTTAGCATTAAATTCAATGTTTTTATCATTTCAAGACTTCATGCAAGCCTCTTCAGGTTTCCAAGTGCACACTTTTGATCAAGCAGCTTTCTATTATGATTTACGTGCATTTTTTAGGTAATTTAGTGAAATATTACATTGCATTAGGTATTTCATTTAATTATTTTTTCCAAGCCTTATCTTGGTTTTGAACCCCTCTTTATTTTATAATCAAACCTTGGGATAGCCCTATTGCAAGATCTATTTCCCCTTTGCATACCTTAGATTGAGATCTCTAGGCTTTTCCTTGAATGAGAGTGAAGAAGATTGTTGCTCTATCCCCTAAGCATAGGACCATAATTCTCAACCTTTCATTTTGGTGAACCTGCATTTATAACATCATAATTTTGATTTGGAGTGCATTATCATCCTATATCTAGCTTGCATTAACATTGCATTAGGGTTTGCATTAGGTAATTGGCATCTAGGGTTTCTAAATATTGTAGTAGTGAAAGTGCATATATATTGCATTTTTGTCTCTTGCATCATTTAAAATCATCTGAAATATGCATTTACATTTACTCTACATATTATACAAACTAAAAAACATAAATCACTTAAATTTTTCTAATTTTTTTTTAAAAAACCCTCACTGGGACTCATACACCCAGGTCTAGGCGATTTAGTCCCAATGTAGATTTTAAACTACATTTTCCAGAATTCAAAACTTTATTTCTGAGCTTCTATTTTCTATTGATAACTTTCTATTTCATTTTACAGAGTTTTTGTTTCATTGCATTTAGCTTAATTTCATTTGAGTTGTATTTGCATCCATCTTGCATTTAGTATCCCTTGCATGAGCTTTTCTACTTAGTGTCCTATTACTAATACTATAGTGAGATTAATTTTGAGACTCATGTCATCCCACAATAGTACAATCATTGTGGATCTTGGGTTATCTAGCTCTTTCACTACTAGTGTTAACACTAGTCCACTAGGTATGGACCATACCCTTAACAACTCTTTGCCTTCAAGTAGTGTTATGCATGTTGAAACAATGGCTGCTAGTATTCTACAAGAAAACATAATCCAAATTCATGAAGACTTAGAAAACCTAAAAATTCAAATAAGTACTAAGATTATTTCAACTATTTCCATCCCTACCATAGATAGCATTCATCGCATGCTTGAAAGTGAAGATGGAATTGACCTTGTGCATAACATAGTTAGGATCTTTGGAAAACATCTTACCTCAACCACTAGTTGTCCTTTACCCATGAAAAATTTTACAAGTCAATAGTGAAACCTAAGGGAATCATTGAAGACTTAGTCATAGCAGTAGATTCATGGGAGTATCTTACAAATTTCATAGTCTTGCAGCCAAAAGCAAACCTTTCAAGATATCCACTTATTTTAGGTAGACTATGGTTAGCAACAACTAATGTACTCATAGTTTGTAGTTCTAGGAACATGATAATATCAAATGGAACTGTGATCAAGAAGTTAGTCCTCTATCCACTAGCCCAACCTCATGAAAATCTAGAGTAGACTATATGGCCTAACCTTAGATGATGAAGACCACAATTCCTTACAAAATCTCAAGAATATAGAATGCAACCCTCTATTGAAAAATAAAGATGAAGATGATTTAATTTACCACATCATATAGAACAACTATGGTAGGGACTCGTAGCAACAAGACTTCCTTTCATGTCTGCAAGATCCACTATAGAATAAATTATACTTGCAAATTCATCAGAAGAAGTATCCTAACTTTTCCATTCTCTACTACCACAACAATGTGTCCCAAATATTAGTGTACTTGACCTTTCATTTTTACAATAAGAATCCAAGACCTTGGAAATTATGCTAGGTAAAATGTTGAATGTTAATAATGGACTAAGTGAAAAACAACAAAATTCCCTAAACACTGTGTTGCAGGAACATGCAATAGCCTTTGCATGTGACTACCACGACATGAAGGGGATTGATCCAAACATATGCACTCATAATATCTACATAAATGATGGTTTCAAGCCAATAAGACAGCCCCAAAGGAGAACAAACCCTTCCTTAAGAGAAATATTTAAAACTAAGCTACAAAAATTACTTGATGCGGGCTTCATTTATCATATTTCTAACAGTCAATGGGTGTCATCTTTATTTATTGTCCCCAAGAAAGGAGGAAAATGGAGCTAAACACTACCACTAGAAAGGATCACTTTCCACTACCTTTCATTGACCAAGTGCTTGATTCCCTAGCAGGTAAAAAGTACTTTTCCTTCATAGATAGATCTAGTGGCTATAATCAGATAAACATAGCTCTAGAGGACCAGGATAAAACTAAATTTACATGCCTTTGGGGAATATATTCCTATTATATGTTCTTCCCTTTGGACTATGTAATGTCCCAACCACTTTCCAATGGATAGTGTTAAGTATTTTCTCATATTATGCTCATGAATCCATGGAAATCAACATGGATGACTTCACTACCTATGGAGAAACATATGAGGAAGCACTCAACAATCTAGAGAAGGTTTTGAAAATTTATTAAAAACACAATCTATCTTTGAGTCGTGAGAAATGTTTCATGATGATAACTCAAGGGATTGTTCTAGGGAATTGTATATCCAGTGAAGGAATTCAAGTGGATCCTAATAAGATTGAGATAACCTCTACACTCCATGTGCCAAAAAAACAAAGAGATGTAAAGAGTTGTGTGGGATATGTAGGCTACTATAGGATATTCATTGAGGACTTCAGTAAAATTGCAACACCTTTATTTTTTTTGCTCACCAAGGATATGGAATTTGAATGGACCATAGAATGGTAGCACTCCTTTGAAGCACTTAAGACAGCCTTGACAAAAGCACTTGTCTTGAGGGGGAAAAACTAGACATTATCTTTCCACATACACACTAATGCTTCTAATTTTTCTATAGGAGCAATATTGGGAAAAAAGGAAGGTAATAAGGAGTATGCTATATACTACATCAACAAGAACTTACAAGGAGTAGAAATTAACTACACTATCATAGAAAAAGAGATGTTGGCAGTTGTTTATGCCATTAACAAGTTTAGGAATTATATCACTAGGTATCTAATCTTCATCCACATAGATCACACTGCAATAGGTAATCAATGAATAAACCTGTTGTTGGAGGTAGACTGGTTAGATGGCTTCTCTTACTATAGGATTTTGATATAACCATAGTGGATAATCTTGGGAAAGCTAATGTGGTGGTAGATTTTGTTTCTAGATTGCCTACACAGCTAGGAGAAGGCATTGTGGATGATTCTTTTCCATATGAGAGTTACTTTTATCTCAATATGTACACACCATGGTTTATTGATATTTAAAATTACTTAGTTGCAAGGAAAATACCATCACATTTCTCTCCTAGAGAGAACAGATAGTCAGTGCATAAAATATTTACATTTTATTGGGTAGCTATTTACCTATTCTATACAGGCCTAGATAATCTAATGAGGAGATGCATAAGAGAGGATGACATCTTTGACATCCTAAAATATTACCATGATGAGCCCTATGGGGGTCATTTTGTAGCTAGAAGGACTACACTCAAGATCCTAACAACTAGCTACTATTGGCCAACTCTTCATATTAAGTATTCAATAAAGTATACAAGGAGTTGTGATAAATGTTAGAGGATGGGAAAATAAACAAGGAAATATGAGATGCCTATATAACCACAATTGGCATTAGCACCATTTGAAAAATGGGGGCTAGACTTCATTGGGCCAATTTCACAAGCATCTAATAACAAAGAGTATAGTTTAGTTTGCACATTTTATCTAACAAAATGGGTTGAATTCAAAGCTTTACAGTTTGCAAGAGATGAAAATGTAGCTAAGTTCCTATATGAAGAAATCTTTACCAGGTCTAGAGTACCTAGAGAAATTGTGATTGAACAAGGTCCCAAATTCACTTCTAAAGTCATTTCTAAATTGGTTAAAGAAAATTAAATAAGATAGAAAATCAACACCTTAGCACCCACAAGCCAATAGATAGATGGATTTTACAAACAAATAAATTGAGAATATTCTAACCAAAATAGTCCAAATTCACATAAAATATTGGGCAACCAGATTACCTGGAGCTGTGTGTGCCTATAGGAAAACATGAAAAAAAACTATAGGTTTCACATCTTATGACTTGGTGTATTGAAAAAAAATGGTTCTACCAATAGATTTTAAATACAAGACACTTAGAACAATAGTTGAACTAGATATGAACTTGACAATAGCATAGGAGAGGCTACACAATCTGAATGGGCTAGATGAAATTAGAATGAAGGCCATGCATCACACAAAGATAATTTAAGAATAGAGGAATAAATGGCATGATCAATTTATAAAGACTAAAGAATTCGACATGTGGGTGACTTGGATTTATTATATGATTCCATATATAAAGATTATAAGGGTAAGATATAATCTAGATGGTAAGGACCCTATAAAATATATCAAGTATTTCCCAATGGAGTAGTCAAATTACAAACCATAGATGTAGTTAGATTTTCACTATTATTTAATTGACATAGATTTAAGATATACAAGAAGCCAGAATAGAAAGATGATTTTCTTCTTTCTCTAATGCATCAATATGGTCAAAATAGTGGTTTTGATATAGACATAGTACTTCAAGATAACAACTCAACAGTAGATACTACTAGTTCTCACAATGACTTAGCAGATGAGCTACATAACTCACCTCCTGAGAGCACTCAGGTATAATTCCTTATCATACCTCATGTGCACACACCACATAGGTGACACAAACACAATAATTTTCAAGACCTCTCCACTATGTAGTAGGGACCTATAGCTTCATGCATAAAAGCTACCATATATTAGTACGAGACCTGTTTATGAAAGTGCCCACAACAATTACTTGTTAGAAAATTAAAAATTTGTGCCAACTTAATTACATATCATCCACATTCATTCCACTTTTTTTGCACATGCAGCCACAAGCCTTTCATATCACTATATGTAGCTTGTCCACTCCATTCCATGTTGCCTATCTCGAATTTCATGCATTTGAACTATCACTTCACATTCCATCAAACATATATACTACATCCTTTAATTCACACATGCCAACCTATCATTTACTCCATAACCCATAAAACTAACCAATGTCAAATCAAAATCAAGCTATAGACACTTTTCCAAAAGCTTCACAGTTTGAAGTTATGTTCATCTAAAATGATAGGTACACATACTATTTTTTTATAATTAACATAGATTTCCAATTCTTTCAATATGTGCTCTGATTGAATTTTGCATGTTTTACATTCATTAATCTTCTTTCCATAAATTATAATCATACCCTTCACCTGGTCACGTGCATTGAAGTGAGGTCAATTCAATATTCTAGTTGGAGAGTGATAGTATATATTTCGTTAAATTTATTTTCACCACCAAAAGAAAAACACAAACCCTTTTTACTTTTCTACCTTTTTGTATTTGCAACAATTTTGTTGTGTGTTCCCTAAATTCCAAGGCAATTCAAAGCCAATTAAAAGCCAATTCAAGTTTATTCAAGTTTAAACAAATGAGAAAGATACATAACAATTGAAGTTGCAGTGGAAGAAGTGAATGCAAGTATAGTAGACATAGAGGGTTGGTGGGTTGTTGAATTTGAATTGTGAGTTGATATTTTCAGATTTTGAGCAAAGCATAGTAAGGATATTTTTGTAAGGTGTGCACCCTTGGTCTCCTTATGTTGTGTAGCATAGTGCTTGGGTTTGTGACATGGCTTAACCGCCTCCCATGGATTCATTAACTCTGGTAGTTGTATCGGGCATTAATACGTCAATATTTTGGTGCAACGACAACCATCTTTGCAACAATTGGTATTAGAGCTTGGGTCACAAGTTCGAACCCCTTGCTTGTGCTGGGGGGATTTTTGCAAGGTGTGCACCCTTGGTTCCATGTGTTGTGCAACACAACGCTCTAGTTTGTGGCATGTCTTAACTACCTCCCATGGATTCATTAACTCTGGCAGTTGTATGGGGCATTAACAGGTCAATCTCTTGGTGTAAGGACAGCCTTGTTTGTAATAGATATCTCATCATGGGAGGTGATATTAGAAGAAGGTAACCATCTACACACCAGCAGGTATTGGAGGATAGATTATTCTTACCCATTTTCACAAGAGTAGGATGGTTAGATTAATTTTTGAAGAACTTAATAGAATATAATGAAAACAATGACAAGGAATTTTGTAGTAACACTACAACATGGTGAAGCCATTGTTACAGGATTCAGGGTGGATTCTTCAAAGGCTTCAATTGTAAAGGTATCTATTCTACCAAGAAATATAGTTGAGTTCCTTGTCAAAGTGAATGCAATAACTGTCTGGGATAAATTCATGGAGCCTAGAGAAAATATTGACTCATCATCACAGGGCACCAAGAGATTCACTTCCATGGGTATTGGCTTCTTATGCTTCTTACATTATTAAATATATCACTTTTGATGGTATAAAATCCCTTCTATATAGTGTACATTTTAAGCTTTTGAGTCACCTCCATCACAATAGACTGGTTCATGTACCTAATTTCCTCTATAATTTGTTAAAGAGAATGGGGTCTGAGTATCAAAGTAAAATTTAAATGATTTAGCTCTATCACATTACTATTTGGTTACCTTGGTAGGGAAACCAAGCCTTAGGGTTCAGTACCCATAGGTGTCCTAGGAAAGATTTTTAATTTTTGAAATTAAGAATATCCTTGACAAACCAGTAGCTCCAAACAACCTAGAGTCACCTGCTACATCTTTAAGGGAAATTCCCCCTGTTTCACTTGTTGTTTCACCTATCCACAGCAGGGGACAACCAGAGGAGAAAAGTGTGCAAAGATCACCACACATAGTATCTAATCATCTTGTAGCAAAAGAGGTACATGAAACCCCAACTTATTCTAAAATGACAAAAACTAGAAAGAAGAGAGGTTTTTCTTTGTTTGCACCTTTAAAGGTGTAGAAAAAGAAACCCACCCAACCAAGGCATTCACATTGCTTAGAAACGAAAAGTCCCATGAGGGGTGGTATTAAGAAGCAAGAGGAAGAAGACAATGTGAGAGTAGGGAATAGCTCAAAAATAAAGGAAAATGTTTCTATAAATATGCATAAGCATAGCCTAGTGGAAAGGAAGTGGTACATATCGACCACCTCTAACTTAGATTCAAAGGATTTTTTTTTGCAAACAAATTTAGGAAAAGAACCCAACTAGCCCTGACAGTGAGGGTTATGATTACACTAAGGGTGGTGATGAACAATTTTGGGAAGATGAGGATTTTTTTTAGAGGAAAGAAATGTAAGAAAGGAATTACAAGAAGCACTAGAGAGGATAAAATAATTAGAAGAACTAGCAAAAACCTATGAACAAATGGACAAGGAAAGGGAATTGAAAATTCGGGAGTTGGGGGAGAAATCGCATACTTATGGACATGGGTCAAAGTTATACTTTCTTACAAAACTAGTAATAGTTAAAGTAGCAAACAAATAGATTGCAACTGATAACACAAGACCACCTACTATAAAAACTCCAACCTATCATACAGCCATGTCCCTAGGTTACCAACTATAAAATATTAAACTTTCACAAACATTAGCATTAGTCAATTTAAACACAACAAATCAAGCATCCCTATGAAAAACTTAATCATGATTGATATGAAAACAAGATAAATAAAACCAAAGAAACTAAATGTAAGCATATGAAAGCAAGATCAAATTATATCCCATAGTAGGAATGGTGCTCCTTTGATGTGGAAAGGATGCCCTTTCCCACCCCCTTGATAAGCTTCCAATGTGATGAAGATACAAATATGAGTGATGAAGTGCAAGATGAATGTTCCGGAAATGCTTAAGATTGTGGATCATTATGGATGATTGTGGATAGCTTCTTCATAGAGAATCCCTCTATAAATAGGGTTTAAGGGTTGAAGAATGAAGATATTGGAGGAATGTGGGACTAAAGAAGATCCAATGAGATTGGGACACTTGTCTCAATTCTAATGGGTGAGGATAGAGCACATTTTGGGGAATGTGCATAGTTAATGGATGTAGGTGAAGGGTTGAGGGGGGTGTAAGAGAGATTAATGCATCTGTAAGAGGCATTAAGGGATTTGTAAGAGGATTAAATGCCTTTGTAAGAAGCATTTGTGTTTGGGAAATAAAGTCAAATAAGTGGAGTTATTGAAGGAATATTCCCAAAGCATATGCTTTTGTGAGAACAAATAAGGTAACTAGTTAATTAAAAAAATTGATTTTCATGTGTAAGTGGGTTAGTTAATCAAGGGTTGGTTTTGACCAAGGTTGAGTCAAAACCTAGAGAATGGGTAATGAGGGTTAGGAATTAATTAATCTAGAATTAATCAATTTGAAGGGATTAGGATTTTATGAAATTTGATTTATTAAATCAGATGAGAAGACTTTAGGGGACTTAATTAAATAAATTGATTTATTTAATTATTAAATTTGATGAACATTAGTGAATTAATCTAATAAATTGCTTGATTTGATTTATAGAATAATTTGATGTTAATTGATCAAATTTAGATGCATAATGTCAATTAGGATTATTTGCATGTCTACATTTTTTCCCTTTTGAAGCAATGTACCAGTTGTGTTGGTTCAAAGAATAACACTGTCGAGATCGAAATTCAAAAATTTCTTAATTTTTTTTGGATGCCCTATTGTTGCCCCAGTGGAAAGAAGTACATTGGTACACTACCCCCTCGAGAGATCAAGCAAAAAAAATTATTTTAGGTCAATCCCACGACAAAGAGGTTCAAGATGGAGAAATGAGAAGGTTAGACTAACAGATCTATATTATGATGATAATGCAAATGAGATGATTTTAAGATGCTTAGTTCATGACAAATATATATTATGCTAAACACTTAAATGATGATGCAATGTATATGAGATGATGAGATGGATGATGTTTTCCTATGATGATATGTATGATTATGCTATGTGTTGATGCTTAGTTGATGCAGGATGGTGAATGTCATGATAATATGTTAGTGTGAAAGAGGATAGAAGAATGAGAGGGATCAACCCTTGATTTTGAGAATATGTAGAAGTCCAACAAGTTTATGAGTCGTTGAGAATTTATTAGATATGGTGATGAATGATGATGATGTATCTATTATCCAAGCATTGGAGATGTAAAGAGCATAACTTTCCTTATGTTTGATAACACACATAGATACGATGCATCAAGGTACAGACAACCAAGATGACATGGTATCTAGTGCGATGAACTTTGACTCAACAAAAAGATAGGAGTATCCTTGTTCACACTTGACATACGAAACCTTATTAGGATGTACTTCAGACATTTCAAACATCTCAAACCAAAACATAGAAAGGAAAAACCTCCCAATGTAATAGTCAACAAGATATCCAGAACATCCTCCCTACACACCAAATAAAATTAGCATGACAAAGTTTATATTACAAGAATATCCAACAAGCACAGCAAATGAAAGATAATGATCAATGCCCCATTCCTTTCTCTCTAAATCATTTTGATTGGACATCATCAAGAGGTCATTGGAATGAGTGCAATAAGATATATCACAAGAAAAGATCAAGTACACAAACAAGTTAATGTTCTTCATACCTCTAGCCAAAGGGATGTGTTTTTCTTAGGATAAGTATCCAAAGTGATTGCCAAAGATAATGCCCATTGTAGGAAGGATGCATCCTAGGACATGTTAGTGGATGGTTGCAAGTTCATAGGTTGTTTGAAAGGTCATTGATATAAGGTTGATTGACATGTTTGAGAATGATCAAGAGTTTGAATTTACATTTAAAAGTTTGTTGTTTCACTTTTCATTTTCAAGTTTGATTTTGTTGATTGTTGTGGTTGTTTCTATTTGTATTGCCAAAGGATGAAGGTGACGTTTTATTTTTTATGGATGATTGATTATTGTGGGTGAAGTGAAATGAGACGGATGGATTTTTTCAAATATTTGGATGTTTTTGATGTTTTTGAAATGTTATGAGGTTGTTTTTTTGGATTTTTGGGTTATTTAAATGTTTTTGTGTTTTTGTGTCTCGAGGGCTCATCAATGATGGCCTTTCCTATGTTTAAGCTCAGAGATGGCGTAGTTTGGATAACCATGTTTTTGAATTTTTTTGACTTTTTGACATGTTTTGGGATTTTGATATGATTTGAATGTTTTTGGATTTTTGCATGATTTTGACGGTTTGGATATGGATATGTGTGATGATATCAATGATCTATTTTGGGATTTTTTTGAAAACCAAGCTAGTGTTGATTGATCGGATTGATGGATTGATGATGATAACATTGTTGAGGATACACAACAATGCAAGGATAGTGTTAAACAACACCAAGATTGGGAAGGATATCCTGAGGTGATGATGGATTGATTGGATTTGATTGATCAAGATTGTGAAGCTCAATTTGGAACAAATTTGGTTTGAATCATTTTATGTGGCATTGAAGTGTAAATTAGATGCAACTGATATTGATTGTTTGGATTGATGTTTGATGAAAGATAAACCTTGATAAGGAACGTCTTTTTGTCAAAATATTCCATGGGCTAGTGATTTGGATTTTGGCTCACAAATGCTTTGACCAATTTGATTTTACATTTTCCAATGTTTGGATTTCCACATAAGTTGGAATATATAGATCAAGGTTTATTCCCAAAGCAAGATGTAAATATTTGCCCCTAGTGTCTAGCAATGTATGGAATGTCATGGGTGGATTCTTGGATGGATGTATGGATGGATGGATATGGTAAGTACAAAAAGGATCCCAAGGATTATCTTGTGATAAGATAAGGTGTTCAAATAGTGGATGCTCATTTGGATAGTGCTTCATGGCTTAGATAATGTTGGGTAGGATAGGATCAATGAAAATGACTCATGTCAAGATGTTCACCATAAGAAAGTGTAAAGTGTACACAAAACTTTTATCAAGATCAAGATAATTTGGAATAGGGATGTAGATCGATGAAAATGGATTGGATAATACTTCATACATGAATGGATTTATTATGGATAAGATGGATGGAATGTTGGATTTATTATGGATGAGATAAGATGCTTCCACTTGATTTAGCACATGCAGATGCTCAATTCTTCACATGGTGCCTATTTTCCAGGTTTTCATCATGGTACCTATCCAAAGCGCCATCGTAGTGGTTGTCACTAGAGGACGATTTTTTTATCTTTACTATTTTCATGATTTTTTATTATTTTGACTTTATTGAAATATTTTAAGCTCATGTTAAACCACTTGGTTGTGTCGATGTAGATGCTTCTATCATAATCTTCCATTGATATCTTTCTTGAAGAATTTGCTTTACCAAGATACGCACGCACTTGAATACAACTTTTGAGAATTATGTTATGCTTTGTTGATATCAAAGTTAACTTTGTCTTTGTGCACACAACGCCATAGAATGCCTTTTGAATCCTTATTATGAAGGGTGGTTGCCAATACATGTTCAATGTAAGAATATATCATGCGTGGAGTCGTGGATGGTGGAGTATGTTTAGGAATAAAAGATGGATTGGTTGATAGTTTGGAACCTTTGACTCTCCAAACTTGGGAAGATGAGCAACAGTTCCATGGACATGAAAGTGTGTTGAATTAGGACCAACTACATGATATAATTTGTGTGTTGCTTGAGAAATCTTTTTTTTCCTTTGTGGACATCTTTGATGGATAATTTTCCCTTTTTGATTTTGCCCCATAGTTTCTTTGACTAATGGAGATTGATAGGGATAATATTTCTTTGCATTCTTTGGTATCCACTTATATTTATTTTGTCCTTCATGCTTTGCTACTTCTTTTTCTTTGATGACATTCTTCATGCTTTGATTCAAATATTTCTTTAGATGTTGGTCCCACTTCTTGGATGGGGTGATGGGTGGATGAAGATTCATGACGCGACAGGTTGAATTATTGGCATTGGTTTCATCATAAGGATTCTTCATGTTCCCTATGTTGATGTTTTATTATGACATAGTTGCCCCCAGTATGATAGTAGTAGCACATTTGGTCTTTGATTCTACTTGTTTCAAGATGACCACTACAGATGATGTTATATGAATTTGTTTCTCTGCTAACTCTAGAATATCCTATTTGGTCTGACCTATTTCCTTGAGTGGATAATGTTGGATATCTTCATATATGATTTCCTCAATCTAAATTTGGGATATATTTGATCTTGATGCTGAGAACTTAGCCTGAATGTAAGAATCAATAACCTCCTATTCTTGTGTAATAATGTCAAGAGTAAAGGGATCTTGTTTTGAATGAAGATCATCTATGTGTCCATCCAAAGAAAGCATCTCATGGGTAGATGGAGGAGTATGTGCTCTATGGATATGATCATCATTTTTGACATCTTGTATAGATTGGAGAGAGCCCATTAGATTATTGGAGCCTCTTGGAGATACAGATTCTTGATCTTGACTAATTTTAGAATTGTTTTTGATGTGCTTTGGATCAAGTTCTTGACATGGGTCAATTTCAAAGGATGGATTGCTTACAAAGGGTTCTTGGATATATTCATTAGGCACGGGAAGTGGCTTAATATCCTCTTGATCTTTGAGTGGATTTGGATCATGTGTTGAGTTGAGGATTTTTTCAATATCTACAACCATGAGGTCAAAGGATGTCAATATTTCTTGGAAAGGACCATTGCTAGACTTTGGTGAAACATGTTGATCATGCTTTGGAATAAATTCTTGAGATATTTTGTCTAACTCATTAGGTTATGTAGATATATTTTCAACATGATCGTTGGTGGATGGATCTTGGCTTATGTCAATAGGATCAAATAGTGTTAATATGTCTTGAAATAGAACATTATTGGATATTGTTGAGGGGTTTTGATCATGATTAAAAAGTGAGTCTTGATGTATGTTGATTTGATCATTGGATGAGGTGAAAACATCTCCAAGGTGCTCATTGATGGATAGATCTTGATCATTGTCCTC
Organism: Sequoiadendron giganteum; assembly: GCA_007115665.2. Lineage (NCBI taxonomy): Eukaryota > Viridiplantae > Streptophyta > Pinopsida > Cupressales > Cupressaceae > Sequoiadendron > Sequoiadendron giganteum. Next base: position 171,255,966 of record CM021108.1, on the reverse strand, counting down.
AAGAGTTGTGGTGTATAGATTATCATTGCTATCATTAGTGGTTGAATCTTGATCATTATCCTCAGCGGTTATTTTTCCTTGATCCAGAAGGTCTTGGATGATATTTTTGAGTCAAATACAATTTGATGTTTTATGAATATTTTCTCTATGATACAATAAGATCTACCCTTATTCTAATGGAATTTTAAGATAGAGTTGAAAGCACTTACTTTTGGAAGAGTGAGGATTTTTTCATTAACTAGCTTTTTTAATGTTGATTCAATTGGCTCTCCCAAAGGAGTGTATTCACGTTTGTTACCTTGTGAGATTTGTACTCATTGAAATTGACCTTGGGGTGATTGATTTTGGAGATGTAGTGATTGGGCTTGTTGTTGATGTTTTTGACCTTCATATCCAACCTCTTGACATTGGGGGTATTCTGCTTGATTGGGTTGTGGAGACAACTCAATGCTTTGATGATATGGTTTAACCCAAAGGGGCGGGTGTAGATTTTGGGGTGGGGATGTCTCTTGGTACAATGAATCAAATATTTTGGTAATTGAATCAATTTGATGCCACAAAATTTGATCTTGATTTTGATTTTGACACCCTTGATGTAGTTGATTTGGTTATTGTTTAAGCATATTTGGAAGATACACTTGTGATATTTGTATGGGATTATGCACAAATTTATTTTGGATAATGTTCTAATTTGGGATGATGTTTAGATTTAGCATTATAGGTTGGCATTGAACATTATTGTGGTTGGGAATCACATTGCTTTGATTTAGGTAACCTTGATTTTGCATGGTGTTACCTTGACTTGGATTAATACATTGATTTTTCAACATGTTGTTTAGACTTTGAACAACATTAGTATGATTCACAAACATATCTATCCCAAAGTTCACCAAGTGTGGATTTGATATTTTCATGTTTGGTAAGCTTGTATTTGGTATATTTACATTTTTCATGTATTGATTTGGTGGGATAATGTTGGTTTTTTGAACACTCATGCATTGATCATTTGTTTAATAGATTTGTATGTTTTTTCTTTAATTTAAATCTACCATAGGGAAAGGTGTTCAAAAATTTAGATTGGGCATACTCACATTTTTTGTATTATTGAGTTTTGAAGGAGGTAATGATCCCATGTATGGATTGTATGAATGTGAGTTTTGATAATCAATTGGCATTGTAAGGCTTTGACAGTTTGGTTGAATTCGATCACTCATGATGTATGAATCAAGTTTATACTCCATTTTTTTCTTGTTTTTTTACCGTGTTGACCTCTAAAGAATTTAGGACCAATGATGAGACAAAAGATAAAAGGGTGAGTGATATAGGTGTTGAACTTTTAGGAACTGTTCAACAAAAACTGCCTAAGACTTGGCAGTTTTCTTTTCCTTTGTGGTTGTGCATTAGTTTTGTATGCTCACTATCCTCAGAGCTCGCCATGTGGCTACCTCTCGAGGTTTTTTCTTTGACTTCGCTTCGCTTTTCGGCAATCTCCATCTGTGTGCTGTGTGGCTCGTGATAGTTGTTTTTTCAAGTCGAGCCCACCTCGTTCTTTTCTTTTGCTCAGAGCTCTCCACGTGGATCTCTCTCATGGCTTTCTGCTGGGATTTCTTGCTGCTTCCTGCCGAGCTCCATCTGGGTGACACGTGGTGTTTTTGTTCCTACGCTGGTTACCTTGGAGATGCCGACGGATCTTTTGTGCTTCCCGCTGCCGCGTGTCCTCTCCTGTTGCTGCATGGTTTTCCATTTCGTATCATGGCCTCGTTGGCGTGTTGCTGATCGATGGATGTTTACTCTAGTGGCTCGAGATAATCTGGGCCAAAGATAGCCACGCGTGGTCTGCTCTTTCATAATGTGTTTTCAAGTGGTGGGATGGCCAATATATGGGGCCTGGTTTTCTTTTATTAGGGGGTTGATTAAGTTTATAAAAAACTCCCAAGCACTAGGAAGTAAGCCTCGTGTAATAGTTGCTTTTAATTCAAAGACTTCGGACTGTGCCAAATAAATTCGACCTTTCTATTTTCAAGCGTTTGTTGGAACTATTGACCTGTGTTGTTATCTTCATTTTGTATGAATGTCTGTTCTTCAGTTTTTGTAACCTCTTATAGCCGGAATGAATACAAATCATGTTTCTACTACTCTTCTATTTTAATACAAAGTTATGCTTGATTACATTATACAAATTAGAGGGTATTTTTGCATGACAAGTGCTTTTGAGAAAATTATCTTAAATAACAGCAATTTAGTGATTCGGGCCTTTGCATTATGCATTGTGCTCTGATAAAGTTGTCTAAAGATTTGGCGCATTGCCTGTAGTGTAAATTTTACATTCTCGCAATCTCCCTTACCTTTTACTTCACCCATTAAGCGAAGAGTCAGCTTCGATAAAATCTCGGAGGTTATTTAGCTAGCGTATAATGTCCCCCAATAGTTAAATTTTCCATAAGGTTGTTGCTACATGCAAAATATTGTGTCAACAGTTCTTTTTCTGGCACGCTCGATGGGACAATGAACTAGCACGTTCGCCTGATTTTTAGAAGTGTGTATGAGCCATCGGCCTGTAACCAGGTCGCAGACTGCAAGAGTCCCTAGCCAGCTTGTACCCCCTTTAGTTTCTATACACCCGAGAGGTCACCAAGGTAGCCCTTCACCTCCTTCGTCTCCTCCTTCTCTGACATCGCCTAATCTACCCACACCTATGGTTGCTAGAAATTATGTAGCCTGGGACTTCGGCAGTCCATTGGTAGCACCTGTGCCTCCTGCAGTATGGGCCCCCATCCCAGTTTCCACTCTAAAGGCTATCCCTAAATATTACGGGGATGAATCAAAGACGCCAACGGAGCACCTGCAAGATGTAGCGGATGTATGTCTGGTACATGGCATATCAAACGAAAATGTAGCCCTCAGATTTTTGGCCGCCTCCTTCCGAGGAAAGGTGCTAAACTGGTATAGAACGTTACAAGCTGGTAGTATTGCTACTCGGGACCAACTTGGGACCCCATTTTATGAGTGCTTTTCAAACGCTGGCGAAAAATCTTCATTGTATCATCAACTGGCAAATATAAAATGAGCCCCTCGTGAAGCTCTACCTGATTTCAATGCGAGGTTCCATTCGACCTGGCAGAGAGTGCCTGTAGGAAGCCGACCACCTCTGGATTTGGTATTCATGTTCTACTTGAAGTCGATTAACGCCGATATTTCCATGATGTTGCAAGCTTTGGGCGGAGACGCTCTTCCTGATGCTTACGCCTTAGCTGTTGCTGCAAAAAATAATTTGATCGTTGCAGGAAAGTTGGCACCGAGACCCATCATGCCATTGTTCCCCGAGTGCAACGCTCCAGAAGCTGAAGTTCCTTCTACCAGTGCATCTGTGGCTCCCCCCCAATCTATGTACGTCTATCCCGGAAGTGTTCCAAGCACGGCCCCAACGGAAGCTCCTATAGTAGCTCTGGTGCCAAACCCTATGGCTGCTGAGATGAACGAAATGAGAGAACAGATGCGCGCTATAACTAATGAACTGACTACTTTGAAGTGGCAGCAATACAGCTATCAAAAATCGGCATACCAAAATTACCAAGGCAGAAAACGTCTGTACCAATCAAACCAGTGGCAGGATAGGTCACGAGGGAATACTTCAGCTCAATCAAGTAACCAGATGGTTCTGGTAACCCTACCGATGCAGACTGTTCATCCTAGTTCGAATAAGGAGCTGGTGGCGGGACAGAACAATTTAGTCGAAGATGCTAACTCATGGAGTTTTCTTGCAATGACACACACATGCCACGAAACTATCCGCGGGGAAATTTGCAACAACAAATCACAGATCAACGTAGCCAAGGCTGCATATCCATTTTTGGCAACTCACCATATGCTTCTCAACAAATGGACAACACGGTCTTTGCCGCACAAATGCAGGGGATGTCTATCTAGCAAGAGTCAGAGATTGTCCTAGACCAGGCTCTCTTTTCATGGATGGAAGGAGAAGAGTCAGCGTTTCTGAATGACATCCCTATTGATAAAGTACCCCGCTTGCAATCTGATTATAATACGTGTTCTAAGCGTAGATTTACCGGAAAGTTTATAGCATTACCTACCAAGGTTACATCACAACCAATGCCCAGCCCAGCGGCAGGCCTATTGCTAACCCCACCACAGTCAAAGATGGTTGTTCTTAGCCCTCTGAATCCGCTTCCTCCCAAGACAAAGGCTCTGCCGGTCACTTCTATTGTTACCAAACTATCGGATATACCAACTGTGAAACTTGTAACGATCGCCAGACCTGAAGAGCGGGTAATCGCAACTCACCAGCTGAAAGCTCAATTCAATGTGGTGGAACAATTGAAAAAGTCATCAGCCAATGCTTCTCTGTGGGACTTCCTGGCCATTCCGGAGCAGAAGGTACTGCTATAAAAGGCACTGTCAGTTGAAGAAGATTCTAAGGTTTCTGCTCTACCCAATAGAGAGGATGCATCCAAGTCTAACCTGGATAAAGTGCTAACAATTCAACCAAAGGAGAAGCTCAAGTCCAGAAGAGAAAGTAAGCCTAAACCTAGACCTTTCTTTCTAACACTGATTATTGGTGACAAGTTACTGCATAACTGTATGATCGACTCTGGTGCTAGCACCACTGTCATGCCAAAGCAAGTAGCTAATGCTTTGGGTCTAAAATATGAGCCTCTGAATAAAGGAGTCATACAGCTTGATGGAAATAAGGTGGATACTATTGGAATAATTAAGGGATTACCTATGACTTTGTTTTCCTGCCCTAGTATAACTGTAAATCAGGATACCATACTCATCGATATCCCTCCCCTGTTCAGAATCTATTTGTCCCGAGAGTTCACTGCAAATGTAGGAGGATATCTGGCTTTAGACTGGTCCCACTTGATTCTAAGGACCAAGAATGGGGCTAAGATGAAACTGCTATCAGAGACTTTACATCCTGAGCACGTTGCTGACGAGGCTTTGCTAAATTTTGAAGAAGCAGCACAAACTTCAATCTCTCAAGAGGAAAGGTATAATGTTGAATTTCTTGAAGAAGAGGAGGCTACTAGCTCTCGGACAGTCGATGAAAAAAATTTGTTGAAAGAATTTATTGATACAGATCCTTTCGGGAATCACCACTCAACTAGCCTCGGAACCTATGTTATTCATGAAGAAGGGAAAATCATGTCTAAAGTTATTAAAGAATCTGAGGGTGAAGAATCTCCGAAAATATGGACGTTATATTTTGATAGAGCCAGATGTAAAGTAGGAGCTAGAGCTAGGATTTGTTTGGTATCTTCATCCGACAAAAAGACGTTGAGGTCTTACCGTTTCCAATTTGTCTATTCAAACAATGAAGTTGAATATGAAGGTCTCATCCATGGTTTAGGCTTTTCGGAGCAAATGGGTGCAAAGCAGATAAGTGTCTTCAGAGATTCTGAGCTGGTGGTTAACCAAATCCGTAGAACATCAATTGCAAAGAATATCCGCATGTGATCTTATCGACATAGGGTTTGGCATCTGATCAACAACTTTGAAGCATTCAATATTCAGGCTATTCCAAGGGAAATGAACTTCGAAGCTAATAAGATGGCAACTATTGGGGCTCAATTCAAACCCGCCACCGAGTTATTTAAAAATAAACATGCAGTGAAAGTAATTATAAGACCCGCCGTCCCAGATAACAATCAAGATTGGCAGGTATTTGATAGCGATGCTCATATTTCATCATTCCTCCAGTCATCTGGAGAATTTTTCAATCAGCTGCAATTGAAGATTGTCGAAGCTTACGGAGATCAAATCATCCAGTTGAAATCCAACAAGCTCCCAAGGGGGCTAGTCACTCTGGAAAGCCTGTTCGATTTTGATGATGCAACAAGAGATAAAAGGAAACTCATGGCGGACAAAGGCGATTATACCGATTTGCATATCGGAGAAGATAGGAAGCTCAAGGTTGGGAAAGAAGTGTCACAAAAGAATAAAGACAGACTAAAACACTTCCGCGAAGAATACCCATAAGTGGTAGCTTGGTCATATAATGATCTTAAAGGGTACGATCCTGGGATCATCGAGCATAAAATTGAACTGACAGAAGGAGCAAAACCAGTTCACCAAAAACAGAGACCTGTGAACCCAAAGATAGAATCTCTCATGTCACAGGAGCTGAATAAGCTGATTGCATCCCGGATAGTGTTTTCGATCAAACATAGCACTTGGGTGTCAAACCTAGTGCCAATCCGGAAGAAAAATGGAGATATACGCCTCTGCGTAGACTTCCGAGATTAAATAGAGCATCTTCAAAGGATCATTACCCCTTGCCTTCAATGGAGGTAATTATGCAAACTATAGCTGGCTCTGAAATGTTCTCAATGCTGGATGGTTTTTCAGGCTATAACCAGATTCGGGTAAAGGAGGAGGACCAATATAAGATAGTGTTCACCATGAAGTGGGGAACGTATGCATATGCCAAAATGCCTTTCGGGCTCTCAAATGTCAGAGCCACCTTTCAGAGAGCTATGGACATTTCTTTTAAATATTTGATCCACAAAATCATACTCATTTACCTGAACGACTTGATAGTGTTCTCAAAGTCTGCTGATGATCATTTCGATCATTTAGAACTTATTTTCCAGAAATGCCAAAAATTCAGAATCTCCCTAAATCCGAAGAAGTGCATGTTCAGAGTTCCCCAAGGGAAATTATTGGGATATGTCGTCTCTAAGGAGGGCATTGCTATTGATCTAGAAAGAGTCGATGCAATCTAGAAACTTTCGTTGCCTGTCAACAAAAAAGGTGTGCAGTCTTTTCTGGGAAAGGTTAATTTTATTAGCCGATTTATTGCATATTTCGCAGGCATTGTTCATCCAATTACTTTAATGCTTAAGAAGGACCAATTTTTCAAATGGACGTTGGAAGCCAGAAAAGCTTTCGAGCTTGTGAAAGAGGCTATTTCTTCTGCCCCTGTGTTGATTAACCCGGACCTGTCAAAAGATTTTATTATGTATGTTTTTGGTGGTGGAAACAGTATTGCCACGGTGCTTATGCAAAAGGACGATGAAGATACAAGGGAGTCCCCTATTGCTTTTTATTCCTAGACTTTAAAATAATATGAAGTGAAATATAACTTTGTAGAGAAACAAGCCTTCACCATTGTTAAAGGGCTTAAGAAGTTCCGGCATTTGATATCATATAATAAAGTGATTGTTTGTGTTCCGCATCCTAGTGTGCGAGAATATATCATGGAAGGAGAAATCACCGAGAAAAGAGCCAATTGGATCACCAAGATCCTAGAATATGACATTGAAGTCAAACCTGTCAAGACCATCAAGGGAAAAGGACTGCGTGAATATATCACCAAAAACAGAAAAACAGTGACAGAGTTTGAAGCCCCGGAACCTGTGTTAATAAATGAAGAGAGTTCTCAGAGCAACTGACTTGATGACAGGATACATTTCATGCAGAGTAGAAGGTATCCAATTGATCACCTAGCTTTTAAAAGGTGCTTCTATCGCCTACAGAATAGCAATTTTGTTCTTTTGGAGGGTGTCCTATTTAAAAAAAAATTTAACGACATCCTGCTGAGATGTGTCAATGAGGAGCAGGCCTGGAAAATATTAGATCAATATCATAACAGCCCTGCCAAAGGACATTTTTCTGCAAGAACCATGGCAATTAAGATTATGTGTGCCAGTTATTTTTGGCCTACACTTTTTAATGATGCTTTTTCATTGATTAAGTCTTGCAAGGAATGTCAGTTCTATGTTGAAAAGAGACAAAATGTTGCTATGCCTTTAAGGCCTATAGTGGTAGAAGAACCTTTTGTTCAATGGGGTTTAGATTTCATTGGGATGATCAACCCTGTCTCTTCAGCTGGGCATAAATGGATATTAACAGCAACTGACTATTTCACCAAGTGGGCAGAGGTAGTGCCACTGAAAAATGCTACAGAGATGGAGATTGTTAATTTCCTCGAAGTACTGGTGGTCAGATTTGGCCCACCTAAAACAATCATCTCTGATAATGCTAAGGATTTTATCGGCTCAAAGATGAGCCATTTCGCTCTAAGGTATGGAGTGTTCCTAAAGACTTCCTCTAACTACTGTCCCCAGAGAAATGGTCTAGCGGAGTCTACTAACAAAAACCTCCTCAAGTTGATCAAAAGGATCGGCTCGGAACACCAAAAAGAGTGGCATAGGAACCTCCAGACAGCACTGTGGGCAGACCGAATCATGCCCAAGCAAATATTGAAGACATCTCCTTACGAGATGGTGTACGAAAAAGAAGCATTGCTACCTATTGCCACGAAGATCCCTACCTTACAATTGCTCAAGTCTCTGGAAATTGAACATAATGGAGCAATAGAGGTGTGATTTTCTGAGTTACTCAAGGTGCAAGAAAAAAAAGAGCATGCCCTGGAAGCAATGAATAGCTTCCAGCAGGTGGTAAAGAAATGGTTCGACAAGAAGGCTTCAGACCAAGGGCTGCAATGCGGAGACCTAGTGCTTAAATTTAATGAGCGTGGAGCAAAACCCGGACAGCACAACAAATTTGACAGTCTCTGTGAAGGGCCATTTAAGATTTACCAGTGTAAACATTCAACTCTTTTGAGTTGGAAGATATGGAAGGTAACGCCCTAAGTATTTCAGTCAATGGAATACATCTTAAAAGATTCTATTAATCCCGCTTATGTGTTAGTTTTGTACATTTGTATATATGTAATTACTCTTCCCTGCTTTAAATTTTGATCTTAAGTGCAAGAGATGGGGAAAAACACAGCAATAATGCAAACATTTGAAAGAAATTTGTAAGTAGGTTGCACATTCAAGAAAGATATATTTTATATTTTCATAGTAGCCGAAGATTTACAATATATATCTGAGGCCGAGGGCCTAGTATTAGTATTTACATAAGTCCGCTACATGCGGAGCTAGGAGGCTAGAAAGCGAAAAGGTTTGTTATCATCATCATTCTCAATAACATTCAGTGGGAAGGACCAGCAATCATAGCAGCAAGTGGCTCGGGCTCCGTAAATACCATTCTCTCGAAGTCTTTGTACCACTAAAAATTCAAGAATGGCTCGAGATAGTGTATGTGCATCAGGAAGGAGCAACCTACGCAGGCTCTGATACAATGCTCTTCATGGGTTTCCAGCTCAAAGCCGAACAGGAAGGGCCTGGTTGGAACGATGCCTCCATGCAGCTGCTACAGTCGAATGTTTCGAATCGAGGGAATCCCACGACCCAGTTGTGCTGCGCGCACAATCTGCTCCATACCTCTGAGGTAGCGCACAGGGAAAACCAGCTTCGTTAGTTTTATAATCTTATGCTTGGAGACGCTGATGTCCAGTAGTGAGGCAATGAAGTGGGAGCAGATGCTGGTGTTCACCCGATATTTCCCTTCATAATGCACGCAGTCCTTCCCAAGGATCCATTTGATGGCTTTCACGTATAACAGGTTTTTCGCACCTGTCATACGCTTTAGGCGTCTGCAGGTAATCTCGCCAAGAAAGGTAGCCTGGGTCTTTCTGCAAGTGAGCCTCACTGGTGTTTCCATGACTTATGCTTTTCTAGCTAAAAGATTAAAAATACTATCCAGCAAGAAGTTGCTAAACTGAAAGGCTAGTCGATGTTGTGATTCGCAATATTGCACAAGGGGCCGATTTATAGACTAACTAAGTTTTGCTTGCCGAAAAAATCATGATTAACAATTATACCAAGTGGGTTGCTTCACCTTGGTTTTCGGTGTCGTAGCGTGTGAGGTGACAGCGAGGTGCAGGATCAGCTTGCAACTTGCTCTGCTAAGCTGCCATATCATTCGTAGATCGGCTAGTTGTCAGTAATACGAAGCGTCGTTGTCTCATCCGAATCGGATGAAATCATAGAGAGAAGCTCTGTTGGGCAATGTGTCATGTACGAGCGTTAATGTCAATCAATACAGATAGTCTGCAAGGAAATGCTCGCAGGGTTGCCTGGGTTCATTTTTCTAGACAGGAATTCACTTTCGTCACACGCGAAAGATTGTCAATTAATGTTTGGCCAGTTTGACTGGTTGGTGATCTTTTCGCATGAACAATCTGATAATGCATAATAGCAACTTGGTGTAAATGGTTGGCACGTACCTTTTTCGGCCGCCATTCTCGAGAAGGCAAAAAAGGCAAGTTATGGCATGCAGGGAAACATATTTATTGCAGAAGTTACCAAAGAATTAAGCAATTAAGGCATTTTCAAGAAGAGAGAGGTTTTTTAGAGACGCTAAGTCATTTGCCCAAGGTTTGCACAGAGACCCTTGTGAAGACAAAAATGGTCGAAATTGCAGAAAACCCTACACAGACTTCAGCTCAAGTAAGTCTAAGTGAGCAGATGAGGAATGCACCCCGCGTGTAGCTCTACGATGGAGAGTCTTATACCACTCCAGGCATACCTACAAAGCCTAGCTGGCCTTTCACTCACCCAGTGAACCAAAATTTATTGAGCACGGTTCCTCACAGAGACCAAGCAGTGGTTTTGGAGGATTGGGACAATGTATTTGACCCTAAGTTGTCTAGCAATCCTAAGAGCCTTCGGGAAGCTGCATGCGAAAGAATGAAGCATACAACGGACCAATTTCCCAAACGACTATGGTACTGCGGGCTTGCACAATACATGGTCTCCTTGGTGCACCCTTGCCCAGAGATTTTAGCAGCATGCGCGACACTATTCGACCCAAACACAGGGGTTATCAGCGACAAGGATTTTCGGGTAGTCATTAGCCCCGTGGCTATTCAAGATATGTTGTGCATCTTGTTTCCTTTGGGTAAGGAAGTTGACGATTTTAACATGAAGAGAATGCAGCAAAAGTGGGGAGAGCTCCAATCAAGGCCACAATTTTATCGCTCCGAGCTTCAACATCCGAGTAGTTCAGCCCTGCCCAAATTCCCCTTCGGTTTGAAAGCTCTGAGAGGTGTGACACAATCTGCTATTTCTATGCTGGCGATGGTGTGCGGGTTGGACTCAGACAAAGAGGTTCATTAGTTTCAAATGTCCCTCTACTTTATGCTAAAGAAGAATCGCGAGAACCCGCTTTTTGATTTTGCAAAGGTTATTAGCGATGGCATTTGGCTACAGCTAAAAGAATTTGGGGTCAGCTCTAGGTTCAGGTATTCGTTTTTCCCAGCCTACTTAATTTTGCACCAGAATCCGGATTACTTTTCAACGTCTATGTTCTTGTCTATTTTTTATGAGAGTGGCTCAAGCAAGTCGGTTTCAACATGGACCCCCGTCATGTCAAAAACCTTCGATTATTATGCGTTCTCGGATGCGTTCATAGCCCCGGCTATAAGGGCTTTGGGTAAGGCTGGTATAAATATGACCGAACGCATATCACCCCACCAGAGGTCCTGGCTTGGGAAGTTAACTCCACCCTGTAACTGGTTCTTTAACACGGATTTCACCATGCTCTGCATGCCAAGTTTCATCCGAGAACCTTTTTGTCTTCCTCGTTTCCTCTCCGACAGAGTGCTGGCCCTGGAGGCAATGAGACAGCTATGTACCCTTGATGATGATTATTGAGGAGGAAAGCACTTAACCTCCTATTTGTTGTTGCCAATCATGTTTGGTTCCGTGTCGCTGGTTAAGAAGAGGACCCCGCAGATCGATACCTCAGTGATTCTACTTTCAAAGTTGGGTCACCTCGGGCTGGTACTAATAGATGATCCCTAGAATTACAACCCTGAAAATAATTTTTTGGAAATCGATATCAAGATCTCGCATTCACCTCAGCCATTCTGGGACCTCCGGAGGGATCCCGAAGAGGAAAACATAAGTAGATATGTAGGCCTCAAATATTTGCCTACAGTGGATGGTCAACCACCCTGGCTGAATTTTTATCACATTATGGGGAGGGTCAACCCAAAGCTCATGATCAGCCCTCCTTTGGTCACCCAATTAAAGAAGCTTAATTGGGCACCCGAGAAGATGCAAGATTTTTGGATATACCGGTAGGAGATTCTGGCAGCTGGCAAGTTATACAGCGAAGTCGCCCTCGATGAGAAGTTTGATGACATTTGGGAAAATGAACATCCGGATGTTGAGAATTCTCCGAACCGTTCAACATCCATGCAGCAATATAGAAGAGAGGAGGCTACTGCAAAATCTGGGGAAAAAGTAACTCAGAATTCCCCCGTCGTCACCGAGAATCCAGTACTTGAAAAGAATACTGGTAAACAGCCTATGCAGGAGGAAGAGCCATGTGCACTAGCATCCATGCCTGCCACCTCCTCTAAATCAAAATGGAAGCCAAGGAACACCAGTGGTAACAGATGAGTCATTCTCGACCTCGATGATTTTTCGGAGGAGAAGCGACAACTTACCGAAGAGGATGGCGTGGAGGAAGAGCAGCCAGCGAAAGAAGCGGTCAAGGCATCTGCGGCTCCATTGGAACATCAAGTAAACTTTCTTCCCTCTTCTCTCTCCTCTATGTCTTTGGTCTCACCACAGTCTGCCCCTATTGTCTCATCCGCGCTGGTCATCTCCGCTTCCAGTTTTTTCGGTCATTTCAGTCTTGCTCCTCCCATTTTCCCTCCTGTGTCCTCCGCTTTCCATACTTTACCCGGAGTGCAATTTGGTGTCAACACCGGGCTCTTAGGCCAACAGTTTTTATCTCCAAGGCCTAGCCCTGCGGTTGGTGCGTCTCCAATTTTTCCTTACACTGTCACTTCATTTTCATCCCCTCCGAGTGGCCAATTCATCCCGCCATTCTCCCCGGCTATTATAATGCGACCCAGCAAGACCTCTGATGCATCAGCTACACTATCTTTCCTGCTGGTTGTCCTTCAAGAGTATCCTTTTGCTAGTGGAGTAGGTATCCCGGCCCAGGAATATTTCTCACAGGTCGATGCAAATAAAAATGTCCGCATCAACCGGATCAACAAGCAAAGAGCGAAGGATGCAACCAGGTAGGCAGAGCCCCACTTGCAAACCATTTTCAATGAAAGCCAGAATTCCTTGATGTTTGCGAAGATCACTTCTAATGTGATCAAGGTAGTAAGCGAGATGCAGCAAAGTGACTATTCTGTGAATGCTGTCGGGTTAGACTTGCGGCAGGCCCGCCCGCAAGATAAAGTTGAGCTGATGGAGGAGACTCAAAAACTAGTGACTAATGATTTTCTCAAGCTCAACCGACAAGAGAAGAAGAAGGATCATCAGATTGCGGAGCTGAAAAGGAAGGTTGACATCTGGGTAAACAAATTCAAAGCCCAGGAGAACGAGATAAGTCGGCTGGAGAGGGAGAGGGGTACCTTCGAAGATAAAATCAAAGAGTTGCAGAATTTGGGCGAGGAGGTCGTTCCGACTCTTGAGAAGCAAGTTGAGCTACTCTAAGAAAATGAAGAGAAGCTCCAAGCAGAAGAAAAAGAAATTCAAGCTAAGTCTAACCTGCTAACTGAGCGCATGAGAGAGCTCCAACAGAACGCCACTGCTGAGATTGCTGAAGTGAGTACCAACTTGGAGTTGGAGGTCCAAAAGACTAAGCAGGCCGAATTGGCCCTGGCAGAAAAGGAAAAGGAGGTTTTTACCCTAAAGGAGCAGATGTCTGCATTGGATAAAAGTTTGGCAGAGGTAGTGGCAGGTTTAACCAGCAAAGAGGCAGAATTGGTTGCCCTAAGAACCCAACCCCTTGCACCTCGGATGAGCTTCTTGGAAATTGTCAAAAGGGCTACACGCATCATACTGGGACAAGGTGAAGGCTTTGTGCCTTACCCTCTAGCCCACTTTAAAGTTTATGGCGCAAGCGGCTAGCCTCTATGGAACGATGAGTGAATCGATACAACAGGTTCAGGAGTCAACTTCTGACAAGGTTCCCGAGGATAGAATATTATTGGGTAAGTTGTATACCGCTTCGGATGAAGCATTGAGTAGTGTGGGCATCAATGACCGAACGACGGAAAATTTGGGCACAAGTAGCCTCATCTCCATGCACGAGGCCGTTCAGCAGGTAGCAGATTGCAGAGCTCGGTTAAACCAAGTCACCAGTGACATGCGGGCAAAGTTTTCCCGTTTGATTCAGAGAGGCCTCCCTTCGCCTTTCATTGCGGACCAGGTAGTAGCAGGAGTGGAGCATATTGTTGAAATGATCGAAGAGAAGAAGCAAGACCTTTCTGTCTTCCAAACCTTTGATCAATCTCTGACTGCTGAGGAGATCGAGGCGATCATGCATCAACTAGCACATATTTTCTTCCAATTGGAATTAGAAACAAAAGTATCAGGCAGATTGCCTTTCAAAGCAATCATTGATCTCAGACTGGCTCACAAGCATCTGCGAACTCTCTCTGCACCAACAGACGAGGTATGGACCAATCTACAGGCCACCCTCTTGAGGTTGTGAGCATTGTGTTGCTGAGCCAAAGGTTTCTGGGGTTCTCCTTTTCACGAGCGAAAAGCCCCTATGAGTCACCAAACTGTTCAACAAAAACCACCTAAGCCTTGGCAGTTTTCTTTTCCTTTACGGTTGCGGCTTAGTTTTGTATGCTCACTGTCCTCGGAGCTCGCCACGTGGCTGCCTCTCGAGGTTTTTTGCTTTGACTTCGCTTCGCTTTTCGGCAATCTTCATTTGTGTGACATGTGGCTCGCACTGGCTGCTTTTTCGAGTCAAGTCCACCTCGTTCTTTTCTTTTGCTCGGAGCTCTCCACGTCGATCTCTCTCACAGCTTTATGTTGGGCATTCTTGCTGCTTCCTACCGAGCTCCGTTTGGGTGACACGTCGCATTTATGTTCCTGCATTGGTTACCTTGGAGATGCCGACGGATCTTTTGTGCTTCCCGCTGCCGCGTGTCCTCTCCTGTTGCTGCATGGTTTTTCATTTCGTATCATGGCCTCGCTAGCGTGTTGCTGATCAATGGATGTTTATTGTGGCAGCTCAAGATAATCTGGGCCGAAGATCACCGCGCGTGATCTACTCTTTCATAATGCCTTTTCAGGCAATGGGATGGCCAATATATGGGGCCTGGTTTTCTTTTATTAGGGGGTTGATTAAGTTTATAAAAAACTCCCAAGCACTGGGAAGTAAGCCTTGTGTAATAGTTGTTTTTAATTCAAAGACTTCGGACTGTGCCAAATAAATTCGGCCTTTCTGTTTTCAAGCGTTTGTTGGAACTATTGACCTATGTTGTTATCTTCATTTTGTATGAATGCCTGTTCTTCAGTTTTTGTAACCTCTTATAGCTGGAATTAATACAGATCATGTTTCTACTACTCTTCTGTGTTAATACAAAGTTATGTTTGATTACATTATACAAATTAGAGGATATTTTTGCATGACAAGTGCTTTTGACAAAATTATCTTAAATAACAGCAATTTAGTGATTCGGGCCTTTGCATTATGCACTGTGCTCTGATAAAGTTGTCTAAAGATTTGGCGCATCGCCTGTAGTGTAAATTTTACATTCTCGCAATCTCCCTTACCTTTTACTTCACCCATTAAGCGAAGAGTCGGCTTCAATAAAATCTCGGAGGTTATTTAGCTAGCGCATAATGTCCCCCAATAGTTAAATTTCCTATAAGGCTACTGCTACATGCAAAATATTGCGTCAACAGGAACTTTGGGTCAATGCTAGACTTTAGGATTTGATTTGGATAATGAACTTTTAGATCCCAAGATGTTGGATTTGACCTTAGGATGAACTTGTTCAAAGGGGTGCTAATTTAACTAGAGGTATGAGAAAGGATGCATTCTTACACTCCTAGCTAAACAAGGTGATTTTGATGTTTTTTAAGGATTAACCCGTCTAGAATTTTGATTTTTTCCAAAGCTCTAAAATTTGTTTGTGGGATGGAGATGATAAATGTTTGGGATGGATGAAGTGTTTTATTTGATCCTAAATGAACCTAAGAGGGACCTTTTTTACAATACCAAGATAGTGAGGAACATGCTTTACCCTATGAGTAGTTCAAACCAAAAGACCAATGTTTTGCTTGGAAGACCATAAGACAAAAGATAACAAGAACATGTGTGGGATTCAATTGATTTAATTTTGGTTAATGAATTGCTTTTACCACATCCACTTCCTACTTAAATTTCAAACTAAATGTCTATGTCTTAGCTCCTTTTCATTCCACAAGGTCCATTATGTGAAAGTCAAAGAGTCAAGGCCATAGTTTCCCTAGGTTGACTTTGGAGAGAGTAGATTAAGATATGAGCCCAAATATTTAGAAGCCTCTAAGGATAAAATCCCTAGCCCAGACAAGCAGTAATACTTCGACTCTTCAGGGATATTTTCTATTTCCAAAGGGTTTGAAATTTTGATGACTTGTCGAATTTTTGTTCCAAAATTTGAGATCCAAGCAATGTATTTGACTGACTCACAAATTTCACAACCCTAGGTTAGAAATGGTCATACTTTGTTGAGTCCCCACTCAGATTTCTCCAAACACTAAGACAAAGTGAATAGTTAGAGATTTGGTGACACTGGCTCCCCTCCACGGCACACACTTCTCAGGACCACAAAATCTCAAAATCCTTAAGATCTAGAGACCTTAAGTAATTCTTTTTTCTACTTTGAATGGTAAAAATTGGGGCGACTTTAGAATGAGCATTTTTGTATCAAGTATTAAGGATTTTGGTCACTAAATAAATGGGTTGTAGTAAGGACATCTGGTTTAGGGGATACTATGATAAACTCTGTCAAGAGGTCTCCTAACCCTTATAACAAGGCCTTTTCACATCATAAAGATATTGGGGGAAAGATATCATGTACCACTTCCTCTTGATAGCAATTTTCGTCGCAACCACACATTTATATAGTAGTTCAGAAGAGCTTGTATTTAGCTCGTTACCACTTGGGTCATTCCCTCCTTTCGAAGTGGGGAGGTAGGCACTCTAAAGAAAAACAAAATTGAAGAAGTATATTTGTAGTTTGATCACCTAGATTGCATAAAGCACTAGGAGGGAGCACACACAATGTCTTTAATTCACACTAGCATGAGGGTTCAATTTTAGATCCAAATCAAAATATGTGGTTGATTTTAGACAACCAATGTCAAAAGAATACTTTTGATTCTCAAGATCGTCGAGTGGCGTGAGAGAAGTGCATACGCATTCAAATGACACAAATTTCCCAAAAAATCACAAAACAATGAAGGCACAAGTTCTTTTTAATCCCAAAGTAAAGATGGATTCATTTTAAAACACCAAGCTACATGTGAGTTTGTCTTGTTCAATTTTAGCCCAAAATCAAAGTCTAGTAAGTTTCTAATGTTCAATTTTAGTCCAAATTTGAAAAAAATCACAACAATGATTGATTTTAAACCCAAATTCATCTAGTTGGCCTAAAAAATAAAATAAAAACAACAAATGGAAGCTCTAGACTATTATAGTAAGCATTGAAAAAATCCTTTTTTAAGTTCATGTTCAATGCCCATTTCTCCAACTCAAATTTGCTTGTGATTTTTGGATTTTTTGCCTTGCTACTCCATCATCTTCAAGAAATCTACAAATCAGTTATTGAAATATTTAAATTTACAAACCATTAATCGACATATTCAAGAAACATATAAGAAAATAGATTGATCAAAGAAAATACATGTTAAAATTTGACAATTCGTTATTTTTTCCCTCAAAGAAAATAATAATATTATTTAGTCATCTGACAGCCTTTGCCTCTCTTATTAATTATTATTTTCTTAAAACCCAATTCACAAGTTGTTCAAAACATCAATTTACAAATGCCATCTTTACAGTATGTTGTTCAAATTCAATTCGATTTGATCTTATCGAATTCAAATATTTAATCAAACCGATAGAGTATCACCAGAAGAGTGCACTTTTTGCACATCACTATTGAGGCAAGCATATAGAATTTCTTTAGGAAAGCCAACATGAATTTCCTTGAATCTTACCCTTTTATCTCAAAATCGCTCCATAAACAGGAAAAAGAAAACCCAATTTCCTTTGAGCATTCAAAAAAAAAACACCAATTCGAATTAAATGTGCACAAATCCTAGTGTTTAATTTGATCTAGAGATCTTAATTCATTGCAGTCTATCAAACCAAACTTTTCCTTATATCTTTTGAGCTCATTCCGATAAATTAAAAGAAAAGAAAAACGGTAAAGAAGCTTAATAACGAGGATTTTCTTCTTCAAGAAACATGGTTTAATCCCAAGAGAAAAAATTGTATATTGAACTAATCGTCTTGAAATGGCAATATTAGTTAATAAAAAAGGTTGGTTAGATATTAACCCCAACAGATAATGATGAGAAAAATGATGATATTTAATGATGGCAGGATAAATTTGCAAGAACAAGGTTTTCAAAACATCAATATATGATTTGAGCTTACCAAAGTCAGATACTTAATCAAACCTATGCTTCAATGCTACTAGCAAACAAAGATAGATTTGATGATGCCCCAATAGATATAGAATTAAAATTCTGACAGTGTAATGCACAAGTCATAAAGATCTTAAAAGATATGAAAGCAATGAGAAGAACTCAGATACAGATCTCCAAAAAGAAAGCAACATGAGGAACTTGAATGAAATAAATTGTGAAGCTCAAATGACATAGAAAGACAAGAAAAATCAGATGTATTAAACTGTTTGATATGACAACTCAACAATTTATCATGATATCTTTGAATATATATTGAGTATGAGTGTGATATTCTTGTCATTTCAGACAATAATAACAACATTTGCACTTACATGTCTGGAATTAAAAATGAGTTTATTTTTAAATGTAGATTCTACAACTTAAAATCGCACCAATTGGGATAAATAAATAAAATAGACTTTATATTTGTGTTTAATGCTTAAAATCAGTATTAAATCAATCTTACCTCACAATCACCAGACTTTATCTATTTAATATCTTCTTGATTTTCTTAAAGATTTTCTTTAAACCTAGTAGGAGTAACTACGCTAGCATAGATTTCATCAGATGTTGTTGGAGTAGCAAAGTCAAATCCCAAGTGATTCTCAAGAACGATATGTAGTTCTTTCTTCTTTGTGACAGACTGGCTGCTTATAAGCTAGGAGAAATTCTGAAGAGATTTTGGAAACTAATTTGAATATAATCTCATATAAAAATGTTAAAAATTTATTGCAAGAAATGTATCATTAGATATTACACCATTAAATTACCAGCATTGACTTGTCTTTTGTGTGAACAAAAGAACTCACTATATACATATTATTAGAACAAAGAATTCACTAAAGGAAAATTATTAGACAGCCATTTATGCGATAGAGATTAAAGCTTGAATAGAAACAAAGACAAACCTATTTGTTGCACAAAGATTTGAAGCTTATATAAACAGAGACAGAGACTTTTACCCTTCTATCTAAATGTCTGAATTGATATTAAACCAATATAAACAAATACTTTGCAATCCCATCCAAAGCATGGATCGATATGAATGTCAAAAATAAAAGCTTTATATATTCAGATTTATCGAATGATTCTGTGGGCTTCTACTTAAACTTTAGCTAGGATTAATGCAAAAACTATGATTAAGAGAGACTCTATAGCTAGGAAGAATGAACGCAGGAATAATCAAATATTTTAAATTTAACTCTTTCCCTCTACAAGAGCCCCACGGTAGGTGCCAAAATATGGATGGTAAACCTATAAATGTTAAACTTTGACAAACATTAGTATTAGTCAATTTAAACACAAGAAATCAAGAATCCGTATGAGATACTTAATCATGATAGATATGCAAACAAGATAAATAGAATTAAAGAAACTAAATGTAAGCATATGAAAGCAAGATCAAAATCTATCCAATAGTGGGAGTGGTGCTCCTTTGATGTGAAAAAGATTCTCTTTTCCACCCCCTTGATAAGCTTCCAATGTGATGAAGATACAAAGATGAGTGATGAAGTGCAAGATGAATGTACCTATAGTGTAAATGCTTAATATTGTGGATCTGATTATGGATTTGATTGTGGGTCATTGTGGTTGATTATGGATGATTTCTTCATAGAGAAGCCCTCTATAAATAGGGTTGAAGGGTTCAATAATGAAGAGATTGGAGGAATGTGGGACTATATAAGAGCCAATGAGATTGGGACACTTGTCTCAATTCTAATGGGTGAGGATGGAGCACATATTGGGAAATTTGCATAGTTAATGTATGTAGGTGAAGGGGTGAGAGAGTTGTAAGAGAGATTAATACATTTGTAAGAGGCATTAAGGGCTTTGTAAGAGGCTTAAATTCCTTTGTAAGAAGCATTTATGTTTGGGCAAGAAATTCAAATAAATGGATTTATTGAAGGAATATTCCCAAAGCATATGCTTTTGTGAGAGAAAATAGGGTAATTAGTTAATTAAAAGAATTGATTTTCATGTGCAAGTGGGTTAGTTAATCAGAGGTTGGGTTTGACCAAGGTTGAGTCAAAACCTAGAGAATGGGCAATGAGGGTTAGGATTTAATTAATCCAAAATTAATCAACTTGAAGGGATTAGGATTTTATGACATTTGATTTAAATAACTTGATTTATTAAATCAGATGAGAGGACTTTAGGGGGTTTAATTAAATAATTTAATTTATTTAATTAAATTTGATGAACATTACTGAATTAATCTAATAAATTGCTTTATTTGATTAATAGAAGAATTTGATGTTAATTGATCAGATTTAGATGCTTAATGTCGATTAGGATTATTTGCATGTCTATAGGGGGAATGATGAGTCTAGTTATTAGTTAGTTTTTTGATGTTTTTATGCAATCTCATAGACATTTTCAAACACTTATACATATTCCTACACTATACTATCTTTTATGCTCATTATGCAAATGTGAACTTGATTTGAAGTATATGAAATTATGGTTATGATGTGATAGTTATTTTATAATTAATGTTTGAATATGTATGAATTGTGATGGTTATATGTGCTTAGATATGGTTGTTAGTATTTTGTATGTTTTATGAACTAACTCTTTATAGCCAAGGAGCTAGAGGAGGTAGACTATAGCCCACAATGACTACAAGGTGCAGACTACAACCAAAGGAGTTTCCAAGTAGAAGAGCATGGGAGGTTCCATAATAAACTGAGCATATTAATTACAACATGGAGGCATTTATTGAGAATGATTCTGAATCACCACAACATTTAATAAATATGTTGAGGAGAAGAACCTTGTTACAGTTAGGAGTCTAACGTTACTAATTCAAATAGTATATGTTCCAATTCTTGTTGTAGCAGAGTCACAATTCTATTTGGACTCTTCTTCCTTTTTTAGTTATAGTTTAGATTGCTTATTCTTTATCATGCTCTGATATATAGGGAATGGTGATTTATGATTTCAGTTTAGAGTCCTTATTTTAATAAAATCCCCCATGCCTATATGTATGGATTGGTATTTGAGGCAATAGATAGTTAGTTAATTGTTCAATAGAAGATATAGCTATCGAATATTTTCAATTAGTTGTTGTTCTTACACAAACAATATTTATTGCTCAATCATGATTTCATGAATAAGATATTCTAGTAGAATCTGGTGTGATATTCTAAGTTATGCAATGAATGGTTTTAAGTTATTACATGATTGTTTTAATCTAAGAAGCTATATTTGGGTTAGATCAATGGATATAGTCACTTCAGCAAGGTCCACTCAAGGTAACTATCCCTTACTTCATTTTTTGTATAATTACTTCTATTATAGTAGTTATTTCATAATTGCATGTTGTGTTAATTAGATTCCTTATGTTACAATTGTAAATGGATTAATGAAAAATTATTGTTTCACATTTATGCCTTAGTTTACTTCATCTTACTGTACTTCCTAGTGTATGTTTAGTTAACAATTTTGGTTAAATTCCTCGACATTCATTCCCTAACAGTGAATCAGTCACAATCTTATATTTTAGGTACATGTAGCAATAGTGTCAACATTACTTCATTTACTGTTATGCACTTTCATGATTTCTCAAAAAGTGTAAACACCTATGCTAGGATGATTTAGGTAGTCTTGAGTCTTTGAAAGCACTTATAGTGTTGGTAACATCACAAGCTTACTATCCCTAGTTGATAATTCAATGAAGGTCTTTCTAGAGTTTCAAGTAGCTTTCCCTTCTGAATTGTGTGATTGACACCAAGTTTACTGGATACTAGTAGGGACTCTACACTTTTAACCTAAAAGCACATAAAGGAGAAAAGGAAAAACTTGCAAAAAATGAATAAAAGAAACTCCAACGGTACAGACATATGAATACCAACTAAGATTTCATGACTAATTACAAATTATGAAGGGAGGATTTACCACAAAAAAAAAGTGATATGCAATGATCATCTGAAAGAAGGATTATAAATCTCAACATACGAGGAGATAAATTACTGCAACACATTCAAACCTAGATACCAAGATATGCTTGTGCTTCATCCACTACATAGGTTGTTAGAACAAATGACCAATGGTTTTCTAATTAAACAAAGGGAATACCAATTTAATATATGAAAAATCAGCAATAATAATTTAGAAACACATTTAGGACATACGAACCAAATGCATTATTGATAACTACGTAGTAACCACCTGGTAACTACCTTAGCTACCCTTTTTAAATACAATGGTTTAGATAATAATAAACCTTCTTCACTTAGGATTTTTATCACTTTCCCATAATAAGGTTCAATTTATAACCTTTGGTTACAATAAGTGACATGAGTCACTTTTTCAAAAAAGAATATAAAATTTTATAATTCTCGAGAAAGATCAAGTTATCAGTTTTTCCATGGTGGGCATTGTGTCTTTTCCCAATTCATGAATTATATATTCACTAGAATCTTCACCTTCAATAACATGTAATCTAACTACATTATCAAAGCATCATTTTCTTCCACAAGATCATAACCTTACCAAGTAAATCGCAAAAAAAAATGTCATGATATTTTCTTTTAAGAACTTTTACAAGAGCAAAGTGATTGAGCTGAGGTTTCATATAAAACTTTACCAAGTTAACTTGTACAAGATACAAAGAATCAAGCTGACATATTGAAACATCTCTTCCAATGCTATTTCATGCATTAACAACCTTTAGTACTCCTAATTTATCACAAAAACTATGAATCTAATCATTCCTTGAAATGAGATCACCAATAATATTTCTCAAATGCTCCTCAGGTGTCACAACTTTTACCTTGATTATAAGTCTTGAAAACTTTGGGCATTCATTGGTATTTATATCATGATATGATATATTTATAAGGACAACCCATACATCAATAGGAAACCCTTTTAGAATATTATTAGTCATATGGTATTATAATCCTTTCATTATATTCTAGTCAAAATTTTGTCTTTTGTAGGTGCATTCACAAAACTAGCATAGAATTCCCAAATGTCCTACATAGTCCCTTAAAAATTTCCTTCCACCAACATTTAGCAAAATTATTTGACTTGATAAAGGCTTTGTGTTGACTTCATACATAAAAATATTAGAATTTTTCCTCCACTTTGATTGTTTCCATTTTTCTTCTCTCATATGTCCTAGAATAGTCCCTTCACACATGGCTACAATCAAAGCTAGAACACTTCTGCAAAAATCACCTATTGCCACAAAGACTATTGGCATCTACAAATTTTCTTGCCCACATTTTTAAAAAATACCTCCACATTTCCCCATTTCTTTATTATTTATCCAATTTTCATTACACTCTATATTCCTCAAAGTAGGTGGAATGTCAATCCCTTGTCGTTCTCAAGATTTGGAGCACAGGGAAAATTCGTTCTTAATTGGTTCACATACGAAAACACCTTCCTCAAAAACAAGTTCTTGTGGCATAAAGGAGGAATTTCAAAAAGAAATTTTCACATTCAAGAATTATATTATTTACACCTTTCAATCTCTAGCAAACTCTTCCTTCATCCATGAAGTGAGAATAATATTTCTTTTGAATACTATGAATGTCTGGAAATAGGAAGAGTGAAGACCACCAACTCTTCTCAAATGTTGCTTCAATATCATTGATGTCCTGGCTATAAGACTGGGAAAAATGGATTTGGTCTTATGTATTGAGGAAAAATATTGGCTACCTAAATATTATTTATTTATGACCTCTCAAGTTTTGAGCTTGTCTAGTAGAGAATCCCCTAAGTGAAGGCTTTGTAATTTCAATAATTATATTTTATTCACTCTCTTGTTTAGTAATATCTACTAGTATGTCCACTCTTTCATTGTATTCTTTTTTTAAATACCTTTATATAAAATTCCATGGTGGAGGAAGTGGGTGATCCCACAATACTGGTTTACAATGTTTGGGCAAACTGGACACTGAACTGATTTTTTTTAATTAAATCTTCACTTTCAGGCTCCTATAGCGGCTAAACCATGAGGAATTTTAATATGATGCAAACTAGTGATTTGTGAAGTTTTGTCTATACATTTTAAATATATTTATTTCAAAAAAATTGGAATCAGATTGCACTTTTTCTTCATCTCCTTCAAAAACTAGTTTTTATCAGTAAACAAAAATTTTAAGGAGTGATGCTCACTGTATACAACATAATTTTTTTGTATAAAGGATAAAATTCTAATTTTTTTGAATTTATATTTGTAACTACGATATCTAACCATTTCATTTGGTTTCATAGTGTTTTATTAAATATATTTTCCTCAGTCAAGTTTCAAAGTCAAACCAATTACAATTCAAACATAGGTGGACTATATACACAATAACTTTTTATGTATGTACATCTAAATTAATCTTTTTTAATGGATTAAAGACATAAATACCCAGCTTGAGCATATTTTTCAAAATTTTATTTTGATAATCTACTATTTCTCCAAATGTGCAGAACAAAGAGCTTGATTTTCGGTGAAAAACCTACATTCACGAGAAATAAAAAAATAAAGATAATAATAAAATTTAATTTAATTAAAATTATACTTTTTTGGAAGCTTATAATAAATAATACATACTTACAAAAAATAAATTTTAAATGAACTCATTTGATCCCCCAAAAGGTAAATCAAAAGTGGCTTTTTATCAACATTTTGATAGGTGTAAAGGAGACTTCGTTATAGGTATGGTTTAAAACTAGCGGGGTTCTATCCAAGGTGGATTCTTCTAAGGTGGTTTGATCAAACCCACTTCAATTCAAATCCTTTAAATGGAACTTTTCAAGGCTTAAATCATTATATTTTCTAAAAATATGTATTTTCAGCAAAAATTAGGATCTCCTAGAAAGTGTAAACCACTATTGTGGCAGCACCCAAGTAAAATTGAGGGGGGTATTTTAAAGGTGGCCTACTAGCAATAATCTATTCATATACTATAGTTTCTCCATTCCTATTTTAGACTTGCAAAATCAACATTAGTGATTAAACATCATAGTTGATCATTTTCTTCTCAAATTAATTAATCAACTTCCTAAAGTCTCTTCATTTAGTTAAATCACAAATATTTAATTAAATGGTCAATATTCATTTTCCTCTCATTTGATTTAAAACAAATATAAAAAGTGAAAATCAAATGTCACACCACCTAATCACTGGCTTAATTAGTCAAATCTCTGATTAATTCTAAGACTAACCCATGTCCCATCCACTTGCACAATAAATCATTTAATTTGATTTATTAAAACACCTATTTTCCTCACAAGGCATATTCCCAAGGAATATTCCCTCATTAACTCCCCTTGTTTGAATATTTTGTTCAAACAAAATTCCCCCCAAATCCCTCAACCATATTCATTTATTGTCATTTTCAAATTTGAAATGGGCACATTGGCCAAAACTATCACAATCATGGGCCAATCACATTGTGACAAGTGGCTCTCTCCTATTTGATGGGATTCAGTCCCAAATTTCTCAATCTTGGCCTCTCCTCTCTCAATCTCTCCTATAAATTCAATGTCATTTCAACACAATTGATCATCTACATTTGAATCATTCTCACTATAGGCAACTCGAGTTCACTTTGCATCTCATTGTCTATCATCTCATTTGGCTTATCAAGGGTTGGGAAAGGGCTATCTTCTACACAAAGGATAGCACCAATCCACTATGGAATAGGTTTATTTCATGTTTTATGTGCTTTGATCATTCTTGTCATTTGTTTTCATTTTGAAACATGGAGTATTATTTCATAAGGATATGTATTTTTGTTATGTTGTTTTTGTCATTTTACTAACATTTTCAGATTTTCATGTCCACACCTATAGTCACAATATGTTTTTCATTTAGGAAATTCATTGAAATGATGATAATCCTACATCACTTGATAGCCATTGTCACTCCTGCAATCCAATCGCTCAATATCCTCCAAGGACAAGAGGAATCTAGAAGGATCAAACCCAACTTATTGGAATAATAATGGACCATCCATAAGTAGAAAGCATCTTATTATCATTCTTCAAAAGGATAATAAGACATAATCTTCTAAAACATCCTTGGTCTCTTCCCATCAACTTGCAATGCTAAAATAAAATCGTTGTCGCCATTATTAAATAGATCATGGTGCACACCTTGTAAATGGTGCTCCATGGGTTTGAAAAGTTGAGTGGGGGAATCATAGTTAGGAATGTTGGGTCAAAGGCCATGAGAGGTAGAAATGGTTGTATCATGCCTTAGAATGAAAGGATATCCACAAAAAAAATCTACTCCTTCCCTATACAGATCACACAATGTAGCAATTTTTTTGTCTTGCTCTAGTGCATTTATGTCCTTGTCTGAAAAATCCTTGGAAATGAAGCATTTATCATCAATTTCATAGATGTATTTCTTATTGGAGACCATGTAACCAAAGAATGATAAGTGTTATCCTTGAAGGATATGCAAGAGGCCTTGGGTTTAGGCATTACAACTGCCAAATGCATTTGCTTCATAGTTTCTAAAACTTTTATAAACCAATTTGGTGTATGTCTCACAATGTTGACATTCCATTAGATGGAAAGGTCCTTGAGGTGTTTAAAAAAAAATACACACCTCATCTATACTTCTACCTTTAAATGCATGTCCACTCATTCTATTGATGGATGTTTGAAAGGAATGAATGATGAAACCAGAAATTTTTGTAACCCACCACCCTTCAATAGCTTCCTTGAAGGACTAAATTCATGCGTGTAACCTCAAGGACTTGGATCTTGCTTGCTTCAATGCTTTGGAGACCTGCAAAATGGGTTAGCCTTCACAAAACAATGATAAAATTACATGAACTCACATACACTTTTACATGATGCTTGGATCTTGAAATGCTACAATAATACTCTAAAATGTTGCTCTTGACTTGCTCTTGGATGCTCTTAATGTTCACCTCTAGCTTGTTAGATTTCAAATGATGCAATAACTAGGTATTTATATGCTATTATTCTAATTTCTCACAAATTAGATTGCAAAAGCTAACATTTGAAATTTGAATTTTGAATGTTAAAATTTTGACACTAACATGCCCAAAATTAGGTCTTGGCTAATAAGGGGGGCTCATATGCCCAAGGGCGTATGGGTCATGGCCTTGATTTCCAAGACATTAAGTTTTGGGGGAAACATACAATTTAGATGTATTTATTCAATTCTTGTAATTTATTGAAAAGTGGTGCGAATGGGCTCTAGAATACATAATTTTAGGAAATTATGGGGTCAATTAGGCTCAATAATTTAGGGGGAGCAAAACATGGTGTGAAATTATCAAGGGTGAAAATTACAACTCTATAGTAGATAATACCCTAGCATTGATTGAATGGACTACTTAGGATCTCTTTTGGGAGAAAATCCTTTCAACCCATTATTCAAAAAAGCCTAGAAATTTAGTGATGTAGGAATATTTGGCTAGTATAGTTATAATGATAATAATTGTTGCATATCTTTACCCAGTCATTTTTAAATTATTTTTAATTTTTGATATGAGCTTAATATCTATGAATAAATGGAATGTAATCCATTTAGATTAAATATCTTACCCTTTGATTAAAATTGTGTGAATAAATCCCAAAATCTCATCTCAATTATTCCTAATGTAGTGAGCCACTAGACACCCAATGGGCGGGTGCATGGAAATGGGTAGCAATTCCGTGGACACCCTAAAAAAAAAAATTGAAAACCATAACGCAACCGGGTTATAACGCGTGCGTGTTATGTCTTCGTTAAGCCTAGGCTAGGTCTCGGCAACTACAAATAAATAACGCGAGCGCGTTATAATGCGCTCGCGTTATTTACTGTTAAAAGAAAAAAAACAAATGCAAATCTCTCATTTGCATTTTGACTGATTTTTTTGTTGCACCCGCGGCCAAAAACCCCACAATATCGTGCTCGCGTTTTAGGAGTTGAATCTCTTCACCAACAATCCATATTTCTTCACAACGATGGCGCCAAGACGATGAGGAGTTGTGAGAGGTAAGGATTTTATGGCTTTTGTTTTGAATTTGTTAATTTTAGGTTGAATTTGATATCTATTGTTTTTCAATTTTTAGGAGATGCAAATCAACCTGCAAACCCTCAAAATCCTCAATACGAAGACCAACCAAATCCTCAAGATCAAAATCAGCCACAACATCAACCTCCTCCACCAATCACTCAACCCCCTCTTGGCACTCAACAAAATTTAATGAGTGAAATTGAGAACAACAAAAAACAAATTGAGGATTTGATCAATAGGTTGAGTGATCCAAATGGTTCAACCACAGAAAGAATCACCCTAGCAAATTCATTGAAAGATATGTTAGAAAACGTAGATTCAATTAGCAAAAAAATAACTGGATGGGAAGATAGGAGGCAAGCGGCTAGGGACTATTATGCAAATAAAATATCATACAAGGATGTGAAGGATTTAAAAATTACAAAAGGTGATTTGTGCTCATTATTCACCGACCCACACACAAATCAAAATCTTACCCTCAATGCGAAGAGGTTTCCTATCCATTGGTGCCACCACTGACAGATTAGGGACCAGTTTTATGATAGGTGGTACATGGTCTTCGATTACCCACCGTGCAACAATTGTGAGGTCCCGCAATATTTCCCTAGGAAACTATACAGTGAGTTCATATTGAACAAAATCTCAAATTATTTTGATATGAGGGATTTCCAAAGGAGAGGTGGGGGGTCAACTCAGGATAGACCTAGTGCACAGTCGGATCCTACGTGGCAAGGTAGAAGAGCTCTCGCTAGGCCACCTCGTGAGCACATTGTTATGCCTTCCATTGTGAAGGAAAGTGTTGATGTAGAGACATTGCAGGAAATTAGCACTTTGACCTAGAGTGTCATCCATCATACTAGCCCTATTCTACAGCGCCATCCAGGGGAGTCTTCGAGTGGTGGCCTTCGAACACATGTGTGTCAATCTTGTGAGGCTACTTGTTCACATGAACCCACCGACCGTCAGGAGACTAGTACGTAGGATCCATCTATAGCTACGAAGATGGAGAGGGCGGCTGACATTTTGCATGAGGCATATGGCATTGATAGTCAGGTAAAAGTTAGTGAATGTGTTCATTGAATTTAATTTATTAAATTTCAATTTTGAAATGCAAGATTAACTAAAAATGTTTTATGATTTTAATAAAATTGTAGGGTCATGGTGTTGAGACTGGATACACCGGCCCCCCACCAACCTATTTCTGTAGTACACCTATCGCTAGGGTATGTAACTAGTAAACAATTAAAAATTTATTGCATGTTAATGGCATTGTTTTACGAATAGTAATTTAATATGCAATTTTGGATTTTGAATAGACTAATATTGGAGGTTTTGATGGAACACTTCCCAGTGGTGGTGGATTTACTCAAACCTTCATGCAGGTAATAGAATAAAGAGTTTAACTAATGAATCAAGTACTTAATAGATTTGTGTAGTTTATACATTCACATCGTTGATTACGTTGAATAATTTTTTGTTTTATTTTCAGTTGTTGTGAGACGATACACCTCTGAATGTGACGAGGGCAATGGATATTGGTGTGAAATCTACTATACAATCCTCAATGGATCTAACAGAAGCGGTATGAGGAAAATTAGTAAATTTACATTTACATTTGTTGTTATAGATGTTAGTTAGTGAAAAATCAAACCATTATTGATTCACGTAGTTTAATTTCTATTTGTATGGTTTATACAGGGCTTGAGCACGCCTGAGCATGGGTGTGAGAATATTTCCCTCGTGGAGAGAGATCATGAGATGGCTGTAAGTGATTAGTTTTTCAAATATATCATTTTTTATAATGTAATTTCTATATATTCAAGTCTTTACTTCTTATTGTAACAGTTAAAACTTCACCATGAACTAAACCCTAGAAGGAGTAGCAGGAGCACTACACAAGCATAGCAAAAATGAGTGACAGACCTATCGCCATCCGAGTGAAAAGGAAAGGGAAATATTTTATTTCCAGGGCATGGAGAGCAATGAATTTTGATTCCAAAGTCCTTTGTTGTATGCCTGCATGGCACTTTTGTACATATTTTTTATTGGAAATATTTGACATTGTATGCCTAGATGGAATTCTCGTAAGCCTATATGGCTATTTTGTACATATATTTCATACTTATATCGACATATATTGATGTATGCCTACATGGCTATTTGGTTAATACAAATATCTTTTATCGATGCCTGTCCATATTTGCATTTTAAATTGATGGTTCAATAGATATGAGTTACATGTATTCAAGTGTATACTTTACAACTTACGTGTATACTTTGTGACTTACGTGCATTTGAATGTATACTTTGAGGCTTACATGTTTTCATGCATATACTTTGTTTCAATTTATGTATACTATGTATTCATGTGTATACTTTTTGAGGCTTACATGTTTTTGAGTACTTGTACTTCCCTTATTGACATGTACATGTTCGACTTATTCATGTGTATAATTATTAATTGGTTAGCCCTAGCATTGATCTATGTCATCCTCAATGCATGATCCTTGAGATGGAGTAAGAATACCCTCAAGGTCAAAAGGAGTTTCACATGCATTCTTCATAGGCTCATTTTAGTAGTGAAACCAAAAACCTCTGGCATCATTGAAACGAATTTTGTTTTACTTTATAGAAGGTTTGAAGCCATTATCATTCTCCATCAGTTCTTCATGTATCCACTCCCCATTAATGGTTGTCTCATGGCCTTCATGAAACCAAGCACTTATTTCATTTTTGATAGGAGAAATGTATGAAGATTTATCTTCCTCCTTATGAACCATTCATTATCATGAGAGATGGGTTCTTGTGAACCACTACTGATGAATCATGGGTCAATGATTTTGACTTGTAAAACTACAAGATTGAATCTTGATAGCAATATCACAATATTTATATATCTAAATGTGTTATTTCCTTCAGCTAAAATTTGTACTTATACTTATGTGATTGATGTATGTTTGTGTATGGGATCACAGTAATTTCTATTTGATGATGCTATTGTGTCTTTAAGGTTTATTTATTAAAGGGTGCATGAAACAAGTTTTAAATCCTTAAAAATCTTTGAATTTCTTAGGTTTTTCTATTTGCCGAGTCTGGGCTTCGAGCCCGAGTCCAAGTCAAAAAATGGCTTGTCAAGTCCGAGACGATTCCTAGTCTTGTAACACTGGTGTGAACACATCAAGGAATAATGTATATGTCGATGAAGAGAAAACGAATCCTTGTTTCCAAAAAAACCATGGTATAGATATGGTTGGTCGAGATAAAACATCACTCTTCTGGATAGTTTGAACCATAATATTTCATGGCTACAAACACACCTTCATTACATGTGTGTTCTTGATCCTACTAAAGAAATGGTGGAACATGTTGTAGATCAAATATTGCAACCCTAAGTCCATAAGAAGGTTACTTGTCCTGATTTGCGCAAATGTATTTAAGATGTTCATCCTTCTTGAGTAATGTGAACTATTGATGTCATCTAGATCTTTGAAACTGTCTACAATCATGTGCAATATTGTAGAAGCTAGAGCTATATCTAATACTACACATGATTGCTCAATGGAATCCTGATAGCAATATCACAATTTGACACATTGTAGAAAATACCTCCTACTTATCAATTGATGAGCTAAAGGGGCTCTATAATGAATGTTTCATAAGGCACAACACTTGCTGAAGGTTTTGTAAATGGGGTTGCAAGCTAAGTGGGCTTAACCTTGGGGAAAAAACTTTGTGGTTAAGTGCTTGAGCTGGAGTATACTGGAATGGGTGACCTCCTAGGAAGTCCTAGTGCCTCACCTCTGTGAGAATCACCTAGATGTAATGACTGTTAACTGGACCATTCAATCTCATTTCAAATTTTTTGCTTTAAGCAACTTACAAATTTGCAACTTTAGACTCCTCCAACCTAAGGGATCGATCTGGTGGAACATAGCTCAGGGCGATTCCACATGTTTCAGTGCAAAAAAGGACCATGCCTAGAGTAAACATAACTATTTGGATGTGTTGGAGCAGTCTGCTTGGTCACACAAGTTGCAGAGCGAAAGTTGCACCACTTTGCAACTTTGCACTACTTGAATTTGACACTTTTTCCATCAAGTGAAAATCCACCGCCACAAGAAAACCACTCCAAGAGAGCCAAAACCGAGAGAAGATTTCCTAGAGGGGCCCAACGCCTTTCTGTAGGATCAGACGAGAAGTTTCTAAGTATAACGGTATCCAAGTAATAGCATGTTGAAGTTTGCAGCCATTTTGCACTTTGGACCCTTCAGGGATCGATCCGGTGGAACAGAGGTCGGAGTGATTCCACATGTTTTGGTGTGAAAAAGGACCATGCCTAGCATAAACATACATATTCAGATGTGTTGGAATAGTCCGCTTGGTCACACAAGTTGTAGAACGAAAGTTGCACCACTTTGCAACTTTTTACTGCTTGAATTTGATGCTTTTTCCATCAAGTGAAAACCCGCCGCCACGAGAAAACCACTCCAAGATAGCCAAAACTGAAAGAGGTTTTTTTAGAGGGGCCCAACACCTTTCTATAGGATCAAATGAGAAGTTTCTAAGTGTCACGATATCCAAGTAATAGTATGCTTAAGTTTGTAGCCATTTTGCACTTTGGACCCTTAAGGGATCGATCTGATGGAACATAGCTCGGAGCAATTCCACGTGTTTCGGTGCAAAAGAGGACCATTCCTAGTGTAAAAATACCTATTCGGATGTGTTGGAATAGTCTGCTTGGTCACACAAGTTGCAAAACAGAAGTTGCACCACTTTGCAACTTTACACTGCTTGCATTTGATGCTTTTTCCATCAAGTGAAAATCCGCCACCACGAGAAAACCACTCCGAGATAGCCAAAACCGAGAGAGGTTTTTGTAGAGGGACCAAATTCATTTCTGTAGGATCAGACAAGAAGTCTCTAAGTTTCACAGTATCCGAGTAATAGCATGTTGAAGTTTGCATCCATTTTGCACTTTGGACCCATAAGGGATCGATCCAGTGGAACGTAGCTCAGAGCGATTCCACGTGTTTCGGTGTGAAACAAGACCATTCCTACCATAAACATACCTATTCAGACGTGTTGGAACAGTTTGCTTGGTCACACAAGTTGCAGAGCGAAAGTTGCACCACTTTGCACTGCTTGAATTTGACACTTTTTCCATCAAGTGAAAATCCACCACCACGAGAAAACCACTCCAAGATAGCCAAAACCGAGAGAGGTTTTTCTATAGGGGCCCAACGCATTCCTATAGGATCAGACAGGATTTTTTTAAGTGTAACAATGTCCAAGTAATAGCATGCTGAAGTTTGCAGCCATTTTGCACTTTGGACCCTTCAGGGATCGATCTAGTGGAACATAGCTTGAAGCGATTCCACGTGTTTCAGTGCGAAAGAGGACCATGCCTAGTGTAAACTTAAATATTTGGATGTGTTGGAATAGTTTGCTTAGTCACACAAGTTGCAAAACAAAATTTGCACCACTTTGCAACTTTGCACTGCTTGAATTTGATGCTTTTTCCATCAAGTGAAAATCCGCCGCCACGAGAAAACCACTCCAAGATAGCCAAAATTGAGAGAGGTTTTTTTAGAGGGGACCAACATCTTTCTGTAGGATCAGATGAGAAGTTTCTAAGTGTCACGATATCCAAGTAATAGCATGTTGAAGTTTGCAGTCATTTTGCACTTTGGACCCTTAAGGGATCGATCCGGTGGAACATAGCTAGGAGCGATTACACGTGTTTTGGTGCGAAAGAGGACCATGCCTACCATAAAAATATCTATTCGGAAGTGTTGGAACACTCCGCTTGGTCACACGGGTTCCAGAACGGAAGTTGCACCACTTTGTAACTTTACACTGCTTGAATTTGATGTTTTTTCCATGAAGTGAAAATCTGCCGCCACGAGAAAACCACTCCAAAATAGCCAAAACCGAGAGAGGTTTTTGTAGAGGGGCCAAATGTGTAAGGAAACTCAGGTGCGGAAACAGCTTCCTACACTAATCTCTAAAGGAAAGTATTGTACAAATTCTTTTAAATCCTTACAATTTCAGATTCGTTAACTACTTTAACAAAGATATTTCAGCCATATACCATGCATACAGAAAAAAGAGAATGACACAATGATTTACCCTGGGGGAAACCTTTCGGTAAAAAACCCCAGCACTCCAGAACCTGCACAATGTATTATCTTCAACACAACGGTTACAACACACTTGCAATGCAAGTTCTTTCAGGAGACAATCGACACTCAAACACAAATCTAGTAGCACGAAATCATACCAACAATACACTCTTTTCCTATCACAGTCTGTAACCCTAAAAAATGCTTATATCATGCACTTTCCTTTTTAGGGAAACTTCCAAAGATAGTCGTGGAAGAGTGTACAGTACTCAACTTTATGAATTTCCACATGTCTTGCATGTCTTCACCCATCATTGAATCTTCTAGAAATAGCTCTTACGTTTCATAGGAATCCATCATAACCGTTTCAGCCATGATCTCCTTACAGACAATTCAAGATGCCGACACATCAAGTGGAGTGATACATCAACATGCCAACTAGACATGTACACTCACACTTAATTACATTATTTGCAAGAAATACTTTTTACAAAACAAATAATAAGAATAGGAATTATCCAAGGTTGAGACACCTTATTCCTAACAAAACGCCTTTCTACAAGATCAGAGGATAATTTTCTAAGTGTCACGGTATCCGATTAATAGCATGTTGAAGTTTGTAGCCATTTTGCACTTTAGACCCTTAAGGGATTGATAGCTCGGAGCGATTCCATGTGTTTCGGTGCAAAACAAGACCATGCCTACCATAAAAATACCTATTCGAACGCATTGGAATAGTCCACTTGGTCACACAAGTTGCAGAGCAAAAGTTGCACCACTTTGTAGCTTTGCACTGCTTGAATTTGACACTTTTTCCATCAAGTGAAAATTCGCCGCCACGAGAAAACCACTCCAAGATAGCCAAAACCGAGAGAGGTTTATTTAGAGGGGCCCAATGCCTTCTTGTAGGATCAAATGAGAAGTTTCTAATTGTAACGGTATCCAAGTAATAGCATTCTTAATTTTGCAGCCATTTTGCACTTTGGACCCTTTAGAGATCGATCCGGTGGAACATAGCTAGGAGCGATTCCACGTATTTCGGTGCAAAAGAGGACCATGCCTAGCATAAACATACATATTCGAATGTGTTGGAATAGTCTTCTTGGTCACATGAGTTGTAGAACAGAAGTTGCACCACTTTGCAACTTTGCACTGCTTGAATTTGATGCTTTTTCCATCAAGTGAAAAACCGCCGCCACGAGAAAACCACTCCAAGATAGCCAAAACTGAGAGAGGTTTTTCTAGAGGGGCCCAACGCCTTTCTGTAGGATTAGATGAGAAGTTTCTAAGTGTCATGATATCCGATTAATAGCATGCTGAAGTTTGCAGCCATTTTGCACTTTGGACCCTTAAGGGATCGATCCAGTGGAACATAGCTCAGAGCAGTTCCACGTGTTTCAGTGCGAAAGAGGACCATGCCTACCATAAACATACCTATTCGGATGTGTTGGAATAGTCTGCTTGGTCACACGAGTTGCAGAAAAATGTGTACAAATTGTTTACATGACCTTTTTCACATTGTTTACATTTCAAAATTCAAAGTTTGCAAATTTTCCTACTCAAGGCATTTACAGAACAAGGTGCTACTACACCAAACATGAACTCTAACCTTAAAATATTTGAGTATATATCATTATGTAATTAAATCTTATTACAATGCCTCTGGCAATTTGTTCTCTCAGATCTTTTACAATGTCACTCATACATTCAAGATTCTCTTTAAATGTCTACATCATAGGTGCGCATTATGAGGTTAACTTCAAATGAGTAACTTGAGATTCCTTCGCTAAGCTTCACACGCTCTCTTATAATGGCTTGAAATAAAAATTGAGATTTGTCAAAATCATCAAAATAAGTATGTTGCATTACTTTTTTGGCTGAGATTCTCTTTGATGGCTCTTAAATCAACATTTTCTGCAACGAAAGATCAATCAATTCTTAGTACTTTACTTACAAATACGCAAAGTAAAAGAGGAAAAGAAAGAGAATCCAAAATGGAAATGAAATAAAAATAGATGGAAGGCACTTATAGATGTTGCGTGCAGGCATCAAAATAAGGATGTTGCATTGCTTTTATGGTTGACATTCTCTTGGATGGCTCATATATCTATTTTTTTTGCAAGGGGACACCAATCACTATAAAAGAAGATGATAGCATTGGCATCAAAAAAAATAATGTGCATACAAGTATAAATTAATAAGAACCAATGTGCATATACTTACAAATTAATCCAATGAACCATCTGGGTCTACTCTACTCTTTATTGTGTCAAGTATTGCCTCATGGTCAGACTCACGGACCTTTCATAATGTCGTGTTCAAAGGTCTACCCCCATATTTGGTCAAATGAGCATTCAATGCCACGACAAGGTTTGAGTAATGAAGAATCTTACGATGCATGTCAAATTCCTAAAATAGCCAATGTTTAACACTTGAATGTGGGTACCTTCTAAGCCATGTTCCAGTAACCACAACTGAGCCTATAGGGTATTTGATGTTTTCTCCATCTATAACTAGGGACTCCAAAAAAAATTTGGTCTCAACACAATGACACAAGTAATAGTTTGTTCTCTCTTCATTGTCTTCATCTGCAATAACTGCATAAACATGCCCTGCATTGATATGTGCAAAAAATCTCTTGAAATTTGTCAACATTACGAATACAGTATAAAGTAAGATAACGATATGGAATTTCAACAACTAAGAAAGTAGATATATCACCTAGTTGAACTAGATCTGATACATGGTCAAAGTCGACCGATGATTCCATCTATGTCGGTTCCAATGTCGTCGGAGGGCGATAAATGTGAAGTGAGCTAAGATAACTTGTGAACCATTTGTCAACCCACTCCCGTGACTCACAATCGTTCCAGGCTTGCATTGTACATGAAGAACAAAAGCATGCCATCTTTTGTGTATCGATACTCCATGAACCTGAATTTGAGCTAAGGAAAGAGTGTACCTCACTTGATCTTGTTAGTGTACAACATTCTTCATATGGTGCAATGTTAGTATCATCCATCAACCAAAAAAATATATGAACTAAAGATGTACCTTCATTACTTGGACCCATCAAAGCATTACACCACTCAATGATTGATTTTGCATCTATCAACTTTGCACTGTCTTTATACTTTAACTCTTCTCGTGCTAATGCTCTTTTCACACATGCTCCTGCACCATCATGCTCCCCCTTTCCATGTCCAGCCTCAGAAAAGGTCCACATATGTTGAACACCTATAATGACATGCATCCTGCACAACCAGTAGAACATGCACGAGTTCTTGAACTGTGTTGCACAGTTATTAGACCATATTATATGTTGATCGTATTTTATGCCCCTCTAAGCCAAACCACTGTAGAACATCTAGAAGCAACCTTGCACGAACTCGGGAGAATGTGTGCGATCATCACTAATGTAAAAGTGGTACTCCCTCAATACCTTCCTTTGCTCATCTGTACTATCCGATGCATGAACGAATTCTATGTGCACAAATATCAAAACTTGTGTGGAGTTGTAATACTGTGACTGCACCTCATGTTGTGGCTGTAGAGTGTAGTTCTCTTCAAATTCAACCACGGATACTATGCTTCCAACTGGAAAGGTGTCCTTGCATAGCTTGAACTGTATGTCCAACCATCGGGCTCTATGGGTATGCATTGCATACTCAGACAGTATACTGTCATGAAATGTGGTCATAAATTGGTACACTAGAATATTCTCAATAACCAAATCATACCTTTTTGCTTGAGACCCATCTTTTGTAGCATATGCCACTATTTTATACTTCTTGAACTCTACTAGTTTCTGTCCAACCTCATTTGTGCTTTCCATATGTTGACATACTGGCATACGCTAGAAGCCACCACAATGCTCGCATGAACCATCCAAGCATGTTGTCCTATAGAATATTTGGCCATCCTCTATTTCACATAAAAAAAATTATAAGAACTCTCTTGAATATTTTGGTGGCACTTCTATGCCACAATCCTGCAAAACATCATTAGTATGCAAATCTAAACATATAGAACGATAAACATCATAATGGTTAGAAAACTCAATATGTAGTCTACAACAACAAGTAGTGTGTGTGTGATTTATCTTGACATAAAAAGGTTTAAGCATTTCAAAAAATCTTTGATAAATACTAATTTGAGGATAATCATTTTCAAATTTCCGAAAAAATTGTGTTTGAGTCATATCCAAAAAATGCTTTGGATGTGGCTCATGATTTCGACTACCGGTTCTC
Source organism: Sequoiadendron giganteum (assembly GCA_007115665.2). Classification (NCBI taxonomy): domain Eukaryota; kingdom Viridiplantae; phylum Streptophyta; class Pinopsida; order Cupressales; family Cupressaceae; genus Sequoiadendron; species Sequoiadendron giganteum. The sequence continues at coordinate 171,217,282 of CM021108.1, read as the reverse complement.
CTTCTTACCACATCCCTTTGATTCAAAGACGGCCTTCTGTTATTCTTCCAATACTCTTTAATTACTGTTCTCAAGGCTTGGACAACTTCTTTATCTTTTTGTGACAGTCTCCCCGAGAATGCCCATGATTCATTTGTATCATTGCCCTCAATTCTTTGTCGCCTTTGAATGTCTCTTGATAAACTTTTTCTACTAATTCCTGTTTGTTCACTAGTCTTTTTAATTAGACGAGCTCTCTTTGTTTGACAGCTTACCAAAGTCAATGTAATGACACGTCGAGTAACATTACTATCCTTTGAGCGTGAGGTCTTACCCACACTCTCATAAGCATCCATTAGATTCTTCACAATAGTGTCTTCACTCGATGCATTCGATGTTCTCAACCCAAGAGTCTTCATGATGTTCCTATACTTTACACCCCGCATCATTTCAACAAATAGTTAACATCTTGCAGTCTCATTTAGCATTTCAAAGAATCATTCCCAAATCTTATCAGCATATCTTCTACAAGTGCGTCTTGAAATCTTACCTTCCATGTGCTACAAAATCTCATCATCAATATTAATCGAATACTTTGGATTTCTATGCAAAATTCTAGGTGGTGTTCTCCTAGGTACATACATCTCAACATTAGGAATTTCATCAATATTTAATTGAGGTGGGCTAGATTGCGTACCTTCGATCGAGGGTGGAGAAGAAGACATACCTTGAGGTTCACATGGGGATGATGGCATAACTTCTTCGTCAATTCCGATTGATGATGTACTGTCAACTTGAGATGTGTTGGATGGTGTCCAACAATATTCACTTGCGGTACATGGTGTCCCTCCATATTCACTTGCAGTAGATGGTTTCTGTCCATATTCACTTGTGCTAGATGGTGTCCCTCCATATTCGCTTGTGCTTAATGGTTTCCCTTAATATTCACTTGTCGTAGAGGGTGTGTATCCAACTACGGTATTTGAATATGTCTTACAATGATGCTTTCGCATTCGTGCCTGTTGTGCTGCCAATTCCCATTCTTAAAGTTGTCCCAAAGGAGTCATGTGATGGGTTAAGGTATGTCTTACAAATCTGAAATTGGTGCTACAATAATTCTTTTATTTTCCTGGTGTTTTGGAAAGTTTTGGAGTTAAGGGCCCAAAACTGGTTTTGCATAGTAACTAGATTCCAAGGGTGAAATGTGGGAAATAATGTTTTTGTTTGTTGTCCAGCTTGGAGGAGTGTTGGGATTGGTCCATTACACCTTTTTAATCTTCTTAGATGCCTCTTGAAGGCAAGTTGACATCTTCAATGGTTTTGGGTCCTCTAAATCTGCATAAAAAATGAGTATCACAATTTGAAGTGTGTGCATGGTTTGGGAGATACATGTGAGAGTTTGCATATGCTTGGCTACTAGTAATGTTGATAGTGAACAAAGGAACTAAGTTTGTGTGTAAGGGAAGACTTCTGAAAGGTTTCATTTTTTTTGTACTAACTCAAACAAAGATTTATTAAGCAAATAATGGTTTGGTTGTGCCTTAAGAATTATATTTTGTGTTTGTAAACAATGGTGCCATTATGGAAGATTTAAGACAACTTGTGAATGAAATAATCATTGGTTGATGTTTTGAGGAACCTAGTTGATTGTAATCAGTTATTTTCAAGGTGTTTTGAAGGTCCTTAAGGAATTGGGAACTCTTAATGCTAATTTGAGTATACGAATCAAATGTTTTGTCAAGGGAAATATAGTTGAATAAGTGTGTCAAGAAAGGTGTTGATTTCTTCCTTTGTACTACATCATTTTGTGTAGAGGTATTGGAAGGTATTTGGACCCATCGAAGGAATGGGAGAGGCTTGGAGTTGTCTTAAAGGATGAATTTTCATGAATGGTTATGAGTTTCTAATCATCTTTATGCTATGTTACAATCAATTTTATGATGGTTAATCTATTTCTTTGAATCTGAAAAAGAGTTGAAACCAAGTTCTAATGTTTTAATGAAAAGATGATTGATTTTGTTTGTTGATCTTCTTCAATTTAAGTTAGGGTCAGAAGTACCCTTGATGATTTGTGGATCCTGGTAGATGCTTTGCATCAAGATTAAAATGGTAATTGGCAAGTGTATATAATTGTGTATATAATGGTAATTTAAAATGTGCATTGACAACCTAAGGTTATAATGACAAACAAAAATGAAATCAAGCCATAATAGAATGAAAGAAAATGTGTAAGAACTTCACATACCTTAAAAACCAGACTTTCAAATGGAGGAGTTCAACCCAATTATGTAGCCTTAGCTTCTTCTTTCTTCAAACTCCACAACAATTTGACTTGTTCAAAAGCTTGTTCCCTTCCACACTTCAATTGTATATCAGTTTTCAATGGAATTCAAACTTCGATTGATATTATATGTCTTTCACCATGGAAACTCTGTTATTTCATGCAAAGGTAGTAAAAAGATCATGGAAAAGGTGATGGAATATGAAAAAGATGCTTGCACACTTCACAACATCATCAAAAAGATATTTTTTGTCGGAGCACGCGTAGAACCAGGGGAATATGCAGACTGTTGGCCTTCAAATCATAGGTATATAGATTTTTTTACCGTTTTAGTGGAGTAAAAAATGCGCTCACGTTATAACACGAGCTCGTTATGTGAAATTTGGTTTTCTTAGTATATAGAGAGGGAGAGAGGGGGAGAGTGGGAGAGAGTGGGAGAAGGGGAGAAGAGGAGGGTGGGAGGCAGAGAGAGTGGGAGATAGAGAGGGAGGGAGAGATGGTGAGAGTGAGAGAAAGATAGAGTGGTTGAGAGTGGGGGAGAGTGGGAGAAAGAGAGAGTGGGATGGAGAGAGGGAGAAAGTGGGAGATAGAGAGGGAGGGAGAGAGGGTGAGAGTGGGAGAAAGATACAGTGGGAGAGAGGGGGAGAGTGGGACAAAGAGAGAGTGGGAGGGAGAGAGGGGTAGAGTGGGAGATAGAGAGGGAGGGAGAGAGGGTGAGAGTGGGAGAAAGATAGAGTGGGAGAGAGTGGCGGAGAGTGGGAGAAAGAGAGGATGGTAGGGAGAGTGGGGGAGAGTGGGAGATAGAGAGGGAGGGAGAGAGGGTGTGAGTGGGAGAAAGATAGAGGTTCAACCCCTATACCATCTTAATCCCTCAACCCTCAACCCTTAAACCCTAATCCCTCAACCCCTATACCCTCTTAATCCCTCAACCATCAACCATCAACCATCAACCCTCAACCCTCAACCCTCAACCCTAATCCCTCAACCCCTATACCCTCCTAATCCATCAACCCTCAACCCTTAAACCCTAATCCCTCAACCCTCAAACCTTAAACCTCAAACCCTAATCCCTCAACCCCTATACCCTCTTAATCCCTCAACCCTCAAACCCTAATCCTTCAACACTCAACCCTTAAACCCTAATCCCTCAATCCCTATACCCTCTTAATCCCTCAACCATCAACCCTTAAACCCTAATCCCTCAACCCCTATACCCTCTTCATCCCTCAACCCTCAACCATTAAACCCTAATCCCTCAACCCCTATACCCTCTTAATCCCTCAACCCTCAACCCTTAAACCCTAATTCTCAACTCATATACCCTCTTAATCCCTCAACACTCAACCCTTCAACCCTAATCCCTCTACCCCTATACCCTCTTAGTCCCTCAACCCTCAATGATCAACCCTTAAACCCTAATCCCTCAACCCCTATACCCTCTTAATCCCTTAACGCTCAACCCTCAACCCTTCAACCCTAATCCCTCTACCCCTATACCCTCTTAATCCCTCAACCCTCAACCCTCAACCCTTAAACCTATACATTAAACACTCAACCCTCAATTCTCAACCCTCGACCCTCAATCCTTAAACCCTAAACCCTCTACCCCTTACATTGGACCCTGAACCTAATCCTTCAACCATATACCCTCAAACCTATACCCTAAACCCTCTACCCTCAACCAAGTAAACCCTTAACCCTAAACCCTTAACCCCAAACCCTTCAACCCTAAACCCTTAAACCTTCTACCCTATACCCTCAACCAAATACCCTCTACCATCGACCCTATTCCCTCAACCCTCAAACCTTAAACCCTAATACCCTAGAAACCATCAACCCTATAGGTCCTCCACCCTAATCCCTCAACCATATACCCTCAACCCCTATCACTTTCTCTCTGTCTATACATCTCACCTCTCCCTCCTTCCCTCCCTCCCACCCTCTCTAATTGTCTCTATCTATTGTCTCCCTCTTTCTGCGTACCTCTCGTTCAATCAATCCCTACCACCCTCTCTCACTCCCTCTATCCATCTCTCTTTATGTCCCTCCCACTCCATCCCACTCTCTCCCACTACCTCTCTCTCCCTCTCTCTCATGTCTCTTCCTCCCACCCCCTCTCTCTCTAAGGTCTCTCCCTCTGGCAACCTACCTAGGTAACTCTCTTTGTCTCTCCCCCCTCTCTCTATCTATCCCTCCAACCCTACCTAGATAAGTCCCTCTCACTCCACCCCCCTCTTTCTCTACCTCTATCAGGTCACTCCCTCTCACACCCTCTCCCTCTCTCAAGTCTCTCACTCACACTCCCTCTCTCTCCCACTCCCTCTCTCTCACACTCCCTCTCACCCCCCTCACACTCTCAAGTCTCTCACTTTCGCACCCTACCTACATATCACTCTCTTTCTCTTTGTCTCTCTCTCCCCCCTCTCTCTCTCCCTCTCCCTCAATTCTCTCTCTCCCACCCCCTCTCTCTCTCTCCCTCTCCCTCAATTCTCTCTCCCACCCCCCTCTCTCTCTCCCTCCCTCTATCCCTCCCACCCTACCTAGCTAAGTCCCCCTCAATCCAACCCCTTCTCTCCCACTCCCTCTCTCTTAATCTCTCACTTCGACCCCCTCTCCATCTCTCTAGACTCTCTCTAAATTCTCCCTTCATCTAAAGACATACATACAAGCATAATACATATGTACATATATTCTTACATCCATACAAGCATACATACATACATGGCATACATGTACATAAAAATATATCAGCATACATTAATATATTGGCATTTAACATAAAGTAAGACATGACACGAGCACGTTATAACGCACTCGTGTTATATGCTAGTAGACATGTTCCCCGTAGAAGCAAAAACCATGTCAAAAGTGGGATATAACGCGAGCGCATTATAACGCGCTCGCGTTATATCTTGCTTTGGGAATTCTTGAGCCTTAGGCTTGTTATTTAACTTGGAATACCAACCCAAAGGCTTGGAGGGCATTCCCAACGACCAAAGACGTGTTTTTAAAAAATCCACCATATTTCTCATAATCGAGTTCGTGCTCACCATTAGGATTGCACATGGTTCAATATCGAAAAAATCGAGCACATGGGTAATGTTGGGTTAGCTCTTAGCTATCTAAATAATAATATAGTTTAATTAGGAGTTAAGGTAGCTCCAATCCAACTACTCATAACCCAATGCACACTATAGAATTAAGGCAAGCATGAAGACATGGGTAAACAACATGAGATTAGGGGTTTTTTCAATCCCAATAGTGTATACTTAAAACATTAATTATTGAACAACCAATTTTCAAGTAGGAAATCAAACAAATAGAGTTGGTGCTAAACTTGATGGGTTCTCTTAAGAAATTGAAGCTCAAATAATAACCTACATACAAAGAACAAATATTATATGTACTATATTGTCACCAATTTAATTCTTAGTACACAAATTATCTTCTTGTGGTACGTTCAAGCAATGTTAAGTATAATTTAAAAAAAATGAATTATGATTATGATTGCTAATATATTCTTTTAATAAGTTCAATTGACCGCGTGCTCCCTAAACCATGACCCTCTTATGTGTTACCCACATTAAATACATTTATAATATCAATTACAACCTCCCAAAAAATATTTTCCAATTAAAAAATATTAAATATTTTAATATACATCACATTTGCAATAAAAATCATCTCCCTCTTTATTTAATACCCACTTAGTAATTTGATGTCATTTTATCGATTAAATTGAAAAAAAAATTATCATTAAGAAGTGTGAGGACAGGAGGGAAGAGACCCTGTAATATTAAAAACAAGGGTATCATAACATAAGGGTATAGAGTTGAATTTTTATTAGCAAATAAATATCTTGATATTTCTCAGGATGCAACTCTATAATGTCATTTTTTAATTTAAATCAAATTTGACTCAAGAAGAATGATTGTTTATAAAAAAGTCATTCATTTTAAATTATTGATGAGTAAGAAACAACAATGTTAGGAATGTCTAATATGTTTAAGCTAGTCTCGCTTCTATCTATAATTTTTGTCATACTATGGGTTGTTAATAAGATAGTTGTTCATCAAAAATTAATTGAGTTTAATTCTACTACCTCGCCAAATCTGAATAATTATATTAGTTGAATGTTTTGATTAGCTTAAATTTTGGAAGGGTCAGTACCCATTACAAATCAGCCATAGAGGTAGAGAGAGGTGACTCACAAAAAGGAGTCAACATAAAAAAAGAGAGACTCACTAACAGTAAGCCTAGAACGAACAATACACTAACAATGCTTTTGATTGGAGCATGAAATTGGTAATAGAAACCTATTGCAACAAAAAGGTAGCAATAACAAGAAACCAACTCAAAATATAGGCCTTCTAAAATAGGAAAGAACCAACAAAAGCCACCAACTTCCAAAATTAGAAAAATCCAAAGGCTAAATAAAAATATTAGTCACTACCAAAGAGGGTAGGACCATGAACCCAACACCATCTAATCTCCACCACAATAGGAGAAAAGAAAAACTCTAAGCCAATGGCAGGAAACACCTAATAGGAATTCCAGCATTTCTTAAAGAAGAATACAACAGCAAAGTAGAAAAAAATAGAAACCCCATTGCAACACCACTGAACCCTTCCAACCAATCTACTCTCCACCTCGATAGCTCCACCTCAAAAAGAGAAGCCAGAAAGGGGGCCAACTGAAGAAGATCACTACTTTGAACCAAATCCACCAACTCCACCCCAAAAGGAAATGACTCCACCTTAAAAGAATTCACAATAAGGTGGACCAAGAAGAAAGTAAGAATAGTAGAACAAGCAATAATAGTACCCTTCAACTTCAAAACCACCTAGGTAGTTTGAAAATAATTTTCAAAGGATTTATTGGGACAACCCTTACTAAATATTTATGCAGTAAGGAACCAGTAGAAAGGTACCACAAGCACAGACTAGTCTACTTCACATAAGTAGCAAAACCCACCTTCCTAGAGTAAAGAACTCGCCCTAAAACTAACTAGAAAACTTGAACAAAACAAGAATTAAAGAAAAGAAACCTAGAAAACCTCCTTGCAGAAGCACAACAGCCTCCAAAAAATGCATAAATTGCACCAAAATTTTAGTCCCCATAGACATGGGAGAAACCCCAAAGCCACCAAAGAGATAGGGAAGAAACCCTGAAGCCGCAACACAAGATGCCCGAAAAAATAGAGCCATCAAAAGGGGAAAAGACCACACCTTCAATCTCAAAACGAGTAGAGGACAAACCACCATCTCCACACCAAAGTTTTCTTTCCTCCACACAAGGGTAAGGGAAGAGAAAAAGGTAGGAATTCCGCAGAAAAACTATAGACCTCAAGAAACCATTCTTAGAGGAAGGAAAGAACGGACTAGTGACCCAATCGAGCATGGCCATAGAAGAAACAAGCGTTCCCAACATCAAGGAAGGTAAAACATATAGAACAAGGGAAAGCAAGAGGGCCACCCACCCATCCGGATCTAGGAAAAGAACATAGGTCTCACAAAGGAGGGAGAAGAGAGTCCTGCAACCCCATAAAATAGCCCCGAGAAAATGAGCCACACATTCAAGGTTGACTCCAACAGCAATAATGTCGCCCATACCAATAGGGTTAATGGACCTCCCAACACAAAAAATACTATCGTCCTCACCAACACCACCAAGGGCTGAGTGGACAAAGGAGACCCCAAAAACATGGGAGTTGTCCTTAGCATTTGAACCATTGCCAACAATAATGGTGGGCACACACATCAAATCAAAAGCTCGTTGGACCACAAAAGCATGAACGATACCATTAGCATCACCAAAAACCTTTCTGGGAGAATTGGAGCCAAACACTGCCACTACCAGACAAAGGAAGTTCATGGCGAAAGAAGCCTTCAACAAAATAATGCAAACAAAAGCCAAAAAAGCCTTCCAGATCGCGCCAGACAAAGTCAAACAAGGAAGCATAGGCCAACGACTATCGAAATAGAGTTTCGCCCATGATAAAATGTCTGCATCCTCAAATCTATCTTCACCATCGCCATCTTCCCAGCAGTTTCAAAATTTCCTCCACCACTTGTTTTCTCACTCGCCATTTTTTATCTATATTAACTGAATGTTAATTATTATAATCTTTTCAAATTATTTTGCATATTGAAACTTAGAAAGTGACTCAACTATGCAAGGAGCAAGAAATTGTCACAACGAACGGACAATTTTCAAGCCTTAGTTTGTACCTTCAAGAAGGCGACAATGTTGTTGTCTTGGTTCAACACAATAGACACTATAATATTATCATGCATTAGTATGAAAGATTCAAACATTTTAATGTGGTAGTGGAGTTGTATGGAAGGTTATATTTCATTTTTTGTCAATAATAATTTGCTCAAACTTTTTACAATTAGAAAGAATTGTCCTGTTTTGTTTTAATTGTGTATATTTTTCAATCAACATATTGACTCACGCTCAATGATCTATTATAATGTGATTTGAAACATTGATTATAATATATATAATTAAAATAAAAAATAATCATACAATAACTCGCATTTAATATTAAAAAAAAATTACTCAATTCTTTTAAACAATTGAAATTTAAATAATATTCTACATAAAAAAATACTAAATATACTCTATGATCTATCGTTGCAATGGTGAGTACACAAATGATCTTATCATCCTTATCTACAACATTAAATATAATTTAAAAAATATTGATCCAATCGCCCACAAATCTAAAAAAATTATTAGCATATCTATTGAATCTGTAGGTCCAATTACTATTATGTTCTTTTAATAAATCCAACTGACTATTTGCTCGCTCAACCATAACGACCCACGTTAAATACGACAGATGCAACACCTTTGCAACCAAAAAGCCGCTCCCTCTTGTTTTTAGTACAGTTCCTCATATGCCATTTCCCCAATTGAGTAGCATTTCTTTTAACGTTAAGAAGCGCCAGGACAAAAAAGCACAGAGCCCGTAATATTTTTATAAAAAAAGCGTCAGGACATAATGGCACAGAGTTCGAGATCTATTAGGAAACAAATATCTTGATCTAGTAAGTGGCTGGAGCTTTGTATTGAATTCATTTGTCAATGTAAATCAGCGGTTTTACTGATCTGAATAGGGGATCAAGTTCCTCTTATTGTAAAGCCGTGAATTGAAATTGCTTTGGGAGCAATGGGTGGAGATGGAAATGGTGCGAGAATGCAAGTGGTGGTGGTGCCACTCCCCGCACAGGGACACCTCAATCAGCTCCTTCATTTTTCCAGAGAAATCGCCGGGCGAGGAGCAAGCGTATCGTTCGTGGCCACCTCCACCCATATTCACCAAGTCCGCAGGCGTGTTGAGGGATGGGAGCTTCACAACTTCGATATTCGTTTCGCGGAATTGCCCATGCCTCATCTCTCCGGTGGAGACCTCGATGCTCAGTCTACTCATATGTTTCCGCTTCATTTGATTCCTCTGATTGAAGCCATGGAGGATCAGCTGGGATCTCATTTGGATCAGCTACTGCGCACTATCCGCTCCGAGAACAATAATAGAATGGTTATAGTCTACGACGCGGCTATGGGATGGGTTCAGACTCTGGCTACCAAATATTCAATCCCTGGATATGTGTTCAGACCCACTGGAGCTTATTATTACCTGTGGTTGAAGCGGGGAAGTGACGAGACATGGGGTTTGTCCCCTGTTAACAAATCATTGAAGCGTTGCTTTCCCGAAAGATGGATAAATTATTCTAGGCGCCAAAGGTCTCTGTTAGGGCCTGCCAAGGGACATATCATAAACACATTCAGCGCACTGGACTCAGAATTCATTCACCAGGTAAGAGAGGAATTAATCTACGGTGGGAAGCCTGTATGGACTGTCGGTCCTCTTCTTCCGCAGGCCTTCTTCAATGACCAACAGCGGCTGCGATTACAGGCGGACACAGAGTGCACGAGATGGTTAGATATACAGGCTCCGGCGTCCGTTCTCTACGTTTCATTTGGCAGTGTATCTTCTCTTTCGGCGATACAGATCCGAGAACTGGCCGACGGATTGGAACGCAGTGGGCAGCCTTTCTTGTGGGTGCTCAGGATTTCCGACGGAGCCCATTTCTGGACAGAAGCGCAGTTCGATTCGACTTGCAAGTTTCTGCAACAAGGGTACGAGAGACGATTAGGGGAACGGGGTTTTATTGTGAGGAATTGGGCGCCTCAGCTTGACATCCTGTTTCACAAGTCGACGGGTGGATTTTTAACGCACTGCGGTTGGAATTCGACCGTGGAGAGCATCAGCGCCGGAGTGGGCATGCTGACCTGGCCTCTACATTCCGATCAGTTTGCCAATTCGGCTCTAATCACTCGGGAGTTAAAGGTGGGCGTGCAAGTAAAAGAATGGCAAAACGCAGAGGAAAATGAGTTGGTGAGTGCGGAGGAGGTTGAGAAAGCAGTGAAACGGTTGATGATAAGTGAGGAGGGAATGCGAGTGAGAAAGAGGGCGGAGGAATTGAGAGGCGAGGCTCGGAAGGCCGTGGGCGATGGAGGGTCTTCGTGGAAGGATATGGATTCTCTTCTCCTTCACTTCTCTCAATTCTTCTCCGATTAGATCAATGGGCTCTGCGTGCTCGAGGGACATGAAGGTTTGTCTAGTCTATTTTTAAACGCAGATCTGTGTGGTAGGGAAAGCCGTAAGTAGTGTAATGGTTACTTCAACCTTGCTAGAAAATTCGCTCTCATTACTTCCCATTATTACTAGTCATGGGAAGAGCCATGGGAGTTACAGGTGTTTGCGAACAAAAATATTTTTTGCAAAATCTATTGAAACTTGATGTTTAACCTGGGAGAAACTGGAAATGACCGCATGTGAAAAGGTCCGTTTGTTGAAATCCAAAACATTGATATTCACATTTTAAAGTTATTCAAAGTCAAAATGTTATTAAATTATTAATGTGTACACCTCTCTTCAACATTAGTTTGTTTTCTTATTTCATTCTCTACTTCTCCCTTAAGCTCGCTATTCAATCTTGTTTTAGGCAATGTTATTACCACATAATCTCATTCCATTTTCATTGTATCCAAGTTTGCTCTCAATACACTTAATCAATTTTTGGAATGTTTTTTTGAAAAGTAAGGTTTGTAAAATCATTGTGAATTGTTCATTTTATAGAATATACATTATTATAATTCTTGTTATATTCATTTTCATTAGCTAACATAATTTGTGCTATTTCAAAAATATATATATATACATATGAAAAAGATCAATTTAATACATGAGATGTAGGTTTATAAAGCGAGACATTTTACTAACATGTTAATGTTCTAATAGATAACTACTTTGGATACATGATAAACAATCTCTTAGTATCAATCTATAAAAACAATCAAAGTGGGAGATAGGAAAGAAGACATGGGCTCTTTGTCCTAAGTGGCTCATCAAAGCTATTGAAGGGTCTGAAGCCTAGAAGATTATTTTCAAGAATTGCATTGAGGAAGGCTCTCGTTATGAAAAATATCATTAGAAGGGCATCAATTTCATTCCCTTCTCATTAATTATCCTTCAATAAAAATCAAAAACTCATTTGTAGCTCAAAGTATTTGAAAATCTTATAAATGTATAAATTTGTTCTTTATGTGGGTTGGTGATGGTTTTAAGACTAGTGTTTCCTTCAATAACAAGAGGTTTTAGTAACTCCTCCAAGATACCTTTGGTTGAAACCTTTAGGATCAAAGCACTATGACTTACTAGGAAATGTTGTGCCATAATGGATCTCATCTCTTCTAAAGATTGGATCCTTGGGCTCATTTACAACAAAAATTTATTTTTTTTAATTAAAATTTACCTTCTATTCAAATAATTTAGGAGATTACCCTAATGACACATTGTGTACAATCTTAGGTTTTAGCCTAATGTGCTCAGTGGAAGATAGGCATAGGAATCAAGATACAAAATCCGATCATTTTACCTTATAATTGCTTTATTAAACGCTTAGTTCTTTCTCTTTGGCTCTTTCAAATCTTAATATATATATTTAGGTCTTCTCTCTTCCCCTTATGCACATGGATTTTTAGGCTCTAAAGTATTTGGCAAGCTAATCTTGAGGCTATCATGGTTAGACTTGACTCCAGAACCACACGAATGAGTCAAACTTTGGATAAAGCTTGCATAGGATCCTTGCTAAGAGGTGTCCTTTGAGTCACTCCTCCTCTCATGGAAAAAATATGTTGAATGGGAGTTGGACTAAGGGTTTTTTTACTTCACACAAAAGTAGAACATCATGAATGGTAGCAGATTTGTTGTTGTGGTTTCTTTTTTATTGATTGGTTTGAATAACATGATGGTGGATGGTTTGGTTATTTTTTAAAAAATTTATTTAATACATTTATGTAGTTAACTCTCACAAAAAGCGATGATTTTTGTTTCAATCTCATGAATAATATTTTGTTCCTTTTTATCATTTGTAAAAGCATAATTTAGGACTATTATTGAATCTAAAAGATTCATGTTATGTTTATTTTGATTATATTTTACTCTGTCTCTAAAGAGATTTATTTTTTTCCATTTACTTGTTCTCCAAGAAGAGTTTCTTGGATAGGAAAATTCTCCTTCATCTTGTTATAATTGCTTCAATCTAATTTTCCCTTACTCTAAGACATATCAAGCATAAAATTCAAGTGAGGAGGAACGAGAACTTGAGAAAGAGAGGCAAGCTCATTTTTGTTTTTTTAAGTTTTTTGGATTCATCATTGAATTATCTAGAGATTTTCTTCTCTCTTTGTTTTTTAGTTTTATAAAGTTTTTAAATGATAGCTTTGTGTTGGGATCAATGTATTTTTCAAGAATCTTAACAAAGCTAATCTACTTTATATAAGAAAATAAATTTAATCCATTCTAATAAAATAAATATTTTTATACAAACAAGAAATGGCAACACGTAGTTACTATTCTCAAGTAATTTTGAATTTTATAATTACTAATTATTATTTTTTAATAAAGAAATAAATAGTCAAATAAAGAATATAGAAAAATTATTTTTGGTCCTGCTTAAATGGTGGATTATATCTTTAGAGAGCTTGAATTATTTTGGATCCTCCTCTCCAATAAATAAAACCTCATCCTAATGCTAATGGGGATAGGGAAATTCTAGAATTAGGAATTGGAGATGTAATAATCTTTGAAACTTTAACTCGTAAAGAGAAAAGGCTCTAGATACATCCTATACTGAGCATAAGAATATTGTGGGTGGACATTATAATGAAAAAGGATTAATTTATATAGATTAATTTATATCCTTATGTTGGAATCAAAGGAATAAGGAATACATAGCTATTAGTAAGAATCCTATCAAAATGCAGAAGAATCAAACTCCTAGATGTCAAAGGAATGGGGAGTATTTAGAGGCTTGAAGCTTCTCAAACATGGGAAACTAATTGGGAGAAGATAGGAGACCCAATGGATATATTATTAAAGAAATAATTAAGAGTTAAAGGGAGAGGATAATCAATAAAGGAAATAGAGAGCTTTGTCAAGACTAGAAATAGTTCTCAGTCATGAGAAAAAATTCATAAATATGAATAATTGATGTAATAACATTTTTTTCCAAACACAACAAGGTCAATCCCTTTGAGGTTCAAGGTTGCCCCTTTTTTCTAGTTTTGGTTTCCTAAGTGATCCTACAAGTTAAAATAAGAAAATTGAGAAACCATATAGCCTCCCAAGAAACCCTTTTGTTGAAGTTTTACAAGAGGTTTTCAATATTAAGAAAGTACTTGGAACTAAATTCATAGGCGAAAAGATATGGACAAGAGGCAAAGAGAAATGATATACCTATCATCAAGATGGAAAATGTTGAGATAATTTATAATTCACACCTTGTATCTCATGAGTCAAATTACCAAATCACCATTGTGTGTGATAGTCTACATAGTAGGTAGGTAATATTCCTAGAGAATGGCATTGTGGGACCTAAACTTGCCTATACTTACATTTTTTGATTTCCCATATCTAGACATAAGATAAATTAGTTAATCATGCATAATATATAGTTTGAAAAAGAATTAAAAAATGATGTGAGACCTTATGTTAAATGTGTCTTTTGAGAGACACTACTTTACATTTTTCCCTTGTTGTTCACCTACAACCTACAAAATAAAGGCCAATGAACTAACTCAGGTATATATTGATATATGATAAGCTAATATTAAGTGTGGAAAGAGGATTAGAGGATGTATTGATCTTTTTCCAATTCTAATAGTGATGGAAATTATGATGGTACATCTTCATCCAGTTTAGGGATTGCATTAGAAGTTGATATTTCTACACTAGACTTGCCCATGTCTTAAACTCTATGATCAATTCACATGGTAGATTCATGGGTACATGTTTTATTAGATAACAGATAGATTTAGGTATATTTTCAAGGGGGAACATGCCTTCATTGCTTCAATTTATGATCTACAAACACTTAGAGAGGCATCAGACATACCTGAGTGGGATATTGTAATGGATGAGGAATATGATTCCTTGATTAGAAATCACACTTGGGATTTGACTTCACTTATTAAGGGAAGAAAGACAGTTTGATGTAGATGGATATATCGAACTAAATTTGTAGCAGATGGGTCGGTTGATAAATACAAATCACGATTGATTTCCAAAGGTTTCTCACAAGTTGTAGGCATTGACTATACAAAAACCTTTGCACCAATTGCTAAGATGACTTCGATTCGACTCATGTACTAGTTATAGTCACAACACATGGATGGGTTGTACATCAAATGGATGTGAAGATTTCATTTCTTCATGGATACCTTGAGGAGGAAATCTACATAGAACAACCACCAAGGTTTATTCAGGATTCATCCTTAGTTTGTAGACTTAGTAAATCTCTCTATGGCCTCAAACATGTTGGTGAATGCTTGATGGTTTATTTGATATTCATTGATCATATTTATATAAGGGAATGAGGATGTTGTTGTAATAAATGAAATAATTAAATCAACTACCAACCACCCTTATTACATTTTTCCTATCCCACAAGATCGCCTTACCAAGGGACCCCTCCTTAAGGCTTACACAAAAAGCCTTGTTGATTACAAAATATATATACATCTTTGTGAAGATATTCCTTGAAGAAAAAAATCTTGAATTAGGTGGAACTCCATCAACCTACCTCATGACCCTCAAAAGGGCGTAGCTTCAATTTGAATTCTTGACTTCTTGGACTACAATTTTCTTGAACTCTTGACATTAATTCCCAAATTATTTGACAACCCATATTGATTTTTCCAAACACATTGCTCCATCAAGTTGTTTGATGACCCTTGAAAGGGTATAATTCTTGTTCACAATCTCATAATCTCACTGGACAACCATCCATATTGAGCTCTACACCAAACTTTTTACTTGTCTCCAAATAAAAAACTTCACAATATATGCATTCTTCAAATCTTTCAACACTAATAAAGAAAGTAGGAAAGAAATCCAAAAATGCTTCTCATGCAAAGCACCATCTCAAAGTGAGAAGGTAACTTGAGATGATGGAAATTCCTCCATTCTCTGGGGCCACCAACCTCCAATTTGATCTTGTTACACTTTATCTAGTTAATATCTTAGATGAGTCTTTGGAGGCCTCTTTAGTAGTAGTAAAGATGGCCCCAAAATTCCAAGCATAACTATTTGATGATCCATTGATAATATTAATAAACTCATCTACAATATTTTGAGCAAGTGTTTCAATGTTTTAAAATTCACTTTCCCAAGTACTGATAGTAAGAAGATAGCTACTTGATTGGCATAACTCAAAGAATATATCAATTGCTTGGTGTCTTACAATTCTCATAAAACTAATTTTATTTTCATCTTCTCTTGCAAAGAAACTTACCTTTATTGTTACAACTAATAAGTAATGCATGCAAATGACCAAGAATCATCATATGTTGATTGCCCCACTCTTTATTGCATCATAAAACACACAAAATACTTTCTCTACTTCAATAATAAATTCAACATGTCTAGGTATATCAATAATATTAACCTGATGACCATCCCAAGCATAGTAAGTGGCAACAAATTGAATGGTAATTCCTTTTATGTGCTCCCAATTCATCGATTTCATTTTAGAGCCTGCACTATCTTTTCCACAACACTTATGAATCTTGTGAATCCTTCTCATTTAGAAATTATTTCTTTCTATCAATGATTTTTTTCATAATCTCATTATTGAAGGTTGGAAAATAATGAACCCTTCTTCCAATATTTCAAGGTTAGACTATTAAAGAAAAAAAATTGTAGAGAGGGGAATTAATAAAGTTACTATTCTCATTCCATAGTATTGTTATAAACATCATGTGGATCTATTATCTTCTACATCAAGATGACTCCACCTCTCATAAGATTCTGCATTTCTTTCCCATGATTTCATTCTGAAATAGCAACCACTTAATCTATGGCTTTCATTTTTCCTTCTACAAATCATTGTGCTTTGGGTCATTTCTTATCTTTGTCACTAATTCCCTCTTCACTTATCTAGAGAAAGCACTTCACTAACTACAATTAGCCTACCTTCATCTTGCTTTGTTCATTTCTTATACTCCTAGGCATGACATTCAATATGAATCATGCCTTTCTCACTAGCAAACATAGGTTATTCAATCCTCTTTATATCTTTTCCTCCATAGAAATTTTTACTCAATGCTTCTATATGATCTATTTGCAAATATGACACAAACACTCAATTGAAGATAAATCTATCCCCTCTTTTTCCTTATAGGAGAATGGAAAAGATAGCAAACCATCAATATAATTTAGAGGATAAACTTACAGGAAGCATTCTAGCCACCATGTTATCTACACACGCATTTGGTATTCATACAAGTTAGTCGTACTTCCTTATCATCAACCAATAACTCTTCTTCAAACTTCAACATAGGCTCACACCCAATCTTTACTCCCCAGTTTTTGTCTCTTATCGTACTCATCCTTCCATCACGCACAGGGATAGAAGCATGCAACTCTAATACCAAATTTTGGTGAATGCTTGATGGTTTACTTGATATTCATTGATCATATTTATATAGGGGAATGAGGATGAAGTTGTAATAACTACAATAACTAAATCAACTACTGGAACCACCCTTGCTAACAATGTAATATTTTATGTTCTATGCTAACAAAATAGGCCCCTAGGGCTTGGTATGCCAAGATGGATTCCTACCTCCTTTCTTCAAGTTTTACTAGATGTCATTCATATCCTAATGTGTATCTATTGTGGCTAAATGATTCACTTTTGATACTGATTCTATATGTTGATGATATTTTGATTATCAGGAGTGCTTCATCTTCCATTGTAGTAATGAATTCAACGCTTCAAGATAGATTTGACATGACGTACTTGGGTTTATTACACTACTTCCTTAGCATTGAGACTTCACTATCTGATTCAGGGATCACTCTTGCACAACCTAAGTAAACTCTTGATTTGCTTACACGGTTTCACATGACTACTTGTAAACCATCTTCGACTCCCTTAATACCTAGATTCAAGCTTGAGACTTCATGTACTACATCATTGGTTGATGTTGCTATGTGTTAATATCTTATTAGTAGTCTTATATACTTGACTCATACTAAACCAGACATTTCATATGCACTTGGTATGGTTTCGAGATTTATGTAGGAACCTCATGAGCTACATTGGAAGGTAGGTAAGAGGATCCTTCATTACCTTCATGGTATTGTTGGGTTTGTAATTCATTACAGAATTGGTTCATCAGTTGACTTGGTTGGTTTCACATATTCAGATTGGGTTGGTGATACTGAGCATCATAATTCCACTTCAAATTATAGTTTTTCACTTGGTTTGGGACCTATTAGTTGGTCTAGCAAGAAGAAGAATTCTATTACTATATCATCCACAAAGGTAGAGTTCAGGTGGTTGTTAACTTAGCTACTGAGGCTATATGGCTTCAGGTTATTCTTTTTTAGTTTGGTATTCCTTTTAGGTAGCCTACAGTCATTTATTGTGATAACCATAGCACCATTCAAATATGTAAGAATCTATTTCAACATTAGCGAACCAAACACATAGAGATTCATATGCATTATATTCATGAGCTTATTGTTGGGTAGATTAGTGACTTAGTCTTTTGCTAGTCTTGAGAGGAGGTTGCTAACATTTTCACCAAACCCTTTATTGAGAGAAAGTTCATTCATCTACTAGCTCTTCTTGGTGTGCAGTATACATCAATAGCAGCATCATCTTTGGGGGGCTTTCTAGCCTTCTTCTCATCTTATCTCTCGTTTGGAGGATAATTTTTTCCCACTGGGTTTTCTATCTTTCTTCATTTATGAGATATTGCATTGTACATGGGTACCTCACCAGGCCTCATAGTCGAGACCCATTTCTTTTGTTAAGGAGCGGTTAGTGTATATATTTCATACACATAGGATTTAATTTTAGTTAGTCATCCATGACACTTGCACATGTGAGGTGTCAAGGTTAGTTAGGAGTCTTTAGAGGTGTCAACTCACTTTTGACACCTTATGCTACTTTTGTGGTAAGCAAATTGCCACCACTCCATGAGTAAGGAGTCTTATCCTCGTTTCATGGAGATTAGTTGTCTCCTTCATGCCTATTTATGTACACATTTTTGATCTAATTCATTGGTCGAATTCATACCATTTTGTGTTCATTGTACTTGTTATTGATCTTCATATTTTCAAGTTTCTACACAATTAAGGTATTATACATGTAATTGAGGTAAGTGAAATATGCTTTACTTAATTGATCAATGTTCCATCACAATAGATCTCATGCATATTGAATGTCAGTAATTAGATATGTCTTTTTATGTGTCATGTGCCTATTTTCCTTGGCCTATAAAGTGGGAGAATCACATGATCTACTTTATGCCTTAACAATCATCTTGATGTCATATATTCAAAATAAGATGAGTCATGACCATTTAATATGTTAATGTTTATAAATTTAAGTAATTTGATATAGATATGATTAATTATTAGCAATGAACCATTGTAATTCCATAATCCTATGATACATTAATCTTGTCTAGGGTTTTCTTGATTTGGGGTTTGAAGAACATTAGGATTTTCTTGATTTTGATATGCATACATACATGCACACACTAAACAAAATCTATATTTTAGTTAAATTGATGTCTTAGGATTTAATATTTATAAATTTAAAATTAAATATTAAAAAAATCTAAACCCTAAAAATTGAAAAAAAAAATGTATTGAAAAATATCAAAAACCTACCTATACCTGAAGAAAATTGACTTTGGAGGGAGGAGGAGAGAGGTGGAAAATGGTGGTCACTGGAAGTTGCAAAGAGGGTACCCATTTTGATGTTGTCATCGCTCAAATCACCCTCATCGCCGATGTAGCTAAAAAATGAGCCTGTGGAGATTTTTTATAATAAATATTTTTTTAGAAAGGGTACGCATTCATAAGGGGTACCCATTTCTAAACAAGTACGCATTCATAAAAAAGGTACTCGTTTAGGTCGAGACCTCAAACCATAACAAGTACTCATTTTGATTGGGTGTGTGTTTAGGCCTCGGGCCCCATTCCTCTTGAGATTTTTTTTTAGCCTAACACTTCCATTAAAAGTGGACTCAACTTCTTGTTTCTACCCAAGTACTCAATATTTGATGTTTGAAGTCTCCAACCTAGGAATTTACTATTGAATATTTATGACAAATGGGATGAGTTTGGGAAATAGGAGTTTTAATTTATATCAAGTTGGAAATATATTTAATTATTGAAGGACTAGAAGTTGAACACTTGTATATTATCTATTAAGTAGCAAGTGTGTAGTGATTTGACAATTTTGTCTATGTGATTTGATAAATATCTTCTAAAATTGTGCAAACTATAATCTAAGATTATGATATTGTTATAATATAATATAAGATTTCATATTAGTTTTTTTACATTTTCAAAAGTAAATTCTAGCTATTATGAATAACATTGTATTTTGCCTCATATGCAGTATGAGGTGAATTGAAAATATTTATTCTTTTCATATGGACTAATGTGTAGTTGCATAAATTTTAGTGCATCAATGATTCATGTAAAATAAACTTAAAATAATTAGTTGCATGCTACTTATTAACTCAAAAATAAATTAAAGTTGATATTTAAATATTCAAAAAATAGTGTGTATATATTCTATTAACTTATCAAAATATGACAAATACCCTCACAAGTATTAGAACATGCTAAACTACTAGATCATTTCCTCTAATTGTTGCCAAACTTGTTAGATTATCTTAAACAATTGAAACTCAAACATATCCATATAAAAAACAAAAAACTTGTTAGATTATCTTAAACAATTGAACCTCAAACATATTCATATAAAAAACAAATACAAAATGTATTCTATGACCACCCATATAATGATTAGTACACAAATGATCTCGTGATATTTAAATACAATGTTAATTATAATTAGGAAAAAAAATGTTCGTCTAAAAAGTTATCTCCTAACGCTTAAATTATTGTGCCACCCACATTAAATATATGAAAAAGGCTAAAAAGGTGTTCTGACAAAATAACACATAGCCCATACCCTTAAAAAAAGAAAAGAAAGCGTCACGTCAAAAGAAAACAGAGCCCGTAATATTTAAAAGATAAAAGAAAAAGCGTCAGGACAAAAGGGTACAGAGTTTGAGTATTATTGATCTGAACAAGAGGTTCATTGTTCCTTTTATTGTAAAGCCGGGAATTGAAATCGCTTTGGGAGCGATGGGTGGAAATGGAAATGGTGTGAGAATGAAAGTGGTGGTGGTGCCACTCCCCGCACAGGGACACCTCAATCAGCTCCTTCATTTTTCCAGAGTTATCGCCGAACGAGGAGCAAGCATATCGTTCGTGGCAACCACCACCCATATTCACCAAGTCCGCCGCCGTGTTGAGGGATGGGAGCTTCAAAACTTCGATATTCGTTTCCAGGAACTACCCATGCTTCATCTCTCGGGTGGAGAGCTCGATGCTCAGACTATTCATATGTTTCCGCCTCATTTGGTTCCTCTGTTTGAAGTCGTGGAGGATCAGCTAGGATCTCATGTGGATCAGCTACTGCGCACTATCCGCTCTGAGAACAATAATAGAGTGGTTATAGTTTACGATTCGCTTATGGGATTGGTTCAGACTGTGGCTACCAAATATTCAATACCTGCCTGTGCGTTCAGACCCACTGGCGTTTATTATAATCTGTGGATAAAGCGGGTTTTTGATGAGACATGGGGTTTGTCCCCTGTTAACAGATCATTGAAGCGTTGCTCTCCCGAAAAATTGTTAAAATATTCAAGAAGCCAAAGGTCTTTTTTAGGGCATGCCAAGGGATATATTATAAACACCTTCAGCGCACTGGAATCAGAATTCATTCAGCGGGGAAGAAAGGAATTAGTCTACGGTGGGAAACCTGTGTGGACTGTGGGTCCTGATCTTCTTCCGCAGGCCTTCTTCAGTGACGAACAGCGGCTACAATTACAGGTGGACACAGAGTGCATGAGATGGTTGGATCGACAGGCTCCGGCGTCCGTACTATACGTTTCATTCGGCAGTATATCTTCTCTTTCGGCGACACAGATCCGAGAACTGGCTGACGGATTAGAACGCAGCGGGCAGGCTTTCTTGTGGGTGCTCAGGATTTCCGACGGAGCCAATTTTTCGACAGAAGCGCAGTTCGATTCGGCTTGCAAGTTTCTGCAACAAGGCTACGAGAGGCGATTAGAGGGACGGGGTTTTATTGCGAGGAACTGGGCGCCCCAGCTTGACATCCTATTTCACAAGTCGATGGGTGGGTTTTTAACGCATTGTGGGTGGAATTCGACAGTGGAGAGCATCAGCGCCGGAGTGGATATGCTGGCCTGGCCTCTGCATACCAATCAGTTTGCACAATTCGGCTCTGACAACACGAGAGTTGAAAGTCGGCGTGGAAGTGAAAGAATGGGGAAATGCAGAGGAAAATGAGTTGGTGAGTGCGGAGGGGGTTGAGAAAGCAGTGAAACTGTTGATGACAAGTGAGGAGGGAATGCAAGTGAGAAAGAGGGCGAAGGAATTGAGAGGCGAGGCTCGGAAGGCCGTAGGCGATGGAGGGTCTTCGTGGAAGGATATGGATTCTCTTCTCCATCACTTCTCTCAATCCTTTTCCGATTAGATCAATGGGCTCCGCGTGCTCAGGGGATTTCAAGGTTTGTCTAGCCTATTTTTAAACGCAGATCTGTGTAGTGGGGGAAGCCGTAAGTAGTCTAATAGTGACTTCAACTTTGCTAGAAAATCTGCTCTCATTAGTTTCCATTAGTACTGGTCATGGGAAGAGCTCTGACAAGATACTTGTAATCAAGAAAAATAGTGGCCATGGGAGTTACAGGTGTTTGCGAACTCCTAAAATATTCTTGCAAAATCTATTGAAACTCGGTGCCTGAGTTGCGAGAAGGTGAAAATGAACGCATGTTTTTTTACATATAGTGGGTTTGTTTAAATTTTCCTTTTACATCCAAATCAATCCTGTGTGTGCGCCTATGTTTTTAGGCATTGTTGGTTGCACATTACTAGCTCCCTAATATGTAAAGCATCTAATAGATATCTTAATCATCTTTTAGCATAATAAAATATAATATTTTTTATTTAAAAATAATTTGATTAAATTATTATTAATGAGAAAATTTAAAGGTATAATTAAATAGCTGATAAGTATAAATATTTTTAATCTTATTAATTACGCCGAAGGCGTGTCCCTATATGAAGTTTTGAAGTTCATTTTGTCTTTCAACAGATATAAACGCTTTAGAGGGCATGGTTGACAGTTCGTTCTTCGTGAACCGTTGATTGTAAATGAGATGAAATTTTAATTGAAGTAAATCTAACACACCTTGTTTACACGACTGAAGGATCGTTCCTATATATTTTCAATCTTTGTAAGCTTCAATTGGAACTAAAGTCTTGATGGACATTTTCTTGCAGTATATATTTTCAATCATCGTAAGTTTCAATTGGAATAAATTATGACGGATATTTTCTTGCACCCGTGACTGGAGAACTGCAAGTCTGACAGACATTTCCTTGCACCCCTGATTGGAGAACTATAGTTCACATTTACTTCCAACCCTCACTGAAATTGCATGGCTTACCCTTATCTTAACAGCACCCCCTCTTTCGATTTCCATGCAAAATTTCAGCAGTTCAACTGCACTTTCACCGCCATTATGCTTTTAAAAAGCTCTGGTACTTTTGTTTCCCGTCATTGTGAATGGATTGAAGCAGCAAACGAAAAAATATTGAGGTAAATAATTTTTCATCTATTCAATGTGTTTCTTCAATTGCAAATTCATTGAGAAATTTTTTTTCCCTGTGTTTGAATTTAGGGTTTTCAATTTGTTTTGCTGCCCTGTTATTCCCACCTGTGAAGGGATTGATCCGTGAAAGGTAGTGCACCTACGAAGGGATTGATCCGTGAAAGATAGTCCTAAGAACTAGGAAAAAAATATGCAAAACTAATCCTCGTGGATATCACCTGTTTAACTCTTCAACAAAGAAGGTATTCATTTATCTTTCAAATCACTTTTTTTCTTTTGGATCTACTTTGTGATAAGCCCTAATACTACACAATCATTCATATATACACCTGAATTGTTCTTGCTATAGGGTGTGGAGTTCTTGGGTGCTTTTTTTTTGTTTAACGTTTTCTTCAAAAAAATCCACAACTCTAATATAATTGAATTTTTTTAACGTGTTCTCTTGTCATTCCCTTTTATTTTTTATTTTTTAATCAGAATGAGTCTCAGTAATAAATAGCTGTGTAGGGCAAGCTTAAACTATAATTATTTGGGTTGTTTTCCAAAATTAAGTTAAACTACATTCTGAAGATCTGTAAGATACACATATCTAAACAAAAAGAAAAACCTTTTTAGACGGCATCATAGTCAACCTTTAATACTAACTTAAATACTAATAATTTAAATACTAAAATACTAATAATACTAAGAAAATACATGACCTGATAGTTGACCGTGCCTGAAACCATTTTCCATATGGATCTGCTTTTTCTTTCTTGGCTTTGTGAGTGTTTAAGTAAACATCTGACAAATATTTATTTTCCCTGGTTGGTGGTTTTGGTTTCAAATAAGTATCTGGTTTACTATTTATTTGTTTTAGTGTCCTGTCATAAGATCTATCTCTTCAAGAGGTGATGTAGAGAATCTGAGGTTCTTTTGCTTTAAATGGTGTAGTAAGCCTAGCTATTGATGTGTCTTTCCAATCTGTGAACTAGTTGATTGGATGTATCTATATGACTTTTCAATTCACTCATTTCTTAGTGTGCTAAGTTATTTGCCTTCTTTTGTTGCCACTCTTTTCCTTATTTCACTAAATTGATCCAATCTTCAATATTCTTGTCACTGCCAATCTCAATCTAAACCTTTTCATATATTACCTTACTGTACAAGTCCTAAGAACTAGGGAAAAAATACACCTATTTCAATCTCATACCTGGAATAGGGAAACTGGTAAGTCTTTTTTTAGTGCCATAAATTATCTACCTCTACTACTGGCAAACAACTCAGAAAACTTCTCTGTTTTCTTTCTATTGTAAGTCTTTGATACTTTGGATTGATAGAATGATTCTCAAGCCTTTGATCTTGACACAGAATAGTGAGCCTTGGGATACTTGGATTAGTCTCTTGCTCTAATAAATCTGAAACCCTACATGCTATAATTCAATTCATCCTCGTAGGAACTCAATTGATTTCTGATCATTCTACCAAAAAACACACTATTCCTATCCCATGATGGCTGTCATAATTGGATTTTAAAATTTATAAAATTCAATGATTTTAAATCAACTACAGAAGCCATATTCTAAATCGCTTGGAGTAAATCCAACAATTCCTTCTAAAGTGTTTAGTTTGCTGCATAATTTCCTCCATGGGCTTTTGCCATTCCCTGGCTATATTGGGATTTTATCATCTGCCTTGCTTTCTCTTGTAGAGGTGATTATATATACTTAGCACTAGGTGTGCTTTCTCTTGTAGACGTGATTATATATACTTAACATTGGGCGTGCTTTTTCTTGTAGAGGTGATAATATTTGGTTTTAACATTCAATGCTTCTATTGGCCTTGCCTCCCTTAGGAAAGGTGATCGTATTGAGGTTTTACAATACACTAGATGTTTCTATTCTCCACAATTTCAGTGGTTCCCTTAGCAATCATCAACGATTGTCAGATGTTTATTGCCTTGTGCATAGGATGCTCTTGCATTAGATATCTAAGGTAATTGTAAACATGAATTCTTGCTCTTGCTCATTGAAGACTAAAATCTTGAAAGGTGTAGCCATACTAACCAACCTCAATGGAATTCAACGAGATTGAGTCCTCTATAGATTTGTTTCTCTACTTGATTAGGTACTCCAGATACTCCTTTTCCTTAGTTCTTCTGGCTACTCTTGAGTCTAGAATCTCTTATGTTTTCTCTTTCTTATGCATATGTTGATTCCAATCAGCAATTTGGGAATTTTTTTGACTAAAACATAGAATATTTAGTAAAAAAAGGTTACTTTAAAGAGATACAACCAGAAAAAAAACATTTAGAGACAAAATCACCTGTGTAATTGTAGCTGGATCACACACAAGATTCAAAAGCTTCCCAATGGATTCTTTTATCTGCAAGGCAATCAAACTCTCACAAGATTTTTAACTATACAAAATCCATGATAAATAATTTAAAAGAATGATTAAAAATTCATTTGTTCCATAATGCACGTAACTCCTTACAAGTGCATACACTCTTTGTAAAACTCTACGCATAGAAAATATATAAAACAGTTTACTAGAATTTTTTCTGTACAATATATGTAAAACTCTATGCAAAGAAAATATCTAAAACATTTTACAAGAAACTTTTCTATGCTTATGTAGGGCTAGACCCTATGGACTCAATCTCATCTTTATTAGCTCTTATTTGGTGGCCACCTAGGAAGTAGTCCTTTTACCTCGTCTTTAAGGAAATTTGATCCTCTTGTGGGTGCAAGAAAATCAATGTTTCCTTGTGCTATATTGAATGCAAAAGTTAAGGTATTGATCAATGAAATTCAATGAATACCAAACAAAAGTCCACTTTTTCCTGAATAGTCCATCATATTGGATCAACACCTTTCACAGAAAAACTTCTAGAGTAGGCACTCCATGGAAATATTAGTATATAACAGGAAACGAAAAGATGAAGGCAAGTTCTCCTAGCAGGAATGCTCAAGTTTACAATTGTAAGTAGACTAAGGTTATGTATGAGATTATCATTACCAACTATTTTCAAAAAAAATCAGCGGTGCGTGCAAACCAAGGTAGTATCCACCTTAGCTAGATACATTTCCTAGTTGAACTGGGCCACACTGTGTTATTTAACACCTTTTCCTATCCCAATTTAACCAATTCGCTATGATACACTTGGAAACGCCACACTAGGATTGCTTAACCTATGGAAACATGCCCTTTACTCCACAAAACATGTTAAAGGAGGAATTTTTTAAGAGCAAATAGCAATGCCCAAATATTCTAAAAAAGATAAGTGACAGAGTGTTGCCCAGCAACATTCTTGGATAGATGAACAAGTTTTCAAAATTCCAGCACTAGGTTCAATTGGTTCATAGAACTCTTGACAATGTGATATGGCAATTTGTCGCCTCTTGTATATATCCCACTTCCAATTAAGGCAGTGAGAACTCCATGGAATAATACATGACTCCTATTTAGGTTCATCTGAGAAATTTTTAAGCTACTGTATAAGGACAGTACAACAAAATGAATGGAAACTTCAAATAACACATAACAGTGGCTTTCTTAAGAGATCCACCAAGGTATTAAGTTTGCAATAATAACACTTTCCAAAGCAGCACAAAAAATTGTCCTCTAATAGAATTGATTTGATGCTAGCCACTAGAAAGGTAGATAAATTCAACTCCAAAACATAGTTGAGATTCTTGGAAACAAATTGTGTTAGTGAGAATATAAGGACTCCAAGGATGGAATTAATGTATATCTAAAGCTGCTTACCATTAGAAGAAAAACTCTAACTACATTGCGTCAACTGTTTACCATAAGACATGAAACTATTCCTACAATTTTCTGCCTAAATACAATTGAATAAACTTCAGTACTGTACAATAAGACATAGCTGCACATTACTAGCTTTGATTTATGAAAGTAGTACTAAGAAAGAAAGATGTCTCAGCGATTTAATCTCTGATTCCAGAGACTCATCCCCCAAAATCCTACAAAGAGAATTCAAAACCTCTGTTAGAAAAACTAGAGTTAATTCTTAGTTTGGTACAAATTAAAATGGAAGAAACAACAGTTCTAAGTAATATAGCAAGCATTTGGGTTCTCATCACTAAACATGGTGGCAAAACGAGTGTTGTTAGCTACAGTCAACTGCCTTGAATTTCCACTGTGTGTGCCACCATTATAATATTGATCTGCCATGTACCTCTGATACCTTCTCTGAGCATCAAGGTTATCAGAGTTATGATACCACGATTATCATAAATAAAAACTTTGGTTGCTATTTCAATTGCTACTTAATGTCTAAGTATTGTCCCCCACATGCTCCAGGCATCCAAATCATAGGCATATCAATGATATGTGTATGGTGAAAGTTGTATTGATACTTTTAGAGGCTCTCATAATTTCCATTACTGCCACATCTTTTACAGGCATAAGTAAGTAATGTTGGTTGTTTTTAAAATTGTTTTTGTGACAGTTTTCCACAAAAGAGTGTTGGTGTGAAAATAGAGGCAGGAGGTGCAACGAAGTGCAACTGTAAAAGGAATTGAGGTATGTTAAATTCTCTATGAATATTTAATCAATAAATTAGCATTCGGCTTGGCAATAGATGCAATACACATATTTTGATTTTCATCCTTCTTGTTATGTTATATTTGTGTTTGCTACTTATTTTGTATGCTGCTACAAATGATCTCTATCCAACATTAATGCTGCCCCAACAAGCTTCATAACTCAAATGACTTGCAAACAATAAATCATCAAATGACCAATTTTGATAAGGGACATTAAGAATAAAAACTAGAGTCTATTGGGGCTGAAAAATGAAACTACATGGCAAGGTACAAGTTTCCTTTAAGAAATAGTAAAGTTAAGATTGACATGACATTGGAATCAAGAATGTAGCATATTCTATAGCCTGCATATGGGAGGTAATGGGACAATCATGATGATCATCTATGTTAGGTTCAAAACTTGCTTTTCACGATCTCCATGTCAAACAATTTTGTTAATGGAAGTACTGAAGCATTAAAAAGTGAATTAACTGATGGAAAAATAAGCAATTCAAATAAATATATAAAGAAAAATGCCATATGGTAAAGGGAATAATTTTATAACATTCTAAAAGTTCATTTTAGTTTATAGGGTATTTCAGAATAACAAATTTGAAGGGAATTACGCCTCTCCACATTGAGACACTGTTGGTCTCACATCAACTTACCAATCTGAATCACTAATATATGTTTATTTTGTTAAACAATGGACTAGCATAAGTTTGTGAAGATCTAGAAATCAGATTTTACGAAGGGTAAGATAGGACTTTAACTGTTCAAAAAATTTGATAGGTCTTTTGGAAGTAAAAAGTTGGTTCTTTGACTGTTCAAAAATTTTGCTAGGTCTTTTGGAAGTAAGAAGTTGGTTCTTGTAATCTAATAGACATCACTAAGAGCTAATATGATCTGCCTATACAATATACATTTTTTTATGTTCAAAAATACTTTTCATCATAGTCTATCATCATTTACTTTTTATCATAGTCTATCATCATTTACTTTTTCATCATAGTCTATCATCATTTACAAGTTCAACTCTCATAATCCTGTCCTGCCATACCTACCCTTCAATAGGCTCTCAAATTATATTCTACTGTCTGTGTCAAATTCTTAAGAACTATTCTTACAAGCTCAAAATTTACCAATTCCCAATTAAAAGAACCCAAAAAATATTATTTTTGGAGTTTTCTGACTAGGTTGAGATTGCAGCATAGCTTCCAACATGCTTTCTACCATAGTGGACCTCCTTACTGTCATAATAACTTTATTCATGATATCTTCAAACTTCACCTCAAGCAGATAAATGTAGCATGTCATTGTATAGCTGCATCTTTTTCCAAATCTATGTGCATCCTCTGTAAGCCTTTGGTTCTTTTCTACTTGCAACATCAATTGAAGCATGTTATGCTCTTGCTCTTCCTTTTCCATTGAAGCTTGCTTCAGATTTTCTATTTAGATTCCACATGCTCTAGCTTTGCACTAAGAAGACACCTGTTGTCCTCATTTTTATTAGCATACAACTTAGATACAAGGCCTCTGGAGTTTTTCCATTTATTAGACTGTTTTGATTGTTGTTCAATAGAAGTCAACACAGCAGGATGATTTTTTTCTCCCAGTTCCTTTAGCCTTTTCTCAATGCCAATATATCATCAATACCTTCTAAACCTAATAGCATGGACATGCCATGGATATGTAAGGAACAATATTCAATGTACTATACCTAGTTACAGTAAACTATAAATCTCTAATTCTAAACTTCTAACATATATATCTAATATTCTCTGATGTTGTTAATACTCAGTCTTTCTTCTAACAGTGACTCTGAAGTTAATTCTCCACTATAAATTCTCATGACCAGATTTTTCTCTTTTCCTGCTTGTCCTATATGATGTACATGTTGGCTTGTGATACATTCTACTTGGTTTAATCTTTGATGATCAAAGATATTTTTGCTGCCCTGGACTATAATTATTGTTTTTTTCTGTGCAGCTTTTTGTGGGTGTAGCATCTTCCTTTTCTATGATTTTTTGTTTTTTAATGAGTCCTCCTGCGAACATTCTAACACTCTTCTTATCTACTTTTATTAAGAAGGAATAAAACACATAATTCTCTGAAATCAAAAAAATAAAGGGGGTCATGTCTAAACAATTACTTTTACTAAATGCACATTTCAAATTCGGAATTCCCATTCAAATTTGGTGTTTCACTCAACTTTGCTTACAATTTTTCAATAGTCCAATACTGAACTTTCATTCTTCCCTGATCTTTGTGCTGGCCATCACTATATACTTCAAGACAAAAAGCCAAGCACATACTCACACCCCCTAACAAACCTTAGTTATTAAGTAAATAATGAGAACATTATTTACAGGACAGAACAAGGGGGTCATTGAATGAGTACAGACATCTTAAAGTTGAGTGATACTACCACAGGTTGTCTGACTCCTCTTTCTACTATCTATTGGTAATTAAATTTAGCAAGACAAATTTGACCATCACCATAAACTTAATGTTATAATGAAATTGCTCAATCTTCCTTGATGTGAGTGCTGACTATCACTATACTTTACAAACAAAGTGGCAAGCACGTACACACCCCTGCCCCGCTGAGGTTACTGTTACTTCTGTAGCTTCCATCACTAAATCAAATATGAATTCATTGATATATAATTCGGATCCATAATTCAGATTCCTTCTACATAATTTTAATAAGCATAATTGCTAGGAGTAGCTTCAGTTTGTGATGATTATTGAAATCTTGTCAACAACATTATTTGCCAATTGACTTGATAAACACCTAGAGACTCAAATGGGTTTTCCACTTGATGAATGGTGGTACAATTTAGCTTTGATATGTTAATCCTTCACTTAAAAGAAAAAAAAATTTGGCCATCATGGCACCATTGACATGCTGTAAAGTTGTACATTTTGGACAAATGTTATACCATTAGCAAGGAAATTCTACAGATTATTGCATTATACCTTCCAAAAATGTCTGCAAAAATAAAGCAACATTATAGGACTATGAATTAAACCAGTAGAGCTTAGAAATAGCAGACTGATTTCTTAAACCAGCAGAGCTTAGAAATAGCAGATTGATTTCTTAATTCAAGAGAGGATATGTAGCATACCTTACTATTTGAGCCTACCTTACTATTAGGATTGTTTGATTGATTGGAAACTTGAGAGTTATGGGTTCAATATAGGCACAGTATGTTCTTGTATTTTGACACTCCAATGGGTGTGCTCAATGATACAGATCATAATATCTTTTTATAAGATTTGGGCTTTGTTCTAAAAATTAATTATAAAATGTAACGGTTCTCTTATGATTGCTCTTGCTGCATTTTATTATTTTCCATTGAAACTTCAACCATGTATTTAATTATGAAATAGTTTCCTGCAATGTTAAACTTTACATAATCAAGTTCATTGTTACAATTTGTGCACAAACATAGTGAAAATATCTTAACTAGCGCCTGCATGGTTTGTATTCTACCCTATGTTCCATTTCTTGTCATTTTATTTCATTATTTGCTTTAGCTTACTAGAAAATGAAATTGTAATGAAGTCTCTCAAAATATATTTGAATGTTAGAATTGAGGTGGAATTTGTGCTTCAATAATCCGTTCATGCAATTTGTTACATATATAAATCAGATTGAGGGGTGGTTTCAGGACAATCCTAGATTTCAATTGACAAAAATAAAGCTACAAAAAAATAATAATAAGCAATTTCATAATTCCTTTGGAAAGTAGCTTAGATTATTTTTTGTCTTCATTGATTATGTTATCTATCTGCACCATCATTTGTGTGTAAAACATTAGGACCTCATGTTCAGTTTTAAGCCGAGTTCATAGTCAAAAAGATCACCAAATTTGCAGAATTTCTTGTTTCATATATACTTTCATCTACACATCAAATTAAAAACAAATGAAGTTAGTATTTCAATAGCATGCATTTACCTCACTATAATTAGATCACATTGTTCCATATTCATGAAATTCGGATCAGATTTTCTAACATCCATATTTACCTTTTTATAGCAATTCCAATTACCCCTAGGGGCCTATTTGAAAATTTATGGTTAGTTTTGTGCCCAATAAGATAGAAATTCATGTGTAGCAATTCCTTAACTTATTCCCACAAAGATACAATTAGTTTGTTTTTCATTTTTGAAAATGCCAACTAACTTTCCCATCATACAAGAGCATGTCCTATGAATTTAAGACATGCAAAAGACAAAGAAGTAATACAAAACCATCTATAAAACAAAAAAAATTAATATGTCTACATACCATACAAAGGAACACCAAAACCATACCTCCCAAATTCAATTATTTTGAATTAGTAACTGCATAGCTCATATATTTTTATAAATGAAGACGTATTTTAACAAAAGTTTCTAGACTTTTATGTGTATTTGAAGTTTGAACTCATATACATTACCATTACATTCTATTCAATAACTAAATTTTTAGTTATGTCTACCGATTGCTTCTCAAATATGATTGCATTAAACTAAATTTTATGGTCAATGACTTCTATGTTTACACTTTGATATCATGCATTTTCTTTATGTTTACTATCCTTTATGCATTTTTCAAATTTATTTATAAATTATATTTATTTTTCTATTTAATAGTAATGTAAAAGCTAATAATAATTTTCATGCACAACAGCAATATGTCAGATCAAATCCATACAGCATGGGCATATAATTGGTTGTCAAAGTATCACCCATATCTTCCACTCACTGTCCTCCTTCGTATAGAGGAAATGAGTGTTCGATATTGGGTGAGAGATAGGATGGTGAGGAGAATACATAACAATGGACCACAGACTTCTCAAAATAAAAATCCCAATTATGCTATATACTTTAACTCCCTATATGAATCAAAGATCATAATGTCCTTAGATGTCAAATTTCATCATCTACAACTTGAGATTCTAGATTTTTGTGATTGGTCAGTTGCTCTTTACCATGAGATTCGAGATCTTTACCTCGCCGGATGCATATGGAATATCACAATTAGACCAACGGTGAATATAAAAAAACACACTCTATCTGATGAACTCAGTATGAAGTTCATGAGATTTCTTAAGGGACCATCCAAAATTAGTAATCACATCGGCCCACCTCAGGAATGGATACTCGCAACTCTTAAGTTTAGTTACTCCATTAGATTTATGGTGCATCAAGTAATGCCATCATTTAGGTTGTTACATGAAAACTATGGTATACCCAGCTTGCATGCTGTGAAGTCCAAATTGACAATTAAAGTTCGGATTAATCTTGAAGATACTGAAGATGGAGAGTTATTACCAGTGCATCCATGGTTAATTAAATGAAATTATTGTACATAAATTATGTGACAAAAGTTCCAAAACTATATAAGCATTGTATAGTTGACTATATTCAATTTTGATAATATTTTACAAAATGTGAATTAGATTTATTAGTCATACAAAAATGTTTAGTTAAGTGGAAATATTTTTAAATTGTATATATGAGTATATTCAATTTTGATAATATTTTAAAAAATGTGAGTTAGATTTATTCATCATGCAAAAATGTTTAGTTAAGTGGAAATTTTTTTAAATGCTCAATGTATTTAGTTTACACAAATACTGAAACAAACCTAAAACATACAATTTTTAATCCCCACCTCTTATTTTATGCCCAATGTATTTAGTTTACACAACTATATTGAGTATTTCTTAATGCTCGATGTAATCAATTTAAATTATCTTACTTACTGTTAAACATTTTATGTAAACATACAGAAATACATTATGGATTTGGAAAATTCAAACTTGCAAGATAAGTGAGCCCATCGTAACCAGCAACAACGAGACCGCTACCATGCATGGAAAGACATCGTCAATAGAAAAAGACGTGAAATCGCACAAAGCTCCCTTGCTAGTGCCTCCACATCTACACTCCCCTCCTCCGCTTATGCTACCCAACTCCACCCGCCTCCAATCCTTCCTCAAACCTTTTTTGCTGCAAGAAATTGTTTTCATTCTATGCTAGACAAGCTTGCACACATGTCAACTTGTCTAGTTTGCATGGAAAAATATCCAAGTATAAAGATAAAACAGTTAAATGGACTTTCAACTTATTATAGATGTGCAGCTAAAAAAATGGCCATCGCTTCTCAACATGGAATAACATGGACCCTGGTGAGCAACCTCTATGTCTAAAAAAACTCAGTCAAGTTGAAGAAATGCTAATACCTAGGGTTAGCCCTATCCTTCAAGTAACCTACGCAAAGGGAGGCCAAATCAAATATACTGGCCACACTATTTCCTTTCCTCAAGATATTTCTACGATTGCTACACAATTGCCTAGATGTATAGATGAATTAGACATCCTATTAGTTAATAGGAAAAACATCGACCAACAAGATTATAGCTTCTTCGTGAGTAGAGGGTGTGTTTACGATGCACTGCATTATAAAATCATGCACGACCCATTCTACCAAAATGTGCGCTTAAATGAGGTTGCATTAGCATGCCTACCAATTGCTTCCACTACCATTATCGACCTCCTGCCTGCAACAACCACAATTACTAGCCCAACAACTGCAACCTCTGCGCATATAGATGCTACAACCTTTGACTCTTCTGAAGAAAATGTTGACCACTCGACTTCCTTTGTAGCTAATCTTCCACCAGCACGTACAGAAGTCGAAGAATTGTGTTCTATACTGCAACTAGGTCAAGGTCGGCCAACCTTGTCTATGGACTGGCCACCCATTTCACCATCTCCCATCAATGAGTACACCACTGAAGGGTTGTTTGTTATGGCTTTCCCCACTTTGTTTCCAAAAGGCATAGCTGATTTCAAACAACAACGCATGCAAGAAGTTAAATTACATGAATATGCTCTCCACTTGCTCAAGTACTTTGATAATAGGTTTGGCCAACACCCTCACTTCAGATACTTCATACTCAATATTATTATGCATCATCATAGCCAAGCCACAACATTTGTTTTTGTCCATAAGCACATTGATACATGCTTGCCAGCAACTATTTCTGATCTTCGTCAGCAATTAAAAGACCTTCTAGATGAAAAACTTGTTGAAAAACTCATGTGCTTTGGATCATCAATTCGTGGAACATGCCCTTTTTGGAACCATTGTAGAGCAGAGCTCTCTGATATGGTTATCCAAGTTGGTTGCCCATCGCTATTCTTCACACTCAGTGCGGCTGATACAAAATGGCCAGACCTGCATAAGATCATGCCATCAACCGCACCTTCAAATATGCAAGCAGCTTATAAATGGAGGCTACAAAATATTGTTCAAAACCCACACCTTGCTACCCAATATATGCACCATAGGTTCACTGCATTTCGTGAAGAGGTTTTGGAAAAACTACTTGGCGCAACTGACTACTGGTACAGGTATTTTTCTTTCACCCTCGTTCATTTCCAATGGATGCAATTAAAATACTTTCTAAATAAACAATCTACCAAGTATGAATGGCAACATAGAGGCTCTGCACATATTCATGGTTTCCTCTGGCTACCACAAGCACCTGATATTGGGAAATTGCAATGGAATAACCTTCAATCGGTACAAAATTCCATTCAATACATTGAAAGGCATGTCTCTACATGGAACCCCTGAGGCTTACTTTCAAGGATCTAGGCAATTCATCGATCTCTTCATGATGACCCATGTTTAATGGACAGTACAATGATCATGCAATCCGACCCTCTCATTGACTACACTGAACTTGTCAATTGTGTTCAACGTCATACTAAGTGTACCTTGCAAACATGCCTTAGGAAAAAAGGCCACTTGTTACAATGTTGATACAAAGCCCCTTGGGCCATTCAAGAACTTTCAACCCTTAAAATTGATGAAGCTGGCCAACCAAAATTCACTGTTGCTCGCAATGATGACCACTTAAACCTACACAACCCTTCTATCCTCTCCATTTGGAGAGCTAACATTGATTGCCAGCCTATTATCTCTATCCACGCAGTCCTCAAGTATATTGCAAAATATGTCGCAAAAGCTGAAAACAAGTCAGAAACATACCATGCAATGCTATCTCGTATTTCAACCAATATAGACTCTGACAAGCCCGCCCCAATAGCTTTCAAAAAAATGCTTTTTGATACACTGGTTGATTGTGATATTGGAGCCCAAGAAACTTGCCACCTCCTACTTAAACTTCCACTCATCCTATCAAGCCGAACTTTTGTCTCTTTAAATGTGAACCATAAAAACTTTCAACGAGTGTGCCTCTCATCCGAATCAACCACCAGCAAGCCAAATACCATTGATGCTTACATGGCTCGTCCAATACATTTAGAGTCTATGTCAATTCTTGAGGTCACCCAAAGGTGGACCTAAAAGGCTTCTCGAAAGCACTGCCAATGGAAAGAGCAGTCCACTAAAGCCATTGTTCGTGTTTCCCCACGCTTCACCTCCATCCCTGCAAGAGATAACAACCAATTTCAAGCATTTTGTTGGAGTGAACTACTATTGTACAAACCCTTCCGCAACATTCGCAACGAATTCACTTTGTCAACCACTCCTATTATAGAACGGTGGGAGAGTTTTGCATCTAGTTATAATCCTTGGAATGTGCTCCACACACCCTTATAGCCTTCTGAAGGAACCAAATCTACATCCTCTTCTAGTGAAGAAGGAACAATGCAAGATAACAACCCATCTGAATGGCAAGTACTATCAAGCCTATACCCAAGCATTCCTTTCCACTTTGATGAACTAGACATGCTTGGTCGCCGTGACATTGACTTACACCATGATTGGAGTTCTTCCCAACTCAATCCCCACCAAAAAGAATATGCTACAACCTGCATACAATCCAATCGTCCAACATTTGAAGTCCCCCATGTTTCGACTCCTCCTACCCATTACAACCTCTCTGTCGAACAACAAAAAGCATTTGATATAGTTTTCATCCATCTAAATGCAAGTACTTTCCAAACTCCTTTTAAAATGATTATTCAAGGAACTGTCGGAACAGGTAAATCACACCTAATCAAAGCCATCCAATCTGCAATGCAAAAATCATCCCAAAATGGCCCATCACCATTACTACTTCTTGCACCTACAGGTGTAGCAGCATTCAACATCAAAGCATCAACTATCCACTCAGCCCTACATGTCCCTATCAAAGATATTGCCCCCTACAAGGCCAAACACTAGCAAGCTTCCAAGAAAAAATGCACTACATTCGCTACATATTAATAGATGAAATGAGCTTCATTGGTCCTAAGTTACTTCAATGCATTGACATGAGGCTACATGAAGCATTCCCCAGTCACAATTAGTTGCCATTCGGAGGATGATCTATCATGCTCTTTGGTGACCTTGGCCAACTTCCACCAGTCAAGGACATTCCTATGTATGCCTCAACCTCATACAGGGGTTCTCTATGGTGCAACTTCACCATTGTTGTAACACTAAGAAAAATATTTCGTCAAATTGGTGACGAACCAGCACAAGTTACCTTTCGTACTATCTTGTCCAATTTGCAAAATACAGAACCTACAGTGGAAGATTGGCAAGTTCTTATGTCACACTTAAGCTCTTCAATGACCTCTACAGAGCAAGCAAAATTCTTGTCCTCAACACACCTTTTTTCAACAAATGAAATGGTCTCACTTCATAACCATCAAATGTTATTATCCTTGGCAAGACCTATTGCCTTGTCAACTACAGAGCAACTACGAGGGTCTCCATGCACTGATCCTAATGAAGAACAAATACAATCAAAGGTCCTTTTGTGTGTCCAACAAGAGGTAATGTTATGTTCAAATTTATGGGTCGAAATAGGCCTTGTCAATGGTGCACTTAGCCCAAGTCCAAACTATAGTATACAAGGATGATGAAAATCCACCTTCACTTCCATTGTTTGTTGTAGTTCACTTCAACAATTACATAGGTCCTGCTTGGGATGTTAATAATCTAAAATATGTCCCTATACCCCCTGTGAGCCATGGACTTCGTCGTCAAATCCCCCTAAAAATGGCATGGGCTTTAACAATCCACAAATCACAAGGACTTACACTAGATAAGGCAACTATTGACATCGGCAACATCGACCGACAAGGCCTTACATTCACAGCTATTTCTAGAGTTTGTGCACTATCAGACTTGTGCATCAAACCAGGCTTCACATTCCAAAGATATGCATGAATGACATAGAGTCCATATGTAGCACGTCGGAAGAAAGAGGAACAACGCTTATTGTCATTGTCAGAATTAAACTCTTGAATAAAAACTCATTAAAATAAACATGCTTTTATTGTTGATTATGTATTCAAAATCTATCTATTGTCTCTATAATATCAATAATGTCTTCTCTTTTGTACCAACACAAATATGGTTCATTATTTACAAGAACTCCCTAATTCTTTAATTCTATTGTGTAGATTAATAACCCTTATGGTTAAGGTGTAACTAAAAT
This sequence comes from Sequoiadendron giganteum, assembly GCA_007115665.2. Lineage (NCBI taxonomy): Eukaryota > Viridiplantae > Streptophyta > Pinopsida > Cupressales > Cupressaceae > Sequoiadendron > Sequoiadendron giganteum. The sequence continues at coordinate 171,178,717 of CM021108.1, read as the reverse complement.
GAAAAGTATTATAAACTTTGGAGTAGATGTTACAATGCTTTATTGTTGATTATATATTCAAAATCTATCTACTGTCTCTATAATATCAATAATGTGTTCTCTTTTGTACCAACACACATATGGTTGATTATTTATTAAAAATTCTTAATTCTTTAATTCTATTGTGTAGATAAATAACCCTTATGGTTAAGGTGTAACTCAAATGAGAAGTATTATAAACTTTGGATTAGATTATTTAAATCTTGCAATGACATTTTATTGTGACAATCTGGAATGTTATTTAAATTTGTACAATTAATATGAAAGAAGATTGTATGGGATTTCAAAATAATCTGAGCCTTAGTACCTATGTTCAATACGATTTAATATCAAATGATGGATATGAAAATCTCAAAACAAAGATGCTTTTATTGTTCATTATGTATTCAAAATCTATCTACTGTCTCTATAATATCAATAATGTGTTTTTTTTTGTAGCAACACACATATGATTGATTATTTAGTTTAATCAACATATTGGATCACACTCTAGGATCTGGGATAAAACAAATATACACAATTTTATTTCAGAAGCTTTAGTTATAATATTTTATAAGTAGTCATGTGCTTCTATAAATGCCATTTGATTTACAATTATTTGAGGGCTTAGGAAGTTGTCATAAACTGTAATTATGTGTGTTTTCCCGTATCTCTGTGACTGGCCTGTGAACTTGCCTGCCTTGTTTACAGCAGGAAATTGAACCTCTTACAAGCATGCACATGAGGTTTTTGTTGTCCATGAGATTGGAATCAAAGTGTCTTCAAAAATTGTAAATTAATTTTAATAAACATTTTGGTTCATTAACCATCATTAAGATTAGCACAAAAATACATAGTTTTTTCCTAAAGCTGCAATATCAATCTCTTACAATCAGTTCACTGCTTATATGAATGTACATCATCGTATGATTTTTTAAGTGTATGGAAGGTTACAATTGTGAGCTGATATGATGACTTTGTGTCATTTCAAATGTTCTGTTTGATATAAATTTTCTCAAATGATTTTAATTGTCTACGACAAAAGGAGTTATCTGTTAATTCAACAATTGGAAATAAATATTATGGTGTCTATGGCCCAAAGATTCATTTCCACACATCCTAAATATTTTATGCTCTTCATTAACCATTGTCTCCATCACATGACTTTTCTTTTGTGATTGATAAATGATGGTTTAAACAACAATTGCCCCTCACCTTGTTAAGACAATTGCATAAATCTGAGACAACAATACTATCATCCAAGAAAATAAAATTGAAATGGCTAGCAAAAAAAATTGTTATATTCCCACTCAAAGATGGTCAAAAATTGAAGTAGCTACCTCTAATATCAATAATGTGTTCCGTTTTGTAGCAACACACATATGGTTGATTATTTAAAAAAAGTCCTCAATTTTTTTAATTCTATTCTGTAGATAAATAACCCTTATGGAATGTAGAAAGAATCTAACCCAGCCTTATTTTGTTATCAGATGATGGATATGACAATCTGAAAATAAAGATTATTTAAAACTTGCAATGAGATTTTATTGTGACAAATTGGAATGTTATTTAAATTTGTTCGGTTAATATGAAAGAAGATTGTATGGGATTTTGAAATAATCTGAGCCTTATTACCTATGTTTAGTACGATTTGTTATCGAATTATGAATGATGAATATTATGTGTGGGTGCCCAAACTCATCACAATGTGAATATTGTGGATACAACACAATGTTAAAACAAGGCAAATATATGGTTATTGTTAATTTATAACAAATGTGAATCTCTATTTTTTCTATTTCTATGATAGATTGTAATTGAGCTTTCGTGTAACTTTGGTTGCTATTTCAATTGCCACTTATAGATTGTAATTGAGCTTTCGTGTAACTTTGGATGCTATTTCAATTGCCACTTAATGTCTAAGCATTGCCTTTTCATTAATTAATAATAATATTAAAGTCAATAAATTAATAATATAAATTATAAATTTATAATTATAATTTTATATAAATTATAAAAATGTAAAATATAAGAAAAAATTAATAATATTATTAAAATCATTTTCTAAATGATCTATCAATTGATCTTATTTACAACACAAATGTATGCAAAAAATAAACCAATTTTTTCCTAATTGACCTTTTAGGCATCTTCGGCGTACCCATTGCACAAGGTTGCAATAGCTAGTTAAATATTATATATGTATTTGTTTTTTTATAATTATTATATTAAGATTCTACACAGTATGATTAAAATTCTGTGTTTATCAGTGATTTGATAAAAAAATGAATATTATTATTAATTTTTAAGAATTTTATGGATATGATTATTTACGAACTTATAAGAAAGAAATTATTGTGAAGGTATTATAATGTATTAATATTGATCTTCACACTTTAAAGATACTAAAATTCAAAATGATATTAAATCATTAATGTGAACTCTTCAAAGCATGAATGTGTTTTCTTATTCCATTCATTCTTTCTCCCTTGGACTCACTATTGAATCTTTTTTTAGATAATATTGTTGCCACATAATCTCATTCCATTTTTATTGCATCCAAACTTGCTCAAAATATACATAATCAATTTTTGGAATCTATTTTTGAAAAGTGGTGTTTGTAAACTGACCAATCAAAAAAAATAGTGAATTATTCAACTTAGAGAGGATACCATATGGGAATTCTTTTTGGATTCATTTTCATGAGCTTTAACATAACTTGTGCTATTTCAAAAAGTGTATAAATATGGAAAAGCTAGAGTTAATACATGAGGTACAAGTTTAGAAAGTGGAAGATTTTATAAATATGTCATTGCTCTAATAGAGTACTACTTTGGGGTATATTATGAATAATTTCTTAGTAGATTAAGCTATAAAAAATTTAGGTTGGAAACAAGAAAATAAGCTTGTGTATTTTGTGCTAAGTGGGTCATCAAAGCTATTGAAGTGTCTAAAGCTTAGAAGATTATTTTCAATTAATATATTATATGAATAGAGGAATTAGTTTTTCAAAGACACACAGGGTCAAACTTGGTCCAATCATACCTTCAATATTTTTAATATTATATTTGATTTAATTTATAACTTTATTATTCTTTAATGGTGTTAATTTCATTATCATTAGTACATCACATATATTTGGTATTAATTTGTAATTAATTATTGACTATAGAAAGTTATCTACCTCTAATTCTAAGTTTTAATATACATAGGAATTCACATCAAATTGCTCTTAGTTTCTCTTTACAAGCTCAACTAAATCTTACCCCTTTTGCAATTTTTTATTATCCTTTTATAAGTTAAATCCCACTATAGAGAGCTTTATGGAGAATATCAACTAATCTTTCTCATCTTTTCTCCTCTTAAACTCAAAAACACATGATAGATCTAATGGCTTTGATAGGAAATTTTAGCTGTGGGAGGTTTGATTTTTTGCATCTTAGAGCTAGATCTAAAGATGAAGTCTTACTACTAATATAAATAAAATAAAGGATCCAACCCTAAATTTTAGATATTGAACTCAATCATACAAATATTTCAACTCTAATCATACATTCCCATTCTTGTAGAATGTAAATTATAGTAGTCAAATGGATCTATATGATCAAAAAATACCTATATAAATTTAAATGGCATATTAATTTTGTTTCTATACTCGATTGTAGCCTAGGTATTTCCATGTCAGGTCTTAGCCACGAACAGGTGTCATTCTTTTTAATATCTATAAATTTGGTGGTCAAGTGTAATGAAATAACATACATAAGAGAATATAATATTAAATATATTATAATTGAAAATAATAAGCCACTTTGAGGGGTAAACCTCCAAATATCTTGAATAAGACCATTATTCACAATATAACTATGATAAACTAACTACTAACTCCTATATATACCCTAGGTATGTATTGGATGTCATCTAGTACAACTTAGATACCTTAATATAACAACTATGATGACTTAATCATCTAAATAAGAATATAATAATGATCATGTAAAGTAATTAAGAGTTAGGTTAGGCACAAGCTGACTACTCATAACCCTATGCATACTATTGGATTAAGTTTGTAGCATGCCCTCGCCTTCAAATAATTTGTTTTCTTATCATTGATCAATTGAAGATTCTCTTGCACTAAATATTCATCTTTCAATGTGACAACTTTGAAAAAGAAATATTTCATTCTATGAGTGTCCTAGTCCTCAACTCCTTTATGTATGTCTAGAAAATTAACTCAAGCTTTGAGATGGGTATTCCCTTGTTATATATCCTTGGTAAAATTTTATATGTTTAAATTATGTGTTGATCATCTTACTCCTTCATATGGTTCTATGACTTTTTCATGTTCTCCTTGCAATTACAGAGTACCCCTTGTTGGTGATGAATGCATTCTTCCTTTGCTCTAACATATGTATGTACCTTCAAGAAAGAGGTGAAGGATAGTAGATAATATCATAGAATTGATTGAATGGCCTACTTAGGATCTTTTTTGGGAGGAAATACTCTCAGCCCATTATTCAAAATAGCCTAGAAATTCAGTTATGTAGGAATATGTGGCTAGTATAGTTCCAATGATAATAATTGTTCATTGTCTTTATCCAGACATTTTTTATTCATATTTTATGTTTGATATAAGCTTAAAATATATGGATGATTTGCATGTAATCCTTTTAGTTTAAATGTTTTACCCTTTGAGTAAAATGTATGAACAATTCCCAAAAGTTTATCTCAATTATTCCTAATATACCGAGCCACTAGAGTCCCAATTTAATGTTTGTTCCATCCATAAGTATAGTCAGCATAGTAAAATCAATAATGAAGTCTCCCACTGAACAACTAATTATACCCCCATCTACAATGATAACCTAAAATTATAGGATTGGGTAAACTAAAGAATTTTAGCAAATTATTGTTGATGAAGTTATGAGTACAACCTAAGTCAATCATTATCATTACCTTCTATTTTAAAGGGAACTCAATACCTTAAGGATTTTTGGGGTACTAATACTTAATAGAGAATGGAAAGAGATGGTTGGTGGGATCTCACCTTGCAAAAAAAACTCCAGGACATTCACTAATGTGCAACCTTGAGAGAAAATTTGGTGGATTTATAATGATTTCACAATAACTCCTCCAAATCTTATTTAAATTACCTCAAATACAAACTATAGTAGCTTCAATATGCACTTGAAAACCCCATTAAAAATTAGGTAAAAAAATTTGAGAGAGATATGTGCATCTTAATTTGATTATGTAAGTTGAAAAAATTGGTGTAATCCTTGCCCTCTGAGTGCCAATATCATGCTCTAATACCACTTGTAATGAAATAAAACTTGATAGTCCTTAAGAATAATAAAAACATAATTCATAATATGATGGTGAAAACTAGCCACTGACTCTTATATATACCCTACTTATGCCTTGGATGTCACATGATTCAATTTAAATGCCTAATCATAAAACCTAAGATGACTTAATTATCTAAATTAAAATATAATTATAATTATATAGTTTAATTAAGAGAGTCGACTACTCATAACCTAATGCACACTATAAAACTAAGACAATAGCATGACATGGATAAACAACATGAGATTAGGAGTTTTGTCAATCCAAATAGTGTGTACTTAAAACACTAAAGATTGAACAACTAATTTTCAAGTAGGAAATCAAACAAATAGAGTTGTTGCTAAACTTGATGGGTTCTCTTAAGCAATTGAAGCTAAAATGATAACCTACATACAAAGAACAAATATTAGATGTACTCTATGGTCACCAATGTAATTCTTAGCACACAAATGATCTTCTTGTGGCACTTCAATGTAATGTTAAGTATAATTCCAAAAAAATGTTCCATCACTCACAAGTCTAAAAGAAATTATCAACATGACTATTGAATATGAATCTGATTGTTAATATGTTCTTGTAAGTTCAATTGACCACGTGCTCCCTAAACCATAACCCTCCTATATACCATCCCACATTAAATGCATTTATAATATCAATTACAACCTCCCCAAAAATATTGTCCAATTATAAATATTAAATATTTTAATATACATCGAATACAACACCTTTGCAATTAAAAACCTCCTCCTCTTTATTTAATACCCACTTAGTAAGATGTTATTTGATCAATTAAATTGAATTTATTTTTTAACATTAAGAATGCCAAGACAAGAGGGCAAAGAGCCCGTAATGTGGAAAACAAAGGCATCAGGACAGAAGGGTATAGCGTTGGAGTTTTATTAGAAAATGAATATATTGATCTATCAGAGGATGAAGCTCTATAATGTCATTTGTCAGTGTAAATCATATTTGACTCAAGAAGAATTATTGTATATAAATAAGTCATTCATTTTAAATTTTTTATGAGTAAGAAACAACAATGGCAAGAGTGTCCAATAGGTTTAAGTGAGCCTCGCTTCTATTTGTAATTTTTGTCATACCATGGGCTATTAATGAAATGGTGGTTCATCAATAATTCATTGTGAGTTTAATTCTAGTGCCTCACCAAATCTTAAAATTATAATAACTGAATCTTAATTATTATTATCTTTTTGCATATTAGAACTTAGAAAGTGATTTGGATTATGGAAGGAGCGAAAAATTGTCATAGTGAACAAACAATTTTTAGATCCTATTTTACTTTTTATTTTTGTTTTTGATTGTATATATTTTACAAACAACATGTTGAATCATATTTAATGATCTATACAATTAAAATATATATAATTAAAATCAAAAATAATCATACAATAATTCAACATTTACTATTTAAAATTGTTACTAAATTTGATAGATTCTCTTAAATAATTGAAATTCAAATGATATACTACATTAAAAATAAATACTAAATATATTGAATGATCATAAATGCAATGCTTTTAATTACACAAATGATTTTGTGATGCTTATCTGCAAATGTTAAGTATAATTTTTAAAAAATAAAATAAAATCAAAAAAAATTATCAGCTTCTCTATTGAAGTTGTAGGTCCAATGACTGTTTTTTTTTTTTATTGAATAAAAGGTTGGAAACCAACAATAAAAACAATGCTACAGCAAACTGTCACAGCAGAAAACAACTCCAATTCCATGGAGAAGCTCGTACCAGCTGGTTGTGAAAATCACAGCAGAGAAAAATCACAAAAAAAATAAGGAGTGGCAACAAAAACCATCTGAGAAACAACAACAATGTTGTACAAACAGGGCAGTAAGAAGAAACTAACTACAACAGCAATGACAAGCCAACAGAGAATGCTAGAAACCTGAAGCCTACTTGCAATTAACTCTTTGACTCAAGATCACTGAGCTGCTTTTGAAGAACATCCAATATCTTTTGGAAATCGAAAAAAGCTTGAAGAGTAGAGCGGAGGACCTAGATCTGCAGAGAGAAATCAACACATATAATAATTGATTCAACTTGCAAGGAGAGAAAGGATCGAGAGAGAGTCGTCGAACATCTAAATCTCCAAATGTGTTTAAGAATGATGTGTCTGAAAGTCTAAGTCAAAATATTATGGGATGAGGAAAGACCAAGAAAAGCACTTCTCCAAGACCACGTTCGAGAAAAAAGCATCGAGAAGTTGGAGAAGAAAAAGTTTCAGATCTTCTAAGCATGGGCACAAAACCAAAAAGCATGTTTGATAGTCTCTTTTTGGGAGTAGAATGGACAAGCTGGAGTAGGAAAGATGAAAGAGAGTCGATCACCAATAGGGATTTTAACGTGGAGAACTTTCCAAGCAACCAACTGGGCTTGAGCATCAGCTTTAGACTTCCAGATTAGGGAGCTTAAATTGTTCCACTTTGATCGACTGAGATTGCAATGCCATTTGCGATTAAGCCTACAAGATAAAGAAATGGAAGGGAGGAACTCTTTGTAAATAAGTCAGAGAGGAAAATTACGAAAGCTATGATTGCTCGCTCAACCATGACCATTAAATACAACATATCCAACACCTTTGCAACTAAAAGCCGCCTCCTCTTGTATTTAATACACGTCCTCACCTGCCATTTCTCCAACTAAGTGGCTTTTCTTGTAACGTTAGAGAAGCGCCAGGACAAAAGGACACAGAGCCCGAAAAATTTAAAAAAATAAGCGTCAGGACATTATTAGCAAACGAAATATCTTGATGTTATAAGAGGCTGCAGCTTTGTATTGTCATTTGTCAATGTTAATCAGTGGTTTTACTGATCTGAATAGGGGATTCAAGTTCCTCTCGTTGTAAGGCCGTGAATTCAAATTGCTTTGAGAGCAATGGGTGGAGATGGAAGTGGTGCGAGAATGAAAGTGGTGGTGGTGCCACTCCCCGCACAGGGACACCTCAATCAGCTCCTTCATTTTTCCAGAGGTATCGCCGAACGAGGAGCAAGCGTATCGTTCGTGGCCGCCTCCACCCATATTCACCAAAGTCCGCCGCCGTGTTGAGGGATGGGAGATTCACAAGTTCGATATTCGTTTCGAGGAATTGCCCATGCCTCATCTCTCTGGTGGAGACCTCGATGCTCAGTCTACTCATATGTTTCCGCTTCATTTGATTCCTCTGTTTGAAGCCCTGGAGGATCAGCTGGGGCCTCATTTGGATCAGATACTGCGCACTATCTGCTCTGAGAACAGTAATAGAGTGGTTATAGTCCACGATACGATCATGGGATGGGTTCAGACTGTGGCTACCAAATATTCAATACCTGCCTATGCGTTCAGACCCACTGGCGCTTATTATAATCTGTGGATAAAGCGGGTATTTGATGAGACATGGGGTTTGTCCCCTGTTAACATATCACTGAAGCGTTGCTTTCCCGAAAGAATGCTAAAGTATTCCAGGCGCCAAAGGCCTATGTTAGGGCCTGCCAAGGGATATATCATAAACACATTCAGCGCACTGGGATCGGAATTCATTCACCAGGGAAGAGAGGAATTAGTCCACTGTGGGAAGCCTGTCTGGACCGTGGGTCCTCTTCTTCCGCCGACCTTCTTCAATGACGAACAGCGGTTGCGATTACAGGGGGACACGGAGTGCATGAGATGGTTAGATACACAGGCTCCGGCGTCCGTTCTCTACGTTTCATTCGGCAGTGTATCTTCTCTTTCGGAGACACAGGTCCGAGAACTGGCTGACGGATTAGAACGCAGCGGGCAGCCTTTCTTGTGGGTGCTCAGGATTTCTGACGGAGCCCCTTTTTCGACTGAAGCGCAGTTCGATTCGGTTTGCAAGTTTCTGCAACAAGGGTACGAGAGGCGATTAGAGGGACGGGGTTTTATTGTGAGGAATTGGGCGCCTCAGCTTGACATCCTATTTCACAAGTCGACCGGTGGATTTTTAACTCACTGCGGTTGGAATTCGACCGTGGAGAGCATCAGCGCCGGAGTCGGCATGCTGGCCTGGCCTCTACATTCCGATCAGTTTGCAAATTCGGCTCTAATCACTCGGGAGTTGAAAGCGGGCGTGGAAGTGAAAGACTGGGAAAATGCAGAGGAAAATGAGTTGGTGAGTGCGGAGGAGATTGAGAAAGCAGTGAAACGATTGATGACAAGTGAGGAAGGAATGCAAGTGAGAAAGAGGGCGCAGGAAATGAGAGGCGAGGCTCGGAAGGCCGTTGGCGATGGAGGGTCTTCGTGGAAGGATATGGATTCTCTTCTCCATCACTTCTCTCAGTTCTTTTCCAATTAGATCAATAGGCTCTGCGTGCTTGGGGGACTTGAATGTCTGTCTACTCTATTTTTAAAGTAGTAGGGAAAGCCGTAAGTAGTCTGTCTAATAGTGACTTCAGCCTTGCTAGAAAATCTGCTCACAGTAGTTTCCATTATTACTGGTCATGGGAACAGCCCTGACAAGATACTTGTAATCCAGAATAATAGTGGCCATGGGGTCACGAATATTCTTGCAAAATCTATTGAAACCTGTGTTTGAGTTGCGAGAAGCTGGATATATTGTTAGTTGCAAGTAGCTTCCTAATATGTATGGCATTTATTAGATATCTTAATCATCTTTTGACATAATAAAATATAATCTTTTTTATTTAAAAATAATAATAATAAAATTTAAAGGTGTTGTCAAATAGTTGACAGTATAAATATTTATGATTTTATTAATCAAGTATTATATATTTAATATAATTATTAAGTATAGGGTTTTATCAATATGATAATAATTATTTGTGTTTATGAGCAATTTGATTAAAAAAATTAATGTTGTTTTTAATTTTTATGAACGTTATGGATGTGATAATTTAAAAATTATAATAAAGGAATGATTGTGAAGGTATTATAATGTATTAATATTGATTTTCACATTTCAAAGGTGTTGAAAGTCAAAATGCTATCAAAGCATCAATGTAAACTCTCTCAAGCATGAATGTGTTTTCTTATTGCATTCTCTACTTCTCCCTTAGGCTCACTATTCAATCTTGTTTTAGACAATATCATTGCCACATAATCTTATTCCATTTTCATTGCATCCAAACTTGCTCTCAATACACTTAATCAACTTTTGAAACCTATTTTTGAAATTTGAGGTTTGTAAACTCATGTATCAAAAAATAGTGAAATATTCAACTTGGAGAACATACCATGTGAGCATTCTTGTTGGATTCATTTTCATGAGTTAACATAACTTGTGTTATTTCAAAAAAATGTATAAATATGGAAAAGATCAAGTTAATTAATGAGATATAGGTTTAGAAAGTGGAAGATTTTATAAATATGTTAATGCTCTAATATAGTACTACTTTGGACCATACATGGTAAACAATCTCTTAGTATCAATCTCTAAAAACACGAAGTGGTAAACAAGAAAGTAGACTTAGGACCTTTGTGCTAGGTGGGTCATCAAAGCTATTAAAGGGTCTAAATCCTACAAGATTTTTTTCTAGCATTGCATTGAGAAAGGCTCCCCTTATGAAAAATAGTGTTAGAAGGGTATTGGTTTCTATTCCCTTCTCATTACTTCTCCTTTGATAAAAATCAAGGGCTCATTTGTAGTTCAAAGTATTTGAAAATCTTTTAAATGTGTAAAGTCTTTCCTTAAGTGGGTTGGTGATGGTTTTAAGAGTAGTTTTTTCCTTCAATAACTAGAGTTTGCAGTGACTTGTCCCATTATTAATTCCTCCAAGATATCTTTGGTTGAGACCTTTAGGATCAAATCACTATGATTTTCTAGGAAATGTAATTGTACCATAAGGGATCTTGTCTCTTCTAAAGATTGGATTCCTTGGCCAACTTTATGATAAAAGTTTTAAGTTTTTTAATGAAAAATTACCTTCTATTCAAAGAATTTAGTAACTTGCCCCAATGATATGTTGCACAAGCTTACACTTTAGGCTCATGTGTTAAGTGAAAATATTGGCATTACACTTGATCAAGATATAACATTCAAGAATTTTACTCTTAGCTTAAATGCTCAATCCTTTCTCTTTGGCTCTTTCTAATCTTAATCTATATTTAGGTCTTCTCACCCCCTACACACATAGAGTTCTAGGCTCCAAAAGATTTGGCAAGCCAAGCTTAAGCCTATGATCCAATCAAAATTGACTCAATCACCACGTGAATGATTCAAACTCTAAATGAAACATGCATTCAATCCTTGCTAAGAGGCACCCACTAAGTCACTCCTACTCTCATGGAAAAAGAAAGTTAGGTGGGGTTGGATTGAAGGGTTGTTTACTTCACACAAAAGTAGAACTTCGTGGATTTGAGTGGGATAGTGGGGGATGGTTTGGTTATTATTTTCAATCTTGATTTAATACATTTATGTTCATAACTCTCATAGCAAGTCATGATTTATGTTTCATATCTTAGTAATAATGTTTAATTACTTTTTATCATCTATAGGATTACTATTTAGAGTTATCTTTGAATCTAAAAGATTCATGATATTTATTTTGATTCTATTTTCTCTATTTATTATGAGATTTATTTTTGTTCATTTACTTGTCTTCAATAAGAGTTTCTTGAGTAGGTAAATTCTCCTTGATCTTATTAGAATTGCTTCAGTCTAATTTTCCCTCACTCCAAGACATATCAAACATAAAAGTCTAGAGAAGAAAAAGGAGAACTTGAGAAAGAGAGGAAAGCTCATCTTTTCTTTTTGATTTTTTTAGATTCATCATTGACTTCTCAAGATTTTTTTCTCTCTCTATTTTGGTTTAGTTTTCTAAAGTTATTAATGAAGTTAAATAGATACAAAAATAAACTATTCTACCTTTTCTTGAAAATAAACTATTCTATTTGTAATTTTTAAAATAAATTAAATGATCTAATACAATTTTAAGAGTTTATAATTTTGATGAGAGTGTTGGGATTTCTTATATTTGAGTTTTGAGTTGAAAAAACATGATTTAAATGATGGCATTATGTTTGGATCAAGGGCTTTTGCAAGAAACTTAACAAAGCTAGTCTAATTTATCGAAGAAAAATAAATTCAATTCATTATAATAAAATAAATATTCTTATTCTAACTAAGAAATGGCAACACAAAGTTACTATTCTCAAGCAAGTTTGAATTTTCTAATTACTATTTTTTAAACAAAGAATCTTCACAAAATCTTTTTGGTGCTACCGATGGTGGATTACATCCTCAAAGAACCTAGCTTCTTTTGGATCCTCTTCTATAATAATTGGAACCTCCTCTTTATGACAATAGGACTAGAAAAATTTTGGATCTGGGAATTAGAGATTTAGGAAGCTTTGAAACTTCAATGTATAAAGTGAAAAGACTCTAGATCCATTATTTCTTTGGATTGTCTTGTATTTCTTGATGGTTTAGAGAATATACCATATGAATATGATACACTTATGGATCTTTCTTATTTGAAATTTTTTGATTGCCAAAGGCTTCTCCTAATGCTTCTAATCCTATAGAGACTTGTTCATCCTTCATATTTTTATTCCTAGTGTAGATTCAAAGGATTGTCCTTATTTTCTAGATGCAAGTTATTGGATGAATTTAGGTTAATTTTGTGAGTCCTTTCTTATATATTTAGAGGACATTCACATCCTCTTCAATGGCATATATATATTTTTGTTGTAGAACCATATTTAGATCTTACTATATTTCCACATGGTTTTGTATGATCACACTCTTTGATTAGGCTTGGAAATCCTAATTTTATTGTGGTATTTTTTGGCATCAACCAGGTGACATTTGAGAAATTTTCAAAGACATAAGTTCTAAGTTTTCTTCTCTCATATTTCTTCTTGGGATGGAAAGATCTTCTACATGCACCTTTAGCTTTGTTTCTTCCCAGGGAGAGAAATTTTGTTAAGTATTCTTGAATTATTTTTAGCATTCCATGTCAAGAATCTACCATCAATGCAAGAAACTCTACATTGAGGGAAGTTGCATGGTCTCTCTTTTGAGGGGTATTTTTTCTCACATGGGGTTATATCCTTCTTAGAGATCACATTTTATACATTGGTGAAGGAGCTTATCCTTGGGAGATCATTTTAATTCCTCCTACCTTCACTTGTACATGTTAAATTCTTTTAAATGTTTTCTCTATTTTAAGGAAGATTTTTTTCTTATAGATTTTCTCCTTTTCTTCTTTTGTGAGAGATCTTTTGTGCATTGGTGCCTCATTCGGCCTTGTTCTAAAGACCCATTTTTTATTTCTTTTTCTCTTTTTCTCTCCCTAATTTTCACTTAAGGGGGGTTTTGGTTTGAATAAGATTATTTCCTAACCAATTTTCCTCTTGGGTTATATTCACACCTAGGTAAATTAAGTTTACTTAGGGCGCATTTAGAGTATTTACTTTTTGGTTCTCATGTCATATTATTGTAACACTCGTTATAATACTATGTTGTACTAGTGTTTCACCCTTACCTATATGAATAATGGTTTTCATGTGTGCTTTAATCATATTGTATGTATTATACCATTATTGGTAATATAATTTTACATTGATTTTTTCTTGTGTGGAAGGTACTTTGGTGTTACAAAAAATCCCTTCTCCTATAATTCCTTGAGGTGACTTTAATATATGTGTGATTTTATTTTCAATATTCTCATACTTATATAAGGAAACCTTTATGCATGTTTCCATAATTGATTGTATGTATTATGTGTGGTGGTTAATCTATCTCATAAGCATCAATATAAAAAGTTATTATTCTAGAAATTCTAATTCTTATTGATTTTTGAGAGTTAATTGTTATGTGTAGTATGTATTTTTATTTTTTTGTTTATTTCATCATGAGTTGCAAATATTTTCAAATTTTTGAAAATGTATCTATCTAGCACATGAGCCTTTATTTTTAGTATTTTTTAAAATTTGTTTCTATTTTAAACCCCACATAACTTTAGGCTTAGCTTAGGATAGATAAGGATTTGACCTTCTAATCCCATATACTAACTTGTAGTAATTACCTCATGCCTAAAGGACTTTCATGATAATGGTCTTGCATGGCATATTGGTCCTAAAAAATCTACCTTTAGATCTCTCAACAATAATACTAAATAAATAATTTTGTAAATATTGACAATGTTATGAACAATGTAGCATGCTTTCTATTTACAAGATCTAGGAATTAAAAATATATATATTTTTAAAGTTAAGTGTCATTTTTCAAGAGTTGGCATTTTTGGATTTAACAAAAGATAGATCCAGTATGATGGATAGAGAGTAAATTTTAGTAACCAAGAAATTATAATACTACTTAAACTCACTCCTAAATACTTCTAAGCACTTGTCCCACTCCTGAGGATAATGCATTGGGACAAGTAAAACATAAAACTTATAAAACAAGATCTCATTCATGATTTCATTTATATATAAAACATGAAGAATCTAATTAAAATAAATGCATTTAATGAAAGAAACTATTGTAAAAACAAAAATTAATGGTGGAGCACAGTTACCTTGAGTGGCCCTTGCTCAAGTCACTATATCCATAGAATAATCTCAAATCTAAATTCTTAAATTAATTGATTATTATGGTAAATTGAAAACCGCTTCATTGCATATAACAAGATCTCATAATCTGACAAGAATATTCAGAGATGTCTTATTCATAAAAACATAACTGGAAAATAAGTATTATCTGTGTAAAATGGAAAAAATATCTTAACATATCCATATGTTCTATCTATTCCTCAACCACCGAGCCAACTATATAGATTTAGAGGAGGTTTATTAGAATGAGGACTCAAAACATAAAACTTAAATGCAAATCACCACTTCCCCATGAAATAGAGAGTGACAAGTTTGCATAACTAAAAATATACTGAAAAGATGGAAGAAGATGATTAGGACTGGAACTTTGTCCTTAACGATATAACAAAAATGTGTGTTGTAGAAACAATCATGTCGGCTTCCCAATCATTGCAGACTCCTTCCTTCAGCTATCTTATTAAATGGTCTAGTGACTCACAATCATCATCGTTAATGAGCACTTCTTCTTCTACAACTATTGTGTTCCTATTATTTTGGAATTCCCCTACATCTTTGCCCGAAATCCCTTTGGCTACAGGTTGCGCTTCCTAGTTTCTATGGGTTACACTTTGCTTACTCTAGCTTCTCGACTGTAAAGAGTTAATTCATTTGACATATACACAATACTAATAACCATGTTACATGACGTAGATAAAATGACTCTGCAAGCAAGATCGATTAAATCTAATAAACAAGCATTAATCTAAATCAAACAACAAAGAACGAAGAAATAAATTAAACAGTAAATAAAGCAATAATATGAAACAATCTCACCGAATATCAGTCCACATCTTCAAATTATCTTGATTGTCCTTAGATCCATTTTTTCGTGATGGTATTCTTGCCCTCATATTTTCATAAGTGTGCAAGTATAGCCTTAATGTATGTGATTATAGCAAAATATCAAAGATTAACAAGTCTCTTCCAAAGTATCTAGATTTTGAGAGGAGGAATAATGGCAAAATTTAGCCAATTTATAGAAAGCTAGTTTTTTAATGATCGGCTCAAATTCGAAAGAGAGATCAACGATCGATATTGATGAATTCCATGCAATTGAGATTTGTGTTAGTTAGAATGTGAGTTGGAAAATTCTGCAGGATAAAGATTAAATTAAATAATAATTTAATCTGACGTTAAGACTATTCAAAAATATTTAAGAATGGGAGATCAAGATTAAATAAATGATTTAATCTTTAGTTGAAAGTCTTCGAAAATAGAAGAATAAGACTTTGAATGAAAAGGATAAAGTTAGAACTCGATAACAATATGTTCGAATGCACACATGAATTAATTAATTAAATAGAGATATTTAATTAATAAATATATTCATGAATGAGAATTAGACTGTCTGATCAAGATAGAGATTCTCTTCGTAGAGACGATCAGATATTAAATCTGGAGATAACTGATGGATTTAAATAGATCTCAAGCTAGATGGTGAGTGAATAATTAGTTAAGTAGGTGATAGAAGAATATGACAGAAATAACTCTTTTTATAATGAATTAAATATTTATTTAATTCAACATCCGAAATTGAAATGATTTAATTAAATAAATAATAATTTATTTAATTGACATTTGAAAAGGTTAATTGAATAATTAAATAATTCAAAAAGAATATTGAATTATAGTTGAAATATAATAAAGATTAAATTAAATAATAAATTATTTAATTCAGAAAGAGAATTAATTAATTAGCAACATAATTAAATAAATAGGATTTATTTAATTAATCAAAGTTGAATAAGGGTCATAATGAATTAATTAAATAATTAAAGTTATTTAATTAATAGAAGAAATATGTGTATAGGAAATAATTAAATAATTAACATTATTTAATCATGACCATGGACATTAGAAAATTGTGTTGAAAGTGGTACTCGCAAGCCTAGACCAATTTTCAGTGTCTACAACCATAAATTAAACATAGATCCATAATGCTTTCCATACACATTCACACATCTAATTATGCAATTACCATCATGTCATTATCATAATTTCATACATCAAAACTTGGTTCAATGTTGCATGAAAGACATAAAAAGATAGATATAAGTTTAGGAATGTATATGAAATGAGTATCTGGAAATGTCTAAAAGTATGAACTAAAACAACAAAAAACTAGCTAATATTTGGTCTCATCACATATTATGTCTTCTCTTGTTGTGTGATATCATGTACATACCTTGGTGTCTCTATATAGCCATAACCCAAGTATTTGTCATGATGAAGAATAACTTAGTCCTCATCAATCTTTATGTTATCCCCCATTTTGATCTGACCCTAGAGATAGCTAGATTTTCATAATTCTAAAAAGTGATATACATCCCCTAGACATAGTTGATTGGGACTCAATCTTGTAGTGTCAATTTTTATTTGTCCCTTCCCTTTGTGTGTTCAGTCTTATTTTGACCTATTATTGATCTAACCAATCATAAACATCCTAAGTGGGTCCCCATGTGTCAAAAGTTTCTAAAAATCAAAATATCCTAAGTTTTTGACATTTTCTAAATTTGGTAGGTTGTCAAATTTATGTACTTGTCAGAGTTTCCCTAAAAAGTATATATTTCCTCTCATCTTGCTTCCCTTTATTCCTTACACTAGAACTTGAGAATTTTCCTTACCATCACACCATCTACCTAAATTCTATTTTTCTTCTATATCTATCAACCTATCAAAATTATTCATCCATTACACTTCGACCAATGGTATAGATTCTTCTCGACCCCAAACAATTCAAAGCTCCTACTAGTTTTCACCATCTTTTCATATATTTTCTAGAGTGGCATGTATAAATTTCATGTGTGCATTGAAAAAGATCTAGGTACACTATAAAAGTACTAAAATTTGATAGGGATATTATTTCATCACTCAAAGACTTTCTACTCAATTTTGGCACAATTTTAAAGAACTTTTTTTGGAATTCAACTTAGTGGGTCCCCATGTGTCAAAAGTTTCTAAAAATCAAAATATCCTAAGTTTTTGACATTTTCTAAGTTTGATAGGTTGTCAAATTTTTGTACTTGTCAGAGTTTCCCTAAAAAGAATATATTTCCTCTCACATTGCTTCCCTTTATTCCTTACACTAGAACTTTAGACTTTTCCTTACCATCATACCATCTGCCTAAATTTTATTTTTCTTCTATATCTATCAACCTATCAAAATTCTCCATCCATTACACTTCGACCAATGGTATAGATTATTCTTGACCCCTAACAATTCAAAACTCCTACTATTTTTCACCATCTTTTCATATATTTTCTAGAGTGGCATATAAATTCCATGTATGCATTGAAAAAGATCTAGGTACACTATAAAAGTACTAAAATTTGATAGGGACATTATTTCATCACTCAAAGACTTTTCTACAATATATCCTCATTAATGAGCACTTCTGCTTCTACAACTATCACATTCCTATTGTTTTGGAATTCCCCTACATCTTTTCCTAAAATCCCTTTGGCTACGAGTTGTGCTTCCTAGTTTCTATGGTTACACTTTTCTTACTCTAGCTTCTCAACTATAAAGAGTTAATTCATTTGACATATACACAATACTAATAACCATAAATTGAGCATAGATTCATATTGTTTTCCATACACATTCACACATCTAATTATGCAATTACCATCAGGTCATTATCATAATTCCATACATCAAAACTTGGTTCAATGTTGCATGAAAGACATAAAAAGATAGATAAGTTTAGGAATGTATATGAAATGAGTATCTAGAAATGTATAAAAGTATGAATTAAAACAACAAAAAACTAGCTAATATTTGGTCCCATCACATATTATGTCTTCTCTTGTTGTGTGATATCATGTACATAGGTCTTGGTGTCTTTATATAGCCATAACCCAAGTATTTTTCATGATGAAGAATAACTTAGTCCTCATCAATCTTTATGTTATCCCCCATTTTGATCTGACCCTAGAGATACCTAGATTTTCATAATGCTAACAAGTGATACACATCCCCTAGACATAGCTTATTGGGACTCAATCCTGTAGTGTCATTTTTTGTTTGTCCCTTCCCTTTGTGTTTTTAGTCTTATTTTGACCCATTATTGATCTAACCAATCATAAACATCCTAAGTGGGTCCCCATGTGTCAAAAGTTTCTAAAAATCAAAATATCCTAAGTTTTTGACATTTTCTAGGTTTGGTAGGTTGTCAAATTTATCTACTTGTCAGAGTTTCCCTAAAAAGCATATATTTCCTCTCACAATGCTTCCCTTTATTCCTTACAATAGAAATCTAGACTTTTCCTTACCATCATACCATCTACCTAAATTCTATTTTTCTTCTATATCTATCAACCTATCAAAATTCTTCATCCATTACACTTCGACCAATGGTATAGATTCTTCTTGACCCCTAACAATTCAAAACTCCTACTATTTTTCACCATCTTTTCATATATTTTCTAGGGTGGCATATAAATTCCTTGTGTGCATTGAAAAACATCTAGGTACATTATAAAAGTACTAAAATTTGATAGGGACATTATTTCATCACTCAAAGACTTTTCTACTCAATTTTGGCACAATTTTAAAGAAATTTTCAATAGAAAAATTAGAAAACAATTAGGGTTTCATATGATTTTTTTTTCCTTACATCTACATGCAACCATTCTAAAACCCAATTGTGTGTCCTAATTTAGTGAAAGTGAAAATAAATGCTACAACATCCATGGTGACATTGATGTTAATAATCAAATCTTTGTAGAGATTGATTTTTTGTGTTATTTTGTGTGGTAATGATGAAAACAACTTAGGTTTCACATTAATGCTTGGAGGAAATCTTTAAAACCACCAACATGATATGATTTCTTGTCATGATGAATATTTTATGTTGCAAGTATGGATTTGAAGAAAAAAGGAAGGTAAACTATAAAATAATGAACCTAAGTTAATGTGGTTGCTAATGTTTCAAATCTTGTTACATCATGCCATGTTCTAGATTATCTATGATGGATTTGTAGACCCATTTTGGTTTTGCAAACTCAAACCTCCCTGTAGTCATCATGGAAGTGATAAAGAACAAAATAAAATATTTTTATCTTACTTGAATTTCCTTATGAATCTAGATGACATCAAGTTCAAGTGTAGACATTAATGATAGTGATTGTGATGGTCTAAGAGATCCCTGCAATGGTCTTCTATCTCATTTCCTATGTTCATATTAATTTCCAAGGTTGGAGATCTATATGTATGGTAATTTCACTATTTTTAAGGATTGGTCACTTTGGGTTTTCACAAAATGCACATGCAAGGCATTATAAGGTTCTAAACTTGTTTATCAATCTGCCATTAGAGTTGTTGGTTCAAAACTTGAAGAGAGATATCTATTGAAGTAGCTCTTTATGTAGCATCGTAAATTGTCACCCTTGACAATTTCACACTAGATTTAGCTCCCCCTTATGTTCTTGGACCTAATTGTGCATGTTTAATTTTCCTATTTCATAATAATATTTAAAAAATCATAAGTGGAATTAAAAATAAAGATCTAATATTCAATACTAATGTTTAAGGCCTCGAAAGGATAGGTTTGGACTAGGGTGTCCAAATCCCAAGTGTCCAGCCTATTTTGGCTAAATTTAAAATATGTCAGTGTTGGAATTTCAATATTTAAAAATTCAAAATCATTTGTTGACTATTGGTATTTTATTTTCAAGAAATTAAAGAATTGTATATAAAGTACAAGTCATTTTTACCATTTACCATTTTAATCCTAACAAGCTAGCAATTTTGAAAGACATACTAAGGCAATTGAGATCATAATTGAGCATCCTAAGAGTATTCAAGAGCATAATTACAAAAAAAATATTTCATTCAAGAATCATGTTAGCAATGCATCATATTTTCATGTGATTTTGTTCATGTTTCATGTTTATTTATTTTGTGAGTACTAACACTTGTGGGACTTCAAATAAAGTACCAGTTTCTCCTTTAAGGTGGTGATTATAATGAATTTAGTCCCTTGAGGAATTCATATATGAGTGGTGAGTTGTGACAATTGTTAATTTATCACTTGTTTATCATTTAGCCTCTGCCCAACCAAGGGTAAGCTCTCTTTTTATATCATCATAGCCATTGTGGAGGTAAATATGCCAAAATGGGGTTTGACTTAGGAAAGCCCCTATATGGAAAAACCCTTCCCCCTCTTTCATGTGTGTACTTTATAGATATAAAGTGAATTGATGGATGATTGAAGACCTTATTTCTCACTCAAGCATTCAAGCCCTACAAGTCAACAAATCAAGGAAAGTGGATTTTATCAATGAAAGACAAAGTTCTAACATTGGGTTCAGGAGATAAGATCCCACATACCACGACAAACAAGAAACTAAAGTATGATTTTGAGTATCTGATTCCCATTTTAGGGTGCCTAATGCCCCTATCTAGTTGTTTCAAGCCTAAACTTATATGCCAAGTTCTTTTGTGTCTGCCCTCTACTATTTTGAACTCTATTTATGTTTATCAGTTCTATGTTTTTTGGAAATAATCTCATTTTGCTACATTTTCATATTTAACCTAGGAACATCTTTGCATCATCAAATTAATTAATTAATCAACATCTAATCACACACAATTACCCCCAAAAGGAAAGGATTAAAACCTTGATGCACTATTTTGGCTCTTCCATTGAGGTTAGTAGCCAAGTGGGTGTTTGAGATTACTTTTAATCCCATTCCCCTTGTGATGTTGGAAAGAGTGTGATTTAGGCCCTAGATCCCTTTTTTCGACATTACACTTTGTAAACATATGTCTCCTTGGTCATTTATTAGCATTTTGGAGGGTTTTAAAAATAGGGATGATAGGTTCCTTACTAATTGAATCTTTTCCTTCACCACATTTTTTGGTGTGATTGTGATAGAGATTAGATAAGTGTCATGACACTTTAAATCAATGCAAACTATTATTTATATGAGTCCCTTCTTTATTGCATATATTTTTTATGAGTTTATAGAAGGATAATTAAGTAGATGTGGTTGCAATATATCATAACTTTGCTACAACTTCTTGTTTGATATTTTTAATGGTTAGATATGACTTTATGACCCAATGAGGAACTGGTCTTTTATACTTAGACCTTCCACACAAATTTTTAAAAAATCACCAATAATATAGGAAGTGAGAAGTAGATAACATATTTTTCTCATGGTTTAGGGACATAAACTAGGGAAAATCTTAAGCAAAACCTAATTTTTATATTCTCAAAGAATCATGTTCAATATATCCATACTTTACTAATGTCTTTGAAACTTTAAATGAAATAATCTCAAGATCTTATAACACTATTATTATCTATAACAACATGTGCAAATTATTAATCACATGTGTCTTTAAAAGAGGTATTTACAGCTAGTAAATCTTGACATAGTGATATAAATGGGGGTCAAGTATGCAATTTGGGTATAGTTGTTTTTTTTTTCCTTTTGGTTTTCCATTTTTTTTATTTGAATGCTTGCTAATGCATATATCTAGAAACACCCCCATGGATTTAAGCTAATCCTAAAGAGTAGGAAAGACCACCCACTCCCATTGTAGGTCTTCAACTCCTCTAAAATAATGATGAACATCTATTTTACCCTCCTAAAAATACCCTTTTCCTTGAAGGTGTGACAACAATGTTCTAGGATTGTGGACTTGTAGTTTTTAAAACTAACAATACATTTTTCATATAAGTTACATACAAAATAAAATAATTCTAGAGTATACATGTCATATTTCCACAAATTAAAATTAAAGCATAAAACTTGCATAGAGACACAACAAAATACAAATGATAATTATCCCAAATCCAAACTCATCAAAGCCAACAATCTAGAATCAAGATCTACCCAACAACAACTATCAATATGTTCACACTTTGCAAATTATGAATTACTTGATGAAATACCATTATATTGTAGTTGGATCAATACATAACAAGATCAAGATATTTATTTACTTTAAAATATAAAAACTAATAATTCTATACTTCATAAGTTTTAAGATCAATCGTCGCAAAAAATAAATGGCCTTGGATGGCATCCTTAATAACACTAACAATACTAGATGTACATATGAAATTGAGCTACAACAAAAAATCATTCTATCTCTAAAAGGAAAAATTAAAAGGTGTGTTTCAATTACTTTTTACCCTATAAGTACATTTTATTTAGTAGTTTTTAGGTTAAATTATTCATAGAATATAATATTATAGAAGGATTTTATAGTCAATGATGTAGTTAGATTAAAATTAGAATTTAATTTGATGATATGGATGACTCTAGAAAAATATTCTACACATTATGCATTATATACTTTATCTTCCTCCCATCACAAACAAAACCTAAATGCATAATATATAAAATAACAAAATATGTATGTTACCATAATCCCAACATGGTCAAGCAATAGAGAAACACCATATAAAATGATATAAAATATAACATGTCATAAAACACCTCTCCACTTTGACTCATATTCCCCACAAAGAAAATCATCTCATGTCATGTGTATGAATGGTTTGAGTTAACTCTCTAAATAATAATAAGTAAAAATAGACTACATCAACACCTAAAACCATCACAAAAATAAATAAATAACTTTATAAAATAAAACTATCTAGGGGTATGTAAAATGAGAATTAAAATAAAATATTCTAAATGAATTAGCACAAATTACCCCTCAACTCACTTTTTCAACTATCTCCTAGATAACTTGTTCCTTTATATAAATACCTTAGATTTATGTTGTAAATCATAAACTAAGTTTAAATATTATTGCAAAAAATATTTATGTAAGCTTGAAGGAACTCTACTCAAAATAGTTATAATAAACATATTATCATGTAATCATTATTTTACAAATTTCTAAGGTTTGAGAAGGTAACTTGTATCAAAATCAATGAAATAAAACCTAGCTACAATAAACCATAATATACCATACCTTATTTTTGTCACATAAACTATCTTTCAACCTATTAAAATTGAAGTTTTTAAATTTCATGTATATTATAATAACTTTAATTATCTAAACTAAGTTAAGACATACGGTCCTTTATTCCCATCCAAGAATCATATGTAACTCATTTTTATTAAAAAATGGTAAACAAGGTAGGTAAATGGTTAAATTATTGGATATTCATGATTATATGCTATCAAAATATTATTATAAGGACACTACCAATCATATTGTGATATTTCCACCTATTTATGCAAGATTAATAATGCAAAAAATAAATCATGATTGTTAAACTAGAGACAAGTTACATGAATTGACTAAGTAAAATTGGGAGGTAAAGTCACCCAAAGACTTTATAGGAATAATTAATTTGTAGGGTGCATACAATTTAAATGATATAGAGGATGAACCACATTGTTTACTAACATGTGTGCTTTCTAGAGACATGAAAATTAATATCAAGTGCATTTTCAATAATAAATTATTTCAAATTATAGGGGTAATATGATTATTTATCCTAGGTATAAAATAAGGGACTCATCCATCAAGTTATGTAAAGTTTAACTTGGATGGAGCATCAAAATAAAATCTAGGTGTTGTTAGAATTGGGGTAGTTATGAGAAATGGAGCAAGAGGCTATGTCTTTAGGAGATCATTATTATTGAGTCACAAGATAAAGAGTGAAATAGAATATGAAGGAGTGTTGGAAGGGATGAAGGAAACTCTTTCAATTGGTATTCAAGATCTTACCATTGAATGAGACTCATAAATTGTTATAAATGCATTAAAGAAGGGGAGTTTCTCCAATTGTAAGATATCTCAAGGAGGTGAATATTATCAAGTTAAAAAAAATTTAAGGAGGTTATTTTCTCTTACTATAGACAAAAAAACTTTACTTTTTTTGTATTACCTATCTAACTATGGACTTGATCAAAATCTACTTATGACTCTATATAATAGGCATACCTCTTCATGAAGAAAACTTGGTTTTCATTTATATTATCTCCCCTATAACTTTGAAGGCTATTATTTTTTAATAAATGCATCATTTTATGGTCTATTTGATAGTAGTGCCATGCATTATTAATTTCCCTTAGTAGTGTGAGGAAGAGAATTGCAGCTCATGGGAGGTAATTGCTATTATGATATATAATGTGGTTATGCATGTTTGTAGAGTTATTTTGTAGCATGCAAGGGTAACTTTAGTGAAATATACATTTTTATATCTAGGTTCCTTTAGGATTCTTGGTGTGATGACCCTTAGCTACATATTTATGTAAAATACTAAGATCTAAAATACCTATCACAAATATTAATGTGAAATACTTAGATCTAAAGCACCTACCGTAGATAAAATAAATTTGCACACATAAAATATAAAGTCTTGAAAATGTTGGAATAGATCTATATCCATAAAATATATAGCACAATTTTTTTACTTCAAATGACTACATATATTTGTTGAAATATTTTGAAAATATCCAAAATTTTGAAATCCTCCAAACTCGAAGTGTAGATGCAACCTCTATATGAAGTTGTCAAAAATTCAAAGGGTTTTTGTACTAAAAATCTAGGAAACTAATGCCAAGGTTTCATCCATTGATCTTCAAAACCTAAGTTTTTTTATCCTCAAATCCAATAGTCAAACAGAAGTTCTCAAATAAGGGTTGGTTTCTATTGATAAAATGAAAAAATATACAAACTAAGGAAACTACTTGAATTATATAAACGTTAGATGCCTAGAGTGGGGCTCACACATACTAATAGGAATTTGAAATTTTCCCTCCATTTTATTATATTTATTTGAGGTTGTAAATGGCATCCTTGGCCATACAAGGGGGTAGGTGGGGATTTTAGTTTTAACAACAAGGGTTTGAGGATTCACATGTCAAAAGGTGAATTTACAAGAGGAACTGTGGGTCATTTATTCATATTGCAAAGAGTGAATTTGTAAGATAGATTGAAGGTCTCATGATTCAAATACCCAAGGGTACATTTACATGAGCAATTTGTTGAAGAATGCCAAGATCTGAAAGCATGAAACAACCTTCCACAAGTGAAAAAAATATGAGCACAATAGTATGTCTATCATATAATATGAAGAGTGTGTAAATACAATGATCAAGCCTTGCATATATAGGAAAGTATGAGGAGGTGAGAAGGTAGGATTCAAACTCTTACTACCCCTTCAAATATGGGACACTTGTGAGCTCACTTGACAAGTGTGTGAGCAAGTGTCAATGGGTGTCTCAAGTGATGAGGACACATGTCTCAACAATATGAAGTGATACAAAAGAAAAAGAAACCTAAGTAAACTTAAGCTATGAGTGTGAAAGGGTCAATCCTAGAAAGGTGATTTACTAACTAGGTAAATAATGACTCTATTTACACTAACACCCCCTTAAGTGAAACTTAGGGATTAATGTATGCACTAATGATGAATCCCAACTATTAGTTCATGTTAGGTACTCATGTACAAATATCTCATAAAGTGGATTAAAGGAGAAAAACTCGATGGGAAATAAAACCCCTCTCTAAAAGAGAAATGATGCAATGAAATAAAATATGTACAAGTGAAGAAGATAGGACTCATGATGACCCCCCAAGGACTAATTCTATCACATAATTACAAGAAATTTCCCCCCATAAGATAGAAAAAGAGACAATTTATGGAGCCCCATAGGATCATAGAACATGCAGTGTTGAGTAATTCTCAAAGAAGAATGCAAAATATGATCCTTGAATGTCAAACAAAATTTCTTTCGTGTGGAAGAAGAGGAACTGTAGATAGGTGCATGAAATCTTCCCATGTTAGAAGAATGAAAGCCTTTAAATGATGCACAATATGCAAAGACAATGGTGAAATGTCTTAAATTAGTTCAAATTCTCAATGTGAAGGCTAATGTAGAATAGAAACCAAAGATGTAGATGGGTTGACAACAGCATTGAGGTTGTTGTCATCGAAGGTGCCTACCAACTCTATAAAATGGGATTCACTAAACAATTTTGATAATACATGTAAGTAATCATCCCAATCATCTATAGTGGAAACACGACTATGAATATCCCGGTACCCTAAATCATAAGAAACCAATGATGTGGGAACACTCAATATTGAAGTAGTAGAATATTAAAGAGATGTGATATCAGTGTAAGGTGAAGGAATCAATGAGGAGGATAGAACTCAAAGGTTCAAATGACAAAACTATATCTTTGTATGCATGTTGAATGTATTAGTGTCATATATACTCAAACCATCATCAAAGTTGAAAAAACCAAAGGAAGAAAAGGAGTATAATCTGGGATCATGATCAACACAACCCATGGCAATGATGTCTCTACTCTATAATTTTTTGATGATCACAGAATGTGGTGTGAACTCAGATGTTTTTCCTACACCACTATGTGTAATATGATAAATGGAAAGGATATCATTGGGTAAGTAAGGTACATATAGTGCATCATTGAATGTTCCTTCTCCAATTTCAATAGATCTTTTTTCTAAAATTTGACATATAGGTGTTGTTTTCCATCAATATTGGTGGGAATGAACAAGCCTCAAATGTAGAAAATAGTTCCCTAGATGCGGTCATGTGGTTTGATGCCCTAGAATCAAGAAGCCACTTGTTTGATGTGTTTTTTATAGAAGAAATGAGTGTTATATACCCTTATTATTACCCTTTGTTGAATATGTGGATGATGTGGATGTAGAAAGGGAAGAACCACATGTCCTAGATTTAGGCAATTTAATTTAAGTATGTTGAAGAATATTCTTCAATTCATCAATTTCCTTTTTGTAACATTGGTGTTATTCATGTCCTAGTCTCTTACATTAATTACATTTAGGCTTCTCCTTATAATTTTTCCCTTTTTATTAGGGAGATGAATCCTGTGAAGTGTCTAATTTTGATCCATTAGCTTGATCCTTAGTTTTTTTCTTTCCCTTAGATGATTGAGAAACTAATGCTTGAATTTTTGAAGAGGTGATAGCATCCATAAAGATTAATTTATATTTTTCTCTTGTGATTCTATCACAAAATTGTTCAAAATAAGGCATTACATGTGTTTTTCCAAGAGATTCCATTGTAGAGTAGAAAAAAATATATATATTTGATAAGGACCTTTTAGCTTTGATAAAATCAAGAAGACACACTCTTTGTCTATTTTTGTTTTACCACAATCCTAGAGTCTAGAAAGCAAAGACTTAAATTGAACCAAGAAATATTCAATATAAGAGAAGGAATCAAGAGGCAATCTTGTTAATTCAACATCTAATTGTAGAATCTTGAACTAATCAACTTCACCAAATAGATCTTCAAATTTGTCCCACATAAATTCTTAAGAGTTGTACAACTAGAAATATGAAACTACAAATTATCAGAAACAAGAAGACCTATTAGTCTCATTGCTTCATCTAACTTGTTTTGATAAGTAAACTACTCAAACTCCCTAGTAAATTGCATTTGTTGTCCATTGATCATTTTCCATAGTCCTTTAGATAGAATTAGTTTTTATTCTTTGATTATCAAAAAGTGTGAATTGATAACCTTCCACAAGTGAAACAATGAGCACAATAGTATGTATATCAATATAAAATGAAGAGTGTGTAAATACAATAAGAAACCTTGCATACCTAGGCAAGGAAGATGAGGTAGGAAGGTAAGACTGAACAACTGAGTACCCTCCAAATGTGAAACACTTGTGAGCTCACTTGACAAGTGAGTGAGCAAGTGGCAAGTATGCATGCAATAGGTGTCTCAAGTGATGAGGACACATATCTCAATGCTATGAAGTGAGAAAAAAGGATAAAATTCCTTAAGTGGATACTTAAGCAATGTGAATATGACTCTCCTAGTTAGGTTAAAAGCTAACTAATTTGATAAAGTCACTATTTACACCAAAACCCCCCCTTAAGTGCAACTTAGGGAATATTGTATGAAATATGATGAATCCTAGCTACAAGTCTATGTTAGGTACTCATGTACACATTTATCATAAAGTGGAGAAAAGGAGAAAACAACCTTCCACAAGTGAACAAATTATGAGCACAATAGTATGTTTATCATATAATATGAAGAGTGTGTAAATATAATGATAAAGCCTTACATATATAGGCAAGGATGAGGAGGTGTGAATATAGGAGTGAAACTTTGACTAATCCTCCAAGTTCTAAAAGCATGCAATGATCAAGGCCATGTTGGAGAATGCTAAGATCTAAAAGCATGAAACAACCTTCCAAAAGAGAACAAAATAAACATAATAGTATGTTTATCAATATATAATTAAGAGTGTGTAAATAAAATGATCAAGCCTTGCATATATAGGCAAGGATCAAGAGGTGAGAAGGTAGGATTGAAACTCTGACTATCCCTCCAAGATTTAAAAGTATGCAACAATCAAGGCCATGTTGGAGAATGCCAAGATCTAAAAGCATGAAATAACCTTCCACATGTGAATAAAATAAGCACAATATTATGTCTATAAATATACAATTAAGAGTGTAAATATAATGATAAAGCTTTACATATATAGGCAAGGATGAGGATGTGAGAAGGTAGGAGTAAAACTTTGAACACTCCTTCAAAGATGGGACACTTGTGAGCTCACTTGATAAGTGTGTGAGAAAGTTTCAATAGGTTTCTCAAGTGATGAGGACACATGTCTCAACCATATGAAGTGAGACAAAATAAAAATAAACCTAGGTAAACTTAAGCTATGAGTGTGAAAAGGTCAATCCTAGAAAATTGATTAGCTAACTAGGTAAATGATGACTCTATTTACACTAACAAAACTAAGGTCCAATGGTTCACATGGCCAAGGGTGCATCTATAATACGAACTTATGGTTTGAGGATTCACATGGTCAAGGGCGCATTTGAAATAGGGATAAAATGTATAGAGATTTAGATGCCAAAGGGTTCATTTTCAAGAGGGACTGGGGATGTCATATGATTTTCACTTGGTACACCGATATTATTTTTTTAAGGTCTAAGGTCAAGGATTCGGGGAATGGAATATAGGATGCAAAGGAATTCACCTGTTTGTGGGAAAAATAAATAAAATTAGTGGGACAATAAGGAATTAGATACTTGGATATTTGTTAATATCTTTTACAAGTGGGATTATGGTATGGAGAAACTCAAAGGTCTAAAAGAGGGAAGAATGATGGGGAGTTGGGATTGGGCTCCATAAATACTTGATACAAGGAGCAAGGATCAAGATTTTAAGATAATTGATATAGGAAGGAGTATGTATTAGGCTTTAGAGATACTAGACACAAGGAGTGAGAACCAATCTTTAGAGATACTTTATGTAGGAAGGAACGAGATTAATATTTAGAGATACTTGATGTAAGGAGTAAGGATCAATATTTAAAGATAGGCCTAATGTAGGGAGAAGTAGGGATTAAGATTAAAAGTTACTTGATGTTGGGAGGACTAGGATTAGGATTCAAAGGTAACCAATGCAAGGAGGACCAAGGATCAAGGGTTGGGGATACAAAATACCTAATACTAGTGTAATGAGGGAAAGAAAAACCTAAAATTCTACATACCCAAGAGTAAAACTTTTGGTATATTGGTAGGGAAATATTTGAGAGCCGATGATATAGTGGAGGTTAGGTCTCAATAATATGCAATACCAAGGGAATTAGGAATTTGCAATACTAATTCCTTCAAGCTAAGTGTAAGGAGGTAAATTAAACTCTAAAATATCATAAGATACAAGGAAGTGGGGTTACAAGGACATGAGGAATGAAGGTGATGCATGCCAAAAAATGAAAATCCAAATGTATAAAACATGAGGAACTAGGGAATTAAGGACTTGAGGAAAATGAAAGGAAAGGGATGCTAGTATGGGAAAGTCCATAATTTTGATGGCTAAGATAAATTTGGGGTTCAAGGAATGGGGAATCGAGGGAAGGCTCCCAAGGTAAGAGAAATCCTAAAAAATCACAAAAGGAAAAGGATGGGGAAAATGGGGAAGTAGAGGTTGAAGGGAAGGTATGACAACATGGGGAAACTTGAAGTGTCACCTAATGTTGGAAAATGACCCAAACACCCTCATACTTAGAATTTGGGAAACTACAAGTTTGCAATTCCTAAAATTACTTGCTCTCAAGCAATATAAATTTGGATGTTCCTAGATTTGTGGTCCCTCCAAGTAGTAAATTCTGCAATTAGATTCTTTCAATGAACTAGATACTTTTTGAGGATTTTATTTCTCGACTTCTTCACCATTGTATCAACAATATCATTAGGTACCAAAATGAGCTTTCCCTCATCACCCAAGGGTAAAAAATCCATTGAAGGTGTGACATATTGTCAAAGAACCCTATCAAGGAAATAAACATGGAAAACATTACGAATCCTACTATTTTTTGGCAATTCCAACCCATATGCAACTTCATTGACTCTCCTTGAGATCAAGGTTTCAGCTTTTCAACCCCACTTCTTTTGATGGGGATTTTCTTGTAAAGTTGTAATCTCAAAAAGACCATGTATTTACTTTAAATAAACTATATGTGAAATTATAATATGCAAATATTTTATGTCATCTCTATGCTTGTTTAAGGTTAACTTTGAGTGATCTCATTATATCTTGGCTATGATTCACCAAGTCACTAGTTTTTGGCACTCTATAATTTTTTAGCACTAAATCAAAAAATGGTTAATGCATCATAGTCATATAATTTCATGAATGGAGACATAAAAATGGACATATTGTGAGTAGTATTGTAGTAGTATTCTCTCAAACGAAACCAATTAACCCAAGCTAATTAATGATCTAAAAAATAGTTCTTTAGGTAACTTTCACCCACATGTTCACTATATTTACTCATCTATTTGGGGATGATAGTTTATACTAGGGGTGAGTTTTGTATAAGTCAAATGAATTAAATCCTACCAAAAATATTTTATGAATCTATTATCTCTATCAATTTGACAATAGTTTTAATCGACCCATGTAGCCTAAAAACTTCTATACAAAATAAACCAACCATTTGATGTGCTTTGAGTTTTGAAAAAATAGAAAATAAGTGTTCATACTTTATTAATCTATCCACAAGAAAATATAAAAAGTATTTAGGTCATGTACCCTTATGAGGCGTGTGATGAGGTCCATGGACATGCTTTTCTAAGTTTCTAATTTGGGATAAGTAGTGGTTGAAGCAAGCCTGCTAAAATACATGTTTTACTTTATTTTTCTAACAATTCATGCATTTTCTTATGTGTTTGAGGACATCCTCCTTGAGGCACTTCCATGAGATCCTTTCTATAATTTTCCTATAGATCTTGTATTATCCCAAGTTTCTTATTGTAGGTGCATCATGAAAATCCCTCAAAATCTCATCCTTCTTTTTAGATTTAGGGACTCAAAAAATTCTATTCTTATAAATAATGAGGCCATTTACTACTAGAAAATAATCATCTCTCACATTCTTATCAAGGATGTTAGTAGCGAAAAAAAAATTCATATTATTCCAAATAGATACCTTCCAATGGATAGAAATAAAAAAAGTATAATGTAGAGTAGGCATCTTATAAAAAACATCAACTACATTATTTTTCCCCTTCATGTTTTCTATGTTAAAATTATGTGATTGGAGCTCACTCATCCACTTTTTCTACATATCATTCAAGTTATGTTGTCCAAGGAATAACTTTAAGCTATTATTATTATTCTTCACCATAATTATTTCACAAAACAAATACTATCAAAACTTGTCAAAGCATGCATGATAGGTGACATCTCTTTGTTACAGATAGGGAATCATTTTTTTAGTTCTTTTAATTTATTTCTTTTAAATTATATGGTATGCCTATTTTATACTAAGACAACTTCAATTCCCTCTTCTAAAGTATCTCATTCTACAACAAATAAATGTGAGAAATATCGAATAGAAAGAGTGTGACATTAACTCATTGCCTCCTTAATTTTATCAAAATATTCTTGATTTTTTTTTCATTAGGGGTAAAAAATAGGTTTTTATGGGGCTCGAAACCCAATACATAATGGTTTTGAAGGCAACCATCAACCTACCAAAGAAGAGAAAGCTACTTAATAAGATGAATCACATACCAACAACAACCTCTAAAATATTAACATGACTTCATAGGCTACATAAGACAAACAAGCATGGGCCTGAAGCCTAATTACAACCTGATTTTATCTGGGACCAGAAACCCCTTTGACAAACTTAAACATCACCTGAAGTAGCCAGGAATCAACAAACCAACCTCTTAGATCATTCAAATTTGAGCCCAAAAGAACAAAGATCATTGTGGTGTAAACCACCTATAAGAAATCAGCATCCCTACAACACAAACTCACCTGGTAACAGGACACCAACTCCATCTCCACCTCTAAAGGAGTGAGCTCCCCTTTATTGGAGAGGATGATATAGTCAGTTAAACTACTGCAGCCAAAAATCACCAACACCCTCAACCTCCACCTCCATAGGAGGACCACTCACCTCAATAGAAGCAATTGAGGGAGGTCCACCTCCATAGGACTTAAGGGGAAATCCAGCATAGTAGCCAAACAAGTGACCATAGCATTCTTCAGAAATCCCTGCACCAGGAACCAAACCATCTGGGGTCTATGATTAAAATTGGAGAACCACCCAGAAAAGAGAACAAGGCCAAAAGAGCCCAAATCATGCACCGCGGCCAGGTAAAACTTCAACAATGACCTCAAACCTGAATCAAACAACTCCATCACCTCCTTAAAAAGAACAAAAACCCTTTTGAAGAAGGCATGACAGAAGCAACCCTAACCAAAGATAATAATTGGGGAAACAAAAAATAATGACACTCAACCCAGCCAAAAGCACCCCACCAAAAATAGGGGAAGAGGACACAACCAACGGCCCAATAGAGGACCCAAAAACTAGCTAGAAAGGAAGCCCCCAAGCAAGAGAGCACACACAAGAAAGCAAGGGTTGCAAGCCACAAAGTAATTTAAAGAGAAAATCTAGGCATGGGGGACCAAGGAATAGGGTGAAGGGAAAGAGTGCAAAATCATGAAGCACACCATCTGACCCTACAAGCTCTAAAAGAATGAAAACTCTAACCACACACAACCCCATCACAATCCACCCATACACCACACCCAGCACCAAGAAAACCATAAGCAAGCCACAAGGGCATCCAAAGAGCAGAGCCAGGATAGGGAAACCAAAAAACAGAGAGAGGGGCGAGAGAGAAAAACCATGAAGAAAACCATCTGACCCTACAAGGTCTAAGTGAATCAGACTCCTACCACAAACATCCCCATCCCAATCAACCCAAAAGCCACACCCAACACCAAGAACCCCCAGAAGCCCAAAGCCAAAATCACAACAAAAGAAAACACCAGATAAGGGGACCCAACAAAGCAAGTCCCAATCAGAAGAAGGCTCCTCCCGAGAAGAAGCACATAGCCAAAACCCTCACCCACAACCACAGCAATAAGAAGTTGCTCCACCAAAAGGAAGACAACCAACACCACCATAAATCCACCCAACAAATGACAGGTAGAAGCGAAGGGCAACCAAGAAAAAGCTAGAAGCAGAACAAACCAACATGAGAAACCACCAAGCCTTCCTATTACGCCAAATAGGAATAGAAAAATCCCATTTTGTAGTTGGATTTCCTCAAAAAAACGTAAACACGCCCACTGTTAGGAAGGCAAGTAGAAAAAAGATGCGAACTCTTGATGCCAAGCACCATCCAAATCAATTTCAGCCTCACCGACCACATCCAAGTAGGAAAAACGGTCATCTTCCATCCTGAAGACCTTTGCCCACACACATAACAGACATCTACCATTTTGAGAAGGATGCCTCTACAACTACAAAGGCCCATGAGGGAGGAAAGAACTGAATGCAAAGAGCATTTAACCAAAGCCCAGCATAGCCAGATCCCTGTTTCCCCATCAACGTTTCCATTGCTCTCTCTGTCCTCCTCACTGGCTCCATCCTCCTTTGCATAGTTTGAACTAGCACTCCCGCTAGGTTTCCCGCTTGACACCATCTAATTTTTAATTCTTGATTTGTTAATGTTCATGTAAAATATCATTATTTTTCAGATCAATTAAGAGTGATTCTAGCTATGAAAATCCCTTGAAAAATCTCCTCTAATGGTTGCAAGGGATAAAGAATCCTCTTAATAGTGTTAATTTGGTAGGAGGGGGCCAATCAAAGATGGTTTGGATCATTTATTGATCCACATAAACACATTGATCACCAATCACATGGCTTAAGTGAAATATCTTTGTCACCCCAAACTCACATTTGGATTATTTTAAAATAGAATGTGTTGCTTTAATATAACAAGGATTATGTCTAGATGCTTCAAATGGTCTTCCAAATTCTATTTACAAATCAATATTTCATCAAAGAAAACCAAAACAAATTATCTTAATTAATTACTGAATACCCAATTCATGTATAATTAGAAATTAGTTGGAGCATTTGTCAAACCAAAAGGCATGGAAAATAATTCAAACTATCCAAAATAGAAATTGAAGTTCATTTTGTGCATATCATCATCCCTCAACCAAATCAAATGGTAGCTTGATCTCAAACCAATCTTTGAAAAATACACAACTCTACGCAATTCATCAATTAGGTCATTGATCCTAGGAATGGGGTATAATTTTTTATGGTCTTCTAGTTTGAATCTTGCAATAAATAGACATCTACATGGTGTCATCATTTTTCTTCACATGAATCACAAATGAAGAAAATGGGCTAGAACTAGGCTTCATGTGACTCATCTCTAAGAGCTCTTTTATAGCATTTTATATCTCCTTGTTATAAATTATTGGGTAGTGGTAAGGAGTGGTCATGACAAGCTTATAGCTTGGTTCAAACTCTATGATATGCTAGAATTCTCTATCAAGTGGTAGTCTTGAAGGTAAATGACTAAACACCAAACTATGCTTATCCAAAATATTCTAAATATCAATAGGATAAGGGTGTTTCTTACCTATGGGTAAATTTGTAGATACTCTTTACCCAAGAAATATTTACCTTGTGAAAATTCCACTCCATTCTTTTATTTGTAACCACTCGTGGTGTTTGATAAAAATTCCTCTAAAAATCACTTCTTTCCCTTAAAATTTAAACTTAAGCTCAATGAATTTATAGTTTTGTGAAAACTTGCTCAAGAAGTGCAACTATTGTACACCCAAAAGCACACTATCCTCTCCTTAATCCACAATATAAAAATCATCACATATTATGATCTCTCATGGCTATCTTGAGGTATCAAATTATTTTTGTAACATGGAATGGTGAATCCATTAACAACAACGATGTTGGATTCTCTAAAATACTCAACTTTTAGTCCATTATTAACCACCAAGATTTCATCAATGAAATTATGGGTAAATTTGTTATCACTAAGAACTATTATCTACTACTTATATATCACTCTTCAAAATCTAAATCAATGATATCTGAGTTCCTATAAAATAAATCTATTTATGCACCTTACTTTATACCTTAATCCTCCATTTTTTAACTTTTTTTATAACTAGTTGTGGCTTAGATTCCTCATTATTTGAATTATAACTAAAAATTACTTTAATATAATGGATTTGGATTTTTCCAAGGCCTCCATGATTGGGTTCCTAGGGCTCCTTGCAAGAAAATAATTGCTTCTTCCTTCTAAGTTCATTTATGATATAGTCATCTACCTTTTTTGTAGGGGGTTGAGGTGTGATCTTTTGCATATGTGAATATGATCCTCCTCTCTAAAATATTCCTTTATACTACATAAGGGTGGGTGCCTTAGATTGGAAGAAAAAATTTCTCTTAAGCACAAGTAGGTCAAGTGTTAGTCTTTTAACTTGTAGGGAAGTGGACTTGAAAAATCGTTGATAAGGCCTTTGAGGGTTTTATACAAACCTTCAAAAAATACCATGATTATAATTCACTAAAATTTAATAACATATGATTATAACAGGGAATTTTATTTGATTCTTACAAGCTCCTTGAAATACTCATCCTCATATTTTTACTCAAAATGGTTTAGAATCCTTTGGCTAAAATCATCATATGATTGAACAAGGTTGTCGGCTTGTGTGACCAACCCATGAAACCACCAATCATAAGCAACACATTTTAGATGAAACTCAACAAAATGAATGGCATCTTCCTCCTACATAGGACTATGAATTTTATTTTTATTTTTATTTTTTCAACCAAGCCCATGTAGAAATCTTGTTGGTACCATCAAAATTAGGGGCATTCAACTTAATTTGCGCTATAATATTTTATGTCTAGATAACTATGAAAATATTATATTTTCAAGGCTTTAGATCTATCTTGGCAAGCCTCAAAAACTTTGTTAATCCCATCTACAAGGGATTCTTCAAGTACTTGTTCTTCCTCATGGTCATTTTGCAAAATATGGGTTTTGATAGCTTTGGCATGGATTTGAAACATAGGAAAATGGGTGAGGTAGGTTTTGAATGGGGGTATGCAACTATCTTCCTTGTTTCATTAGTAAAAAGAGATCCCCCAGGTAAATGTTGGCTTTCAACCCTTAAGTAATTTAATCTTAATGGAGATCTTGTTGTTTTCCTTATGACCAAGGACGAGGTAAATCAACTTGAAATGCACTTTTGGGAGAAAAAATAAAAAATAGTAAATAAACCCAATTGTGCAATGTAACACTTGAAACATCAATTTAAAACCTTAATTTAGCAAAATCCACAAAGTTTTGGTAGATATGAGAAAGATATGATTTTATGCACCTATCACAAAAATCTCCTGTTGGGTGTCCCCCTGGGACAGATTCGCCCTAGGGAGAAAGGTTCTTGTTAGGCCTTTATAAAATATCAAAATTTGGATCAATAGCCTCTGATATGCTCTTTCTACCTATACCTTTTAATCTTCACTTCTAGATCTGTACCTACAACAAAACTAAAAAAACTGGTTTGTTTGTATGGGGGTTTGCCTCAGTCAAACCCCAAGTTTGGTAATTAAACCTTGATGAAAAATATAGATCTGAAACCTAAAAGTGTGTGTAAGCCCTAATCTTAAGTGTGTCTAATATTGTTAAGAGCTAGAATTCAAAGAAACCTTATTAAAGTGTGATATAATAAGATCCCTAAATGAACATGAATGATGAACACAAGACCTAGTTAAGGAGAAGTCAAATCCCTTAATAGATCTAAAATCTTATTATACCTTGCTTTAGGTGGCTAATAGAATGAAGATAGAAGATGGGATCACTAGGAAACAAGTCATTAGATCAAGGGAAATGGCTATTTGAATGTCCAAAAACCTATAATCCATCATGATCCACCATAGGCATCAACCTTCAACCATGAACAATGCTTCATCAATCTTCACAAAATGAGCTTGAAGACTTGCAAAAACAATTGAAATGTCACCCCAAGACTTCAACTTTGCTTTCTTGAATGTTTTCCTTGACCTTGAATGTTAATCTTTTGAATATCTCTTTATTCTTTTTCTCAACCTAGTGTAAAATGGTGAAAATACTAGGCTTTATAGGCTTCCTTTCTAATTTCCCAATTATTAAATCCCAAAATCCGACATTTAAAACTTGAATCTAGGACTTTAAAATGTTTCCGAAAACATGTTTAAATTTTGAATTTGGATCTTAAAGGGGACCCATTCATCCAAGGGTGAATGGGTCCTAGCCTAAAAATCCAAGATTAATGAATTTCAGGGCATTAAATTAATTAAATGCATTTATTCAATGCATGTTGCAATGTCAAAAAATGTTCAAAATAGGCCTTGGGATGCATAATAAAGGGGTTTAGGGGCTTATTTATGAAAGGTAAAATTCATAAAATTGAGGTCACTAAAATAGGTCCAAATTAAGTGTGAAATTGTACTATCACTTAGAAAGGAGTGCAATTTTCTACACTACATTTAGCCCCCACTTTAGTGGTCATATGCCACTGTTTGCATATGCAAGCTAAAGGACTTAGATCATACTATTAAAAGGATAATCATATGGATTTTTCACAAACAAGGAGAATGAAGCCCCCATTTTAGTCATTTGCAAAACCACAATTTTAGGAACCACATCCTCCAAAACGAATTTGTTAGTCGTCCAAAATCAAACTTCTAAAGAAAATCAAATTTGAGGGTAGATGTATGTCCCTAATTCCACTTGCTTTATAGAGGTGGAATCAAGGTAGCAATCTAACCACATCATATTACTTTTCTTGATGATGTGAATGCTTACAATAGGGTATTGAGTCTAAAACACCATATATTGACAAACATTGAATAAGATCGGGGATGAAACCACAAATACAACGCAACAAACAACATCACAAATGGAGTTCTCTAGCCCCCAATATGTTGATTTGAATGAAATGTACTTAGTATTAAAAATATGATTTATTTAATAGAGTTGAGTATATATGAATGAAAATGACATTTCTAACTATCATTTTGGCATTTACCTTTTAATAAATTACCTTGTTGCAGAATGATTGAAAATGTCGAGCCAACGACCGTACGAGACTCCTAGATTGATTGTTTTGCAAGACAAGGTAGCATCTGACATGCTCTAAGACACAGCTAGTCCAGTGTACTCTACTTTATGTTCGTATTTTTTATTTTATATAAATTTTTACGCATTTTTAGGAGGTTTTGGGACCCCATCCAAAAATGTCACAAAGTGTCATGTTTTGTCACAAAGCATCCCAAATGGCTAAAGTGTCCAAGACACCCCAACATCCAAAAATGGTCAAAGTGTCCAGTTTTGGCCCAAGCATCATAGAGAAACTTTAATTCATTTTTAATTATATGATGAAATATTTCTTCTTTTTCAGTTTCCATCTCATGCACATCACCGTTTAGGAGGTAGATTTTTTACATTTCTTTGGGAGCAAGTTCTCGGTTGGCCATAGAGGAGATAGACATTATATTTGAGACCAGATTATTTTAGATATATATTAGGCCACTGATTAGATATGATGATGTTATGTTGATGGCATTAGTGGAGAGATGGGATGTAGACACTTCCACATTCCATCTACCGTTCAGGGAGATAATGGTGATGCTTGAGGGCATATACCACATCTTGAGACTATCCATATGGGGTGATACTATCCACATTAAGGAGGATCACACACACATGTATACAGATACAATGAGATATTGAGTATTATATTGGTCATCCTATTACACCAACAAAGATCGGGCATGTGTGGAGCTTAAGTGGCTTCTGCATGCACTCACCATTGATGCAACAGATTATGGTTGTCACTATGGAATTAGCTCTTGTTCCTAATGGATGAGGCGTACACCTAGATGGTGCCCTCATTCATGATATCTACGAGATGGAGCATCAATGGACCGTTTATGCATGGGGTCACAATATATTGGCTCACCTTTACAATGTTCTTGGGTGGTTTGTGTATCAAGAGTTGGATAACATAGTACATTATACACTCTTGTAGGTTTGGGCCTTCGAGCATATCACATGCACTAG
This sequence comes from Sequoiadendron giganteum, assembly GCA_007115665.2. Classification (NCBI taxonomy): domain Eukaryota; kingdom Viridiplantae; phylum Streptophyta; class Pinopsida; order Cupressales; family Cupressaceae; genus Sequoiadendron; species Sequoiadendron giganteum. Next base: position 171,138,348 of record CM021108.1, on the reverse strand, counting down.
TTCTATAATGTTAGGTTATCCCACACTAGTGGCTATGGGGCACCCACGATATTTCAACTATACTCTAAGACAGGCCTGGGAGTTTGAAGATTTGTTATTCTGGAGGATTCAATTTGATTACCTAGAGAAGGTAGTATTGAGGTCCTACCTTACTATACCCCAGTGGCTAGATCACACACATCATCTTGTTAGGATGTTATAGGATAGGCTCCTACTAGGTTAGCATGACTATATAGTGATGCATTTTTATTATGATCAAGTTATGAGATAGTTTGGATAGATTTAGGTACCACCGAGGCCATGACCCACATACCTAAGATCAACAAGGAGTGGCTCTAGACCTAGAGACATTCGATGTCCCATGGTTAATGGTGTGTACTTCAAAGACTCGGATAATGAGTACCATTATATGACCTCGACATTAGACCTAGATGATGTAGGGACTAATGTAGCCTATGAGCATTGGTGGGCGAGAGCGTGACCAACATATGTCTTATGATCATCTCACAAGTGACACTATACCTCTTCTAGGTCGGGGAGATGAGAGAGAGGAGGTGGTTGATGGATATGCAAATGAGGATGATAGAGCAGATGACTCAAGGGATGGGGATGAGGAGGATCTAGATCTGATGAGTGATGATTCTGATGAGATGGATGAGGCCACAGATGTCTCCAAGGAGAGACATATATCTCACTCATGATTCACTCAAGCACAGTCAACAACCACAACAAGCATTAGCATTCATGAGCATGGGGAGGCGAATGGCACCGCACCTTCCACACTTCCTGTACACAAGGGGCAGGTATTATCCCATAGTGAGACCCTGAGTTGTGGGCTAGAGATCTAGGTAATGATATGTTATTATGTTTTTAAGATTACACATATATATATTTTTTCATATATCATGCCATGTTCTAATTTTCTTTATTGTTTTCTTTAAATGCATTGTGCACTCAAGAGTGGTGAGACCTCTTCCATTGAGTCACTGCAAAAATGGCCCCTTCCTTTCCCCTAGATATAGACATATAGGTGGAACATATTCCACCACCTATCGTGAGGCATCATGCTAACCCTTTCGAGCCCTTAGCTAGATGGAGGATTGCATACAAGGAGGCCACGAGGCATGTTGATCTATCTACCGTTGGGAGGAGCAAACGAGAGGCAAGCTCACACAACTTTAGACTACATACGAGGAGCTTCAAGCTTCCTGAGTTCCATTTGACAATGAGGAATAAGCCTTAATGTGGTTGGAACTCATCAGGTTGCATGGAGAGATTTCTAGAGTGTAGGTTGAGAGAGATCACATAGATCAAGAGCATGTCGTGGTGATGGTATAGGAGGGGATTTCTTTAGGTGAAGAATGAGACCTATGGGAGTAGATGAGCTATATGACTAGATCGCAATCCATCATCTCGAGACAAACACCACCACCAGAGGTTAAGGATTTTGGTAGCCATAGGCCTCACTAGCATTGTTATATACGAGATGGCATGTATATAAACTTTTCATGATATATATATATATATATATATGAGAATTTTATGTTTTGTTTTGAACTGGATTCCAATTTGATCTATTAAATAGTCTTTGTAATAATATTTAATAAATGCCTCCATGATCTAGGTTTTATGTGATCTAACCTAAACATCTAAGTTTATATTAGACACTACATTTTGATTAAGTGTTATGTTAATGATATCAGATTTCCACAATCCTTATGCTCTATGCTCTCATCCCGATGATGGATCATGGAGTGTGATCCAAAACGTTGATGAAAAAAATTGGACACAATCAAATCCAAAAGTCTTTGCACTAAGTGTTATGTGTTAAACTAAAATTCACTTAAGATCTAAATAAGAAATTAAATACATATAATGATCTAATTTATGACAACACACCTGATATTTGAATAGTATGCAATAATAAAGTAATAATTCAACATAATGAATAATTACTCTACAATTCAAGACACACAAGGAATTTTTGTCAAGAATGAAGCAATGCGAGATAAAATAGAAAACTATCTACTAAATCTAGCAATATGCTTTAATACACATACTATTCAAAGTAAATGTTAAATGTAATATTTGTGTAAATGCACAACATTGATAAGCTCTTTGAGAGGTGTTCCATATGTTTTCGTTAATGTATATGCACCAACCCATAGCTTTCATCAATTATATAGGGTCCTAACCAATTCAGACTAAATTTTCCTTTTTCACCTGAGGTGACATTAACATTACGTTGATTCTCATATAACACTAAATCACCTTTGTTAAATGAGTGGGAATGATGATATTATTGTAACTATGTCACATCCTTTTGGAATGAGCTTGAAGATTCTCAAGAGTGTTGATGTGTTTTTCATCAAGCATTTCAAGTTATTGTAATCATTTTTCTTTATATGTAGTGTCATCAATAAGCCCTCTAAGAGAAATCCTTAATGAAGTTATTTCTAACTCTAAAGGCATTATTGCATCAATGCCATAAACAAGGTTATAAGGTGTGTTCCCTATAGGTGTTTGAATACTAGTGTGATAAGCCCATAATGCATAAGATAATTGAGTGTGTCAGCCCTTATTGTGTTTGCTTACTATTTTTCTCAAGATTTGTTTGAGGGTTTTAGTATTTGATTTGGCTTGACCATTAGATCCAGTGGGCAGTAAGGTGTTGAGAAACAATGTTGAATGTGGAATTTTTTCAAGAACTTCTTCACATCATTATATTCTTAAATGGGGTTCCATTGTTTGAAACTAATGTGGAAGGAAGGACAAAGTGAGAAATAATGTGTTCCAATATGAAACAACAAATCACATTAGTTATTATGGAGCGAAGAGGAATGACTTCTACCCATTTCGTGAAATACCCTATTGTGGTAATTATGAATGTGTGTATCGAAGAAGAGGGAGGAAATATCTTTCTAATGAGATCCAAACCCCATACTGAAAATGGCCAAATAGGAACTTGGGCATGAAGTTCAGAAATAGGAGCATGGATCAAATAGTTATGTTCTTGACATTTGTGATATTTCTTAACATGCTCGAAACAATCTTGTTCCATATGTCTCCAATAATATCCCATATGGATTAATTTTTGAACTAATGATCTTCCTCTAAAACGTCCCCTGCAAGCACCAACATGAGCTTCCTTAAGGGCTATAGGGATCTTTGATTGTTTAGTACATCTAAGTAAAAGGCCATCAAAGGATTTTCTATATAATACATTTTCTAGGATGACATATCGAGTAGCAAGTTTCTAAATACAAGCTCTAGTGTTCTTAGTGGTTGGTTTGGGAAAGGTACCTTATTTTAAGTAGGTGAACATTTGTGTGTACCATTCAGGAGAGGCTTTACTAGTGATCACTAATGCTTCTTTCACTTTTTCATCTATTAATAATTTTAGAATTGTGTGGATGTCAAATGTAAAATCCATAAAAGGATCATTAGGAGATACAAGGGAAGCGACACTTGCCATCGCATCTGCATTTCCATCATCCTTTTGAGGAATATTGTCAATGCTATGTGATTCAAAGTATTCCAATAGTGTCATCATGAGGGTTTTATATTGAACTAGTTTGTTGTGTCTTGCTTGATATGATCCATTTATTTGTTTAATGACTAGTTGAGAATCACCAAATATGGAAATGTGTTGAACACCTAAGGATAATATTGTATGTATTCCAGCAATTAAGGCTTCATACTCTGTAGTGTTATTTGTACATAGGAAGTTTAGAGGGTAAGATAAAGAGATAGGATTTCTTGAAGGAAAAATGAATATAACCCCTGCTCCATAGCCAATTTGACACTTAGAACCACCAAAGCATAATTCCCATGTTTTCTTTTTTATATTCAACACACTTTCATCAGGAAATGAGTCCATGTTAGGTAACATTAATGGAGAAGGAGCATCAACTAAATGGTTGGTTAAGGCTTGTCCTTTTATTGCCTTTCGAGGGACAAATTTAAGATCAACCTCTCTTAACAACATAACCCATTTAGCTAAGTTTCCTAATAAGTTTGTTTTAGCAAAGAGATGTTTTAGAGGATCAAACTTTGTAATCACATGAATTTTTGCATTCAATAAATAATGTCTCAATTTACTAGTAGCAAACACAAGAGCCAAACATTGGTTTTTTATGGTTGTGTATTCAGTTTCATAATCAATTAGGGTTCAACTGATGTAATAACTAAGATTTTATTTACCATTATAATCTTGTTGAGCCAACAATGTTGCTAAAGCATGGGATGATGTTGATATATAAAGGATAAATGGATTTTCTTGCATGGCGGGTTGTAAAACAGGAGGGGTAGTGAGGTACTCTTTTAAACTTTCGAAAGCTTGTTCACAATCCTCATTCCATTTAAATTATGATTCCTTCTTAATAAGTTGTGTAAAGGGTAAGATCTGATCCGCCAAAGATGCCACAAAATAGTGGATAGCTTAAATCCTTCCTTGTAAAGTACGTAATTGAGAAATGTTCTTTGAAGGTGGTATGTTAATGATAGCATCAATCTTCTTTGTTTCCATCTCAATGCCTTTGTGGGATATTATAAAACCTAAGAGTTTTCCAATATCCACCCCAAAGATACACCTTTTTAGATTCAATCTCATGTTTTACTTGTGCATTCTTTCAAAGATATTTCAGAGGATTTTAACATTGTCTTGACGAGTTAAGGATTTGGCTAAAATATCATTAACATAATCTTCCAAAATTTTGTGTATGTAATCATGAAATATCAATATCATATCTCTTTGATATGTTGCGCCAATATTCTTTAATCCAAAAGGCGTGATAACCCAGCAAAATGTTCCCCAAGGTGTAGTAAATATTGTATTGTATTGATCTTGAGGGTTGATAAAGATTTGATTATATCCATGAATGATAACAAAGCATGGCCTGTAGTTGAATCCACTATCATGTCGATATTAGGAAGGGGAAAATCTTCTTTTAAATATGCTTTATTAAGATCACGAAAGTCCATACACATCCTAATATGATTATTAGGTTTTTCCACTGATACAATGTTGGAGATCCATGGGGAATAATCAATACGATGAATGAAGCCAACTTCTAGGATTTTTTCAATTTAAGCCTATACCAATAAAGCTATCTTAGGATCCATCTTGTTTATCTTTTGTCTTACCAATTTAGCATCTTGTGCAAGAACAATATTGTGCGTAACTATCTTAGTGTCAATACTTGGCATATACGAATAAGTCCAAGCAAAAAGTTCATGAAATTCATGTAATAATTTTGAATGGTCTTCTTGTTCATACTCATCAAGGAACTTTCCTATTTGAATCACTTTTTCTTTGTTAGATGTGTCCATCGGTATGTTAATTGTATCCCCCATAGGCAGTGCACTTTGATTTGGAATTTCAAGAATATGTTTTTCTTTATCTTCTTCAACATCACATGTTTTATTTTCTTCATTAAAATATTTTGTAATAACCAAGGCACAAGTGAATCCTTGTATGTGATGGGGAATTGGTGATTTATCATAAATTCCTAACATTTTTTCCAAGGCTTCATCATGTTCAAAATATTCTAATGATCCATCACTTGTTGTATCAATTAATTCAGGATGCTTTAGAGTGAGAGTTGTCTTAGAAGAATCACACATAATGGTGTTGATGTTAAGTGAAGTCCTTTTTGTTGCTTTCATTATCTTGGAAGGGAAATATCCAAGACCATTTTTTTGTTTCTTATATGTTAGACTCTATAGGGACACAAATGCCTTGCTCTTTCACACCACATCATTTTCCACTATAACCAAGTTGTTTCAAGAGTTCATAACCTCTTCCATAAATATTTTCCATTTCTTTTGGATTTGGTGGTTGTTCATAATCAATTTCATCAAATCTTCTTGTGTAACTTGTGTAGCTTGTGTAACTTGTGTAACTTGTGTCCTCTTCTAAGGTGGTTGAATTAGATGCTTTTGAAGGTTCCTCCAAATATTTTGTTGATAGTACTATTGTTTATTTTCCCTTTTCAAGTTCTTTTGTTATGATTTTGTATTCTCCCATGAACATAGGTTAAAAATGCAATGAACCCCAATCATATTCTAATAAATTTGTGACTTCTTCAATATGCTTTTCTTTTTCTTTTTCTTTTTCATACACAAGTTCAACCTTTGAAGTTGGTATCAATGTTTCCAAAGGACTTTATTTGTCTTTCTTAGTGTGCAAACAACTTTTTGGGTGAGGTTCACCCTTGATTGTATAGACATTATTGTTATATACATACTTCATTAAACGATGAAAAGTTGAAGGTACCCCATTCATTTCATGGATCCATGGTCTACCCTAAAGAATATTGTATGAGAGATCTTGAGGCATCACATGGATAGGAGTTTGTAATGTGACCTTTCTAACTCTAATAGGAAATGTTATCACACCAAGAGGTTGTTTTCCCACATCATCAAATTCATGAAGAGCTAAATAATCAGATTCAATCACAGCCTTGTCCACTCCAATCTTATCTAAGAGGTTAACACTACACACATTAAGATTCAAACCATTTTCAATGAGAGTTTGTTTTATTCCACATTTGTTAATGACAACCATTACCATGAAGGCTTCATTTTGTTTTTGTTTTTCCATTGGAGGTAACTCATCTTGGTGAAATATAATGTCAATTTTAATTGAATTCATACCTTGAATTAGGGTTGCAACATCATTTGGTTGTGCACTAGGAGGGATAACTACTTGTTGCAAAGCATTTTGAAGCATGCTATGGTAATTAGGTGAAGCTTTAATAAGGTCCCATAGAGAAATCTTAGCAGGAATGTTTTTAAGTTGTTCCACAAGATCATACTCCTTTCCATTGTGCAAAGGAAAGAGAGGAGCACTAGGAAAAATTTGTTGCTCGGAAATGGTAATGAAGTAGGTGTTATTTTTGGTTGCTTATTATTTCTTGTGTTATATGTATGAGCAACGGTGTTGTAACTTGGTTGCTGCAAAACATTGTTACTAGTAAGTTGCCTTGCAAAATTCAAAATGGTTCCTTGAGGTAATGGTTTATTTTTGGGTGGTCCTATGATAAGCACATGTTTGGTTTGAACTTGTGTTTGTTGTTGTGAGGGTGGGTAAATGGTAAGTTGAGGTGTGATTGCATTAACTTCTCTTTGTTTTGATTTGTCATAACAAGCCTTAGTGGATAATCCTTGTGAGATGAAATCCTCAAGGGCTTCATCTAAAATATCAAAATCATCACTACTAAAGGGCTTGAGGGATATGTTAGCTTGTAGAAAGATATTTGAATTATCAAATAACTATGCTTTCTCCAAGGTTGACCATTTAATTTGTAGCTTTTTGTTTAGTGTTTTGAGGTTTCCAATGTTTGATTTAAATGAAAAATAACCTATCTAATGAAATTAATTATTAAACAAATAACCATCGATTTGAAATAATCTAATACTGAAAGAAAAAATAACTTTTTTAATTTTCCTCAAATTTACACTAAAAGAACAACTTTCTTCAACATTTAAATCAAATTATCTCAGAATTTCAAAATGCAGATGTAACAGTAGAAACAAACATAAAAAGGCACACACAAATCTGGCAGGACACCTATATAGGGATAGATTCACCCTAGGGCAAATGGGTCTTAGCATAGGGGTTGCAAAAATTAAAATCTGAGTCTAAGGTTCACTGCTAGGGTTTCCTGTTTCTGGTTGCAAACTATGGTTTCAATGACAAAATATTCTAGATTTAGGTGTCCAAATTATGCAAGTGAATTTAGTGACAAATGATGAACAATGTGATAATTTTTGAAGTGCAATTTTGACCAAATTTGTGAATGTGAATGACTGGAAATACACTAATATGCAATTACTATGCACAATCAATGTAATATGCATGCAATTTTTTGAAATTTCCAAATTTTAAAGGATGTAAAATGCAAACCTAAAACCCTAAATGAGATGCAAACTAATGGAATTTTAACACTAAATGAGATGCAAACTAATGGAATTTTAACAACCGTAATGAGATGCAAACTAATGTAAATCCTAGATCTAGGGTTTGAATGGACTCCAACTTCAGAATTTTAGATGTACAATGTCGGGTTCACCAAAATGAAACATAGGAAAATGGGTGAGGTAGGTTTTGAATGGGAGTATGCACGTATCTTCCTTACTTTCAACCCTTATGTGAGTCAATCTTAATGGAGATCTTTTTGTTTTCCTTATGACTGAGGACAGAGTAAATCAACCTAAAATGCACTTTTGGGAGAAAAACTAAAAATAGTAAATAAACCCAATTGTGCAATGTAACACTTGAAACATCAATTTAAAACCTTAATTTAGTAGAATCCATAAAGTTTTGATTCCAAATCTAAGAAATATATGATTTTATGCACCTATCACAAAAAGCTCCCATTAAGTGTCCTTCTAGAACAGATTTCTAGGGCGAATGGGTCTTGCTAGGCCTTTCTGAAATTTCAAAATTTGGATATATAGTCTCTGATCTGCTCTTTCTGATTTTACCTTTCAATCTTCAATTCCAGATTTGTACCTGCAACAAAACTAAAAAAAATGGGTTTTTTGTATGGGGGTTTGCCTCGGTCAAACCCCAAGTTTGGTAATTAAACCTTGATGAAAAATATAGATCTGAAACCTGAAAGTGTGTGTAATCCCTAATCTTTGATGTGTCTAAGATTGTTAAGAGCTAGAATTCAAATAAATCTTATTCAAGTGTGTTAGAATAAGATCCCTAAATAAACATGAATGATGAACACAAAACCTAGTTAGGGAAAAGTCAAATCCCCTAATAGATCTAAAATCTGATTATAAATTGCTTTAGGTGGCTATTAGAATGAAGATAGAAGATGGGACCACTAGGAAACAAGTCATTAGATCAAGGTAAATGGCTAGTTGCAGGTCCCAAAACCTAGAATCCACCATGATCCACTATAGGCACCAATCTTTAACCATGAACAATGCTTGATCAATATTCACAAAATGAGCTTGAAGGCCTACAAAAACAATTGAAATGTTTCTCCAAGACTTTAACTCTTCTTGCTTTAATGTTTTCCTTGACCTTGAATGCTAATCTTGTGAATATCTCAAACTTTTTCTCAACCTAGTGTAAAATGGTGAAAAGACTAGGCTTTATAGGCTTCCTTTCTAATTTCCCAATTATTAAATCCCGAAAGTCAACATTTAAAACTTGAGTCTAGGACTTTAAAATGCTGCCAAAAACATGTTTAAAATTTGAATTTGGATCTTAAAGGAGACCCATTTTCCCAAGGATGAATGGGTCTTGGCCTAAAAATCCAAGATTAATGATTTCAGGGCATTAAATTAATTAAATGCATTTATTCAATGCATATTGCAATGTCATAAAATATTTAAAATAGGCATTGGGATGCATGATAAAAGGGGTTTAGGGGCCTATTTATGAAAGGTAAAATGCATAAAATTGAGGTCACTAAAATAGGTCCAATTTAAGTGTGAAATTATACTATCACTTAGAAAGGAGAACATTTTTTTACACTATAGGATTTAACCCTATTTATGTTATTTTTAGATGTACTCCCTTGTCTTTGAGGTGATTTAGTATGTTTTATATCTTCAAGTCTTCATAGTATGTGATATTTATACTATCAAATCTACCAATCCATCTTGGATTTTATGTAATCTATTCTTGTTCTCATGGAAGAATTTGTCTCCATTTTTTAGCATGTACTTTCTTATCCCCCTTCTACTATTTCTTATTCTTTTTCTATACCTGATACTTACACCTTTTGCCCCCTTCTTTGATAATTGATTTCTCTTTTGTTAGGAGACGTCAATAATTTAGCTTACCCTATAGGCTAGCAAAGACCAATGTTATGATACATTGTTTAATGACCCTTAGTTAAATATTTATGTAAAATATTAAGATCTAAAATACCCACCACAAATATTCATACAAAAAAATTAGATCTAAAATACCCACAACAAATAAATTATATTTGCACACAAGCTCAACAAACTGTACTAGATTGAATTTAGACTCATAAAATATGCAACACAATATTTTTTCTTTAAATGATTATAAAGATATGTTAAAATATTTGTTGATTACAATGATTAGAATGTATTATGAAAATACTTAGAATGTAAAATCCTCTGAACTTGTAGTGTAAAAGAAACCTTCATATGAAACTACCCTAAAGAATTCAACCAATTTTTATCTTCCAAACATCGAGAAACCAATGGGGCTTCATCCACAGATCTCCATAACCTAAGGGTTTTCATCCTCCAAAATCCAAGAAACTAATTGGGTTTCATCTAGTGATCTCTTAAACCTGAGTGTTTTCATCCTCAATTACAATAATTGAATACACGTGCTTAAACTAGGGTTAGGGTTTGTTGATAAAATGACAAAAGATGCAAACTAAGGAAGCTTGTTTAACTATATATAGGTTGGAGGCCTGACACAAGGCTCAAACATTTTTATAAGTGTTTGAAAGTTTTCCTCCATTTTATTGCATTTATTTGAGGCCACTAATGGTGTCCCTAGTCATGCATGGTTGTAGGTAAGGTTTTTAGTTTGAAAACCACTAGGGGTCTAAAGACATGCATGTCAAAAGGTGCATTTGTAAGAGGGACTATGGATTCACATGCCCAAGGGTGCATTTAAAAGAGGGACCAACATTCCAAGTATTTACATACTAAAGGGTACATTTATATGAAGGACTAGGGTTCTATGGATTCACATGTTGAAAGGTGTATTTACAAGAGGGGCTTAGGGAATTGTGAGTTAGAATGCCATTCAAATTATTTCAATTGGTACATTGACATTAAGGTTTTTGAAGGCCCAAGTTCAAGGTTTTAGGGAATGAAATGCAAGGATACCAAGATGCGAGGGGATACACAATTATGTGGGATTAGGAAGGAAAAGTGATGAGATAATGAGTAATTAGATACCAAGATACTTGCACTAGAAAATTTTACAAGTGGAACAATGGTAGGGAGAGCCTCACAGGTTTGTAAGAAGGAAGCATGATGGGGAGAAAGGATCAAGCTTTAAAGATACCTCAAATAGGAAGGAACAAGGATTAGACTTTGAAGATACCTAATGTAGGAAGGAGTGGGGGCCATGATTTAGAGATACTTAATGCAAGGAGTAGGGACCATGATTTAGAGATACTTAATTCAAGGAGTGGGGATCAAGAATCATAGATACCTGGTGTAGGTAGGAGTAGGGATCAAGGGAATGAAGATATTGATACTAGTTGTGATCAAGGATAGGGATATGACATACCCAATACCAATATAATGAGGGAAAGAAAAATAAAAAATTATGCAAACCTGAGAGTAACAAGGGAATAGGGATTCAATTTTTAATATATCAAATACTCTTTTGATATGGTTGTAGGGAAATTTTCAAGAGATTGCAATATATTGATGGTTAGGATTCAAGAATATCTAATACTAAATGAATTAAGAATTAAGGATACCAATTCCTTTGGATTGAGTGCAATGAGGGAAAAAGAATTTAAAAGCCTATGAGATAGAAGGAAGCAGGTTTATAGGGGGGTGGGGAATAAAGGTAATGCATACTAGAAAAGGAAAGTTTGAATGTTTGAAACAAGGAGAACAAGGGAATAGAGGACTTGAGGGAGAGGAAGGGAAAGGGTTGCTAACATGGGAAAGTCTATAATTCTGATAGTTTAGACAATTTGAGGTTTTAGGTAATGGGGAACCAAGAGAAAGGGTACTAAGGTAAGAGAAGTATTGGAAACTCACATAAGGAAAAGGATTGTGAAAATGTGGAAGTGGAGTTGAAGGAATGGTATTATAGCATGGGGGAACTTGAAATCTCCCTTAAGGCTATAAAATTACCTAGACATCATCATACTTAGATTGGGACATTACACTTAGCCCTTAACATTGCTATGTGTGTAGTTTTTCAAATATCCTGTACATGGTGATTATATTGGGTAGTTGAAAGAGATTTGGGAAGTTTAGAGATATAAATCATAAATAAAAAGTAGAAAAGATATTTTTTAAGGTAATTTTTGCTAGCAATAGTGTTTTTGTGCTAGGTTTTGCTAAATTTGTATTGGGAGAGTCAAGACTAGTATTAATAGGAGAACTAAAATTGAAGGATTTCATAAGAAGATGTTTCATAACTAATTTGGATATGGTGGTCCCTAAAATTGACTTGTAGCCCTAAATGCTTTAGATTTTTCTCTTGGACAAATTTGGAGACACAAATCTATGAATTGGAAGGAGTGGATTTTTTTGAAGAAAAAAGATTATGAAGAATCTACAAAGGGTTATAGATATAGCTCATCACATTGTCAAGGGTGTAGAGAGTATGGTAATACAAGATGTGAGGTGTGAGATATGTTTAACTATGACTTACAACAATGATGTGGGGAAGGTTCTAGTTAGAATTTATAATCAAGGGCGTTTGGAAGTGTCTAATGATTTTATTATTCCTAATTTTTATGGTGGCTTTATTCATAGAGTGAGACATAGGAGGGATTTGAGTTAAGGAATACATTTCCATTTCTTAGAGAATGCTTATTAGGAGAAACAAGTAATAAGTGGTGAATATTTGAAAGATGGTTGGGTTTAAAACTTGATGAAATATAATGCAGATAGAAATCTAGGTAGGGAGTAGTTGGTCTAAAAATGGTTAGTGGTTCATATCAAGATGAAACTCCCTTGTTGTAGAAGTTAAATATTGTTGATGAAGTTGATATTTACTATATAAGTAGGCCTTTGTTGCCAAATTTTCCCATGTTGTAGAATTTGATTGTAGTTGTAAGTGTTGATGAAGATGTTAGCTTGGATGTATAAGTCAATTTGGGCTTGAATATGAAGTTCGCGACTTGGGCATAATAGTTTGGTTGGGATTGCTAATGAAGTATTTAGGTTGTTGATGAAGTATTGTAACAAAGTATGAGTGGCTAAAAGTTAGTATTGGCTAACAAAGTGCTATGGGAATGATATTTATTGTTGAATTCGTGGCTAGCTTGGCTATGGAATTAATCATAAGGATAAAAAAAGTGTAAAAATTGGTAGAGATTTTATGGTTGAGTGACCTAGGAAAGGTCATATCATTGGTCTCCATGTGGATGTGATGATAATGCAACAAAAGCCATGTGTTGTAGGTAGTTATTTTAGTTACAACCATGGATTTTTATTACTATGAAGGTTCATGGAGATAGGTATGATGTGTCAAGTAGATGTGTGATTTTTATAGGTATTTTCTCATGGGAAAGAATACATATTGTTTCCTATGCATGTGGACAGTAAAAAACAAGAAATTTCACACATCTTTGATGCCTACTAGAAAAAAGCTAGAATCGTTGGATTCTAGGAAGAAGAGGTTATGGAAATGGGCACGTGACAAATAATTGTTAGATGACAATTATATGTTGGAAAGTTATTAGATTATAGAATGAAGGAAATTTGATGGATGATTTTTGTAGGCAACCATCAATATTCCTAGGATTTTTTATCACATAGTGGTAATATAAAGGTTGGGGATAGAGAAAATAAATTAGAATACTTTTTGGATATGTTTAATTTTTGGCATGTATAAAGAACTATAGTTGTTGTATTGAGCAGAAAACAAAATTATAAAAATTAGGATTGATTTTAGAATAAGGTTTTGGTGGTTGGTAGTCATGATGGGGTGCTATTATTTATTTTAGAGAGTAGAGTAACAAATATGGTGAACCGTTCTTCAAATTTTAATGGTTATTTGGGACACCATTAGTTTTCCCTTGATTGATTGCATACTTCTGCAAGTTTGGGACTACCATCTAATTTCCTTGGTGAATGATTGGAAACCGTAATTAAGGTGGTATCTTATCATGGAGGTAGATGAACATGATTATAGAATTATAAGACCATGCTTACAACATTGTTATTCTCTTACCATATATTTATAGGTGATGCACATTGGTCTATGAAGTGCCTATGCATCTAAGATCTTCACAGTGTTGCATTGAAGGCATTTAGTTTTGTATCCATTCTTTGGATAGCTACTAATTTAGTGGCAGATAGTTTGCTACATATCATGTTACTTTTGGACAACTACATTAGGGTGTTGTAAGACCTATGAGCATTATAAAAGACCATTGTAGTTTTTGGATTAGTGGCATGAGGAGTGAAATCTCAAGCTTCATTGAGTTATATTTCTAGTAGAGGTTTCTTTAGAGATAGTGTTGCAAATATGTGTGTGCCTAATTGTGTTTATTTTTCATTCAAGGTAGTATCCACATGCTTTTCTTATATTGAATATACATGTAAATATCCTTGTTCATGCAAGAGAGATAGTTAAGTGTTATATAATTTAATCTATATGCTAATGGACTAGAGTGCAACACTATTGCCCAATATATGAAACAATGATGGCACGTATCTATTGATTTATAGTGATGGTAAGGTTTTTTTTACCAATTCATGTGTTTTTAGTGGGTGTTATTTATGTGAAATCTATTATTTTGTATGGGATTTACAAATATTATGTTAATTGTAGATTTTTAGTTGTGTAAGATTGTAATCTTTTTATTAATATTGTTATTCTTTAGTTGTACAATCTTTAAAAAATAAATTATTTATACATATTATATATCTATTTAAATTATTTATTGTAATGCTCTTTATGTATATACAATTTTTGAAGAGAGAGACCCAATAAATCTCCTAACTAATTATTTTTAAAATTTAAATAAATAGAGCAAGCAAAACTTTCCATATCATAGTTATTTAGAACATAAATTAGGTGAGATTAGAAAGCTTTTTTTTTATTCGTAAGAATAATTTATATCAATTCAAAATAGATAGTTACAATGAATTTACATGGAATCCAGATCTATCAAAACCCTAAACTTAGCTAACAACAATGTCAAAATTTATGTCTTTGTCGTGCCTCAAACAACCTGCTTCAACGACCAGTGCTGATGGGAACACAAAAAACAAAGACACAACCTTCAATTCTTTCTCGATAACCCAACAAAAGGGAGCCAAAGACATTCCACCATTATGCTCTGCCACATCAAAGTTCAAGAAAAATTTCATCCAGTCATGTACACGATCTCTTCAGAGTAGTACCTATTCTTCAAAGAGTCCCTAGCGCGACCCACTTTGACACTGTACCTATCTAGTCTATCATCGCTAGGTCATGAAAACAATAGAGGTCACATGACCAAGGAACCCCAATGCCAACACTACCACATCTTGCAGTTCACCAAGTATACCACCATTCCATTAGCTTTAATGAGGCCCCAAAATGTTGTATTTGACAAGTCTATGCCAGTAATGAAGCCACAAACGTATGTCAATAATGAATCCAAGCAATATCAAAGTGAACTCTATACTTTCCTTTAAAGAATGAGCCCTCCAGAAGCAACCTTAAATTTGAGAATGGCCCATAATTCAGTTTCAATTTTAATTGACCTTATTGAAGCTTAATGTCTCACCATATGACATAAATATCCAGCTAAGGAGTTACATCAGTGGGAACTCAATCTCCTTTCCATCAATTGCTTCATTTTCTAGTGCATGTGCATCCCTGTTTGCTTCCCCGTACACATGGTTAGCTATGTAGGATTCAAATGAGTAGGTAATTTCCAAAGCTTCCTCCAACAAGGCTTGTAGATGTCAATTTGGTGTGCCCCCCAACCATAGAGCATTTATTGCAATGGTTGAGTCACCCTCAATCTCTATTTTATTCAAATTAAATTCTTTGTATTTTCTTAGCCTAAGGACCAAAGCATTGAACTCTCCTATATTGTTTGTTCCCTACTATAATGGCCAAGCAATTTGCCCCAAAACATTCCCATTACTATGTCGGATGAGGCAACCAACTCCCAACTTTCTACGATTGCCCCTAGAGGCACCATCAAAGTTCAACTTTTCCCAACCTTGTTTTGGAGCATGCCATGTGGCCACTTTCCTCAATTTTGCAGTCGCTTCACCCCCTGGGCCTTTACTAGTGGTATTTTTAAGGCCAAACCAATTTTGCTTCATCTCAGCATCCCAATCTTTGAAGTCAACCTTGTTGTTGTTGTTACTCACTCTATTATTGGCCACCTTGACAATTGATGCTTTCGCCTTGTTTAGAAAAGAGGTCAAAGACATTGTCTTGTTTTGAAAAATTATTTGATTTCTCTCTTTCCAAAGCTCCCATATGAGAATTGAGGGGTTGATAACCCAAAGACATGAGAATGTGGCTTCCATTTTGATTAAAGGCCAAGACTGTAAAAAGCTCAATAAGTCCTTTGGTAATGTTGTCTTCCAACCAAGCCTAGCACATAACCAGGTCCATCCTTCTTGGTAAAAGGGGCATGTTAAGAATAAATGATCTCCATTTTCTTCTTCATTTCTGCATAATTCACATCGAGATGGGCCTTCATATCCCATTTTTCTAAATTTATCCACTTTCAACACCTTCTTTTGGAGAGCATCCCATGAGAATATACCAGCTTTGGGTAAGCATTGTTTATGCTAGCATAGATTGGTTGGAATGGATGTGGCTTCATTTAATGACCTCTTCTCAAGTATCTGATAACCATCTTTGGCATTATAACTTCCATTCTTAGCTCCATTCCATTTGATTGAATCTTCCCCATTTCATAACACAACCTTTCTTTTATCAAGGGTAGAATTAATCTGCTGCACTTCTTCAACTGGTAATCCCAAGTTGTCCAATGACTTTCATGTCCATACTTTTAACCCTCCACTTGTATCTATGTTAAGGTAATCAGCCACCCGATTACCCTATAATTATTTTAGCCTTTGTTTCAACATTTCTACATTCATAGTTTCATCAAGACTTTCATGACCACACCATGAGTATTCCCAAAAAAGGGTTGAGTGGCCATCATGAATGCCCCAAGTTAAAATTTTTGAAATGAGAGATCGACACTCCTGCATGAAGTTCCAGATTATTGATCCCCTTGGAGCCTCTTGGGTGTTTAGAATGTTGAAATTTGAGTCAACACCAAGGTATTTGTGTTGCAACAACTTAGCCCATTTCTGGTTAGGTTCCTTGAACATCCTCCATACCAATTTGGCTCCCAACGCCATGTTTTGTAGCTTTTCATTTCTTATTCCCACCCCACCTTGAGCCCTGGGTCTGCATATCTTATCCCATGCAATAAAGGAAAGTTTGTCCTTCTCTTCACTACATTTCCAAAAGAATTTCCTTATGGATTGATTCATCTTTTGTTGAGTTATAGTAGATAATGAAATGCAAGACAAGAGATAAATTGGGATAGTCGATAGAATTGCCTTAATCATTGTTAAACATCCTGCCCATGAAAGCCACCTCCCTTTCCAAGAAGTTGCCCTATTCAAATTTTTTTTGCATAAATCCTCCCAAAAAAAATTAGTTTTGATGCCTTTGTCTAAAGGGATCCCAAGATATGTGTAGGGAAGAGAACCTTTCTTGAAACCCAACAAGATCTAACTATTTCTTGTTCTTTTTGTATTGTTGTTGAGAAGAAAATAATTTTTGATTTATTTGAACTTACCTCCTGCCCTGAAGCAAGAGAGTATGTCGTTAGAATCTCCTTAAAGAGATTTGCTTTAGACCTCTTTGATGCTCTAAATAATTGTGTGTCATCAACGAACTATTGATGAGAAATTGGTGATATGCTACTGGTAATACTAAGGCCTTCAAGACAACCTCGTTCCCGAACCTGATTTATTGTCCTTCCAAGTGCCTTTGCCATTATGATAAAGAGGAAAGGGGATAGTGGATCCACTTGTCTAATTCCTCTTGAGACCTCAAAGAAACCTTCTAGTGAACCATTTAATAATATTAAAACACTTGGATTGGAAATCCACTTAAAAATCCAATCAATCCATCTTTTGGAGAAACCAAAGGCCTCCATAATGCTGAACAAAAATCTCCAATCAACTTTATCATAAGCTTTCTTTATGTCAAGCTTAATCATCATTGTTGATATCCTCAAATGATGTATTAAATGCATGGCTTCTTGGGCAATGATTACTCCATCCAATATTGATCTGCTCAGAACAAACCTTGATTATTTTTCTGATATGATGTCTAGCAAGAGTCTTTTGAGTCTATTAGCTACAACTTTAGCCATTAATTTGTAAAAAGTATTACATAGCGAGATGGGTCGATAATCGTCAGGAGAGATGGTTGCCTCAGTCTTTGGTATTAGAGCTAGAAATGTATTGCTCAATTCCTTAAGAATCTTACCAGTGGCTCTTGAGTCCTCTACAGCTTCGTAGATGTCCTCCCCAATGATATGCCAACATTTTTGAAAAAAGGATGCAGGAAAACCGTCTGGACTAGAGGCCTTGTTCAGATGAAGCTGAAATAATGTTGCTTTGATCTCTTCCATAGAGAAGCATGTCATTAATCTTTCATTTTTTTCTGTTGTTAGTAGAGAAGGGATATTCTCTAGAATTTTTTGTTGGGCCTCCCTATTAGATCCATCCAAGTTGTTTAACAAATTTTGAAAATAGGACATAGTATGAGTCTTGATTTCTTCCATGTTCTCCACCACATCACCATTTCTCTTTGATAACTTTGAAATTATGTTGATCATTCTTCTAGATTTAGTGTTGTTGTGGAAGAATTTTGTGTTCTAATCCCCATCCTTTACCCATACCTCCCTCAATTTTTGCCTCCAAAAGGTTTCTTCTTGGGCCAAAACTGCTTTGTATTCCCCCAACAACCTTTTTTCCAATTAAAAACTTTCTTCATTCATCCCAGAGATAGATACCTCATTATTGAGGCATTCCAATTCATCTTTAATCTTTTTTTCTCCTTTAAGATATCTTTGAAATGAGTTCTATTCCATTCTTTTAGGTGTTGTTTAACATATTTCACTTTGGTTACTACTTGGAATATTTTAGAACCCTTCACTACACAGTCTTGCCACCACTTTGAAACCAAGTCATCTAGGTGTTGCATCCACATATTCTCGAATTTAAAAGGATTCCTATTTGGTCTTTTATCCCCAAAGATGTCCACCTAAACCGGATAATGGTCCGAATCGAACCACGGTAGAACCATGCACTCCAATCCAAAAGGAAATTTGCCCATATCCCCTTTCCAAAAAAAACTTGTCAAACTTTTTTGCAATGTTGCAAAAGCCAAATCTTCTATTAGTCCATGTATAACATCCCTTCGTGAATGGAATCTCCATCAAAGAACATCTGTTGACCCATTCCTCAAAATTAGATTATGATTGTAGCTTCCTTGAAACACCTCCCCACTTATCACTGTTGTGTAAGATTGTGTTAAAATCACCTCCGATCAGATGGAACTCACATTGCCATTGAGAAGTGAAGTGATCTAATTTTGCCCAAGTTCCTCTTTTATCGACACATGAAGTGGGACCATACACATTGGTTAAGAGAAATTGAAGGTTTGAATTTAAACTCATCACTTTGCAGCTGATCCAATATTTCCCCTCAACCACCTTTTCAATCAAAACTGATTGAGGTCTCCACAAGATAGCCAACACACCTAAGGCCCCCTCAAAGTATATACATTCCCCTTGCTAGAACTTAATTTTTCTTTGGAAGCCAACACTCTCATCCTTACCTAACTTAGTCTCTTGAATCATTGCTGAGTCTAACTCCACATTCAACAACTAGTTTTTCACCAATCATTGCTTGTTAGGGGCATTAATGCCTCTAACATTCCATGATATTAAACTCATGGCCCCTCGGGAAGGAGAGTTCCTTTCCCGAATCTCAACAATCTGGTTATCTTCATTTGTCCCTCTGCATTACCATCTACTCGCCTCTTCTCTTGCAGCGTTTAACTTCCAGTTCTCTTCTTTTATCCGCAGTCAGGAGAGGATTTGATTGATTTATTTTGATGGATACCCAATCTAGTTAGTTCTTTCCCCTTCCCAAAATTCTTCCTTGATCCTACTTGATTCAAAAGGGTATCATCCTCTGTCTTAATCGTTTCCTCTAACAATGGATTTTCATCCGCCTCTATATACTCAAATTCTAGTTCTTTGTCTTTCCTTGCATACTGCTACAGATTAAGAGGGTTGAACATATCCAGGGCCAACACCAGAGCATCCCTTTCTGATTCCTCCAAACTTGGAGGTTCCATTCCTTCACTTATCTGATTATTAAATTTCTCCCCTAAACCGCTTCTATGTTCTTCATGCCTAACCAAAGCTGGGGACACCACTTGGATATCGTTCCTTGGTTTTGTTATTTCCCTTTCGATCACCCTTGCATTTCCATCTTCAGGTTTCAAATGTGTAGCATCCACCACAGCCACCCCAGACGCCCCTGTTTCTAGTAATCCTTTTTGTAGCATCCATCTTCAGGCTGTTCTCCATATTTTCGCATTCAGCCACATCTTGCTTGGAATGAAGCTAGGTAAGTTCGTTACTATTACCACCACATAGTTTCCTTAGAGGTGTCAAGTCATCGCCAGGGGATCAGACCTTTTCCTTAGACCACCCATTCTCAGAGGGCCTCGCCTCACCCTCCACCATTACATTTAATTTTCCAACTGGATTTTTTGATTTCTCTCTTAGGAATCTCCCCGCAATTGGATCCTCACCGTTTTTCCTAAGCGTCCATTGCCATTCGATAGGCTCGCGACATTTATCCATGTTATGATTTCTCCTTCTACATCTTAGACAATAGAATTTTATGTCCGGTCTCAATTCCTTGTTTCCAGACGCCCGAGTTTGATCTTAAATTGATAGTTTCTGGGAGCTTGCAGATGGTTAATAGTCTTATCCTTGCATAAAAAATTGAAACCCCATCCCCTAAGTCAACATCAATTGTTCTTCCCAATGCATCACCAATTTTGTATAAGCAATTTCTCGACCAATACTCTAATGGCAGGTTATATAATCGAATCCACAACGGTCCATCAGCAGGTCACATTGCTTTAGGGTTGAAATTTGCTACCCAGTTCTGCACATAGATATGCGCTCCTTCTATTTGCCATGTGAGATCTCTCAAAACTTCATCTCGCTTTTTATTGTCGTATAAATCTACCACAACGAAATTGTTGGGTAATGAGAAAACTTTTTCCACTCCATCCCAATGGGCTTCGATCCAGGATTTGATCTTTTTCATGCTCAATTTTTTCCCCAGTACATTGTCGATCAGCGCAGTGGCTCCAAGTTCCTCCGCATATTTCCTTATCGCTTCTTCTACATCAACACCGATCCTTTCCTTCTTTTGTGCCCTAGTTTCGACTGATTCACAATCTATAGCTTTTCCTTCCTGCTGCGCCATCTTTTTATTTTAATTTGATATTTATTAATTTTTAGTTTGTTAAGGGTTTTTTTTGTTGTAAGCTACTATTTTGGAAAGATTTTGCAACAATTTTGACCAATGCGATATTAGAAAGCTTTTACCATTTAAGGTACATTAGAATAATTTCTCACATTTAGGGTACTTTTGATTAGTTCTATATTAAGTGTCGTCATTAGAGATGAGACTACTGAGATCTATTACAATAAAGTGTATTTTTTGGGTTTTAATATTTTGAGGTTGAAATAATTTCATAGATTTTTAGGTTATAAGTTAATGTTATTTTAATATTGAGATAATTTCATTATGTTGAGAGGTGACACGCATTATCATGTTGTGATCAAATAAATAAAAATAAAGAACAATCAACATATATTTAAAAATTAAAATTATTTTATTTACTTGTTTTAATTTAAATTTTCAAGTAAATGTTAAAATAAATATTGTCTATGTCTTTTAACTATTGAGCTCTTTAATGGTTTAGAATATCTAATAATTATTTTTCTTGTAGAATTAGTCTTTGCACATTTGCACATAAGAAAATTGTATGAAAAATTGATTGATGTTAGGGAATTTCTAAGGTATCGATTTGTCTAAGGGTATATTTATTTATTTTTCAATGACTTTGAATTTGTAAAAAACCAAGATACTTAGTTGTAACCGAATTTGACAAAATGAAAAATTCATCTCCAACTCCTTTATATCATTATTTATAAATATAATATTTTTCAATTAGGGATAATATGGTGTAATCAAGTCAATACCAATTCCTTAAGGAATCAAACAAATATATGTTTGCAAGAAAAGTACTCATACACAGTTAAAATATGCTCAAAACAAAATTACTCTAACCTCCATATGAAATATGTAAGTGGTAGCTTATAAATTAGACTAAAATATTCATGAATAAATGTGTAATTGAAGCACTCACAAAATATAATGTCAAATAAAATCTCATGACATACATTACTAAACATAACTCCCACATAATAAAATTAAAGAGAAAAACACAAAAAATCTAAATGATCTTTAATGTCATTTATAAATAATGGATTAAGAAAATAATTTGAATGATAGAATAAGGAAATGGTCTATTTATGAGAATCAAAACATTCACACATAAAACTTTTGTAAAATACTCTATGGATAATCTAGATATCCATTAACAACATGGGTTTCACAATATAGAAACAACAATATAAAGCTATTAATGACATGTTTAATCTTCCTTAGAAATTTATTCAAAGAGCTCAGAGTGCATCACTTCACTTAAAAATCAAATAGTTCAACATTCAAATAGTTAATGATAATTTTACACCTTATCTATATACAAAAAGTAAATAATTACCCTATTTTATTAACATTTTTTAATGTCAATGAACCTTTGGTCTACAGGTGAAGTTGAATGGTTTGAAATGAGCCCATTAGGGATCAAATCTTGCTAAGTGTAGGACCCCAACATCATAAGGGATGAGGCTAGGATCGTGCTCCAAATGACTTTGGTAGAATGGGCACCCCTTAGTCCTTGGCTCTCAATCAAAGAGGTTTTAGCCTATGACTCGTGCAAACAAATATGAGTTTGATATAAAAACCCTCCAACAAAAATTAAATTAAATAATGAACTTGATGTTTAACAATACCAAAAGTATATATACATACACATTGTCAACATACAAGTGTCGCCAAAAAGTGTAGCCTTGACACTTTTTCATTTGGGCGTGGTTTTGCTTTGATTTGATGTTGTAATGTGGCCAACACATTCACATTAGGCCTTGAATGCTTGCAAATCAATAACAACCTAACGATGTTTTACAAAGGTGTTGTGAAGTGTTGTAACACATCTTCCCACTTTTCTAAGACCCTTTCAACACAATTCACCTAAATAACCCATTTTTACCTCTTTCCAAGCCTTGTGTCAAAGTTTTGTAAGTGTTCTAATACATTTTCACACTTTCCTAGGCTTTTCATCAACAAATTCACCCTTTCTCATGATAAATTTTCCCCTTAATATACTTTTAGGCTCGACTCAAGTGTGTTTCGAGAGGCAAGCTCGTTCAACATCATTAAACACCACTTAATTCCCAACCACCACTTGAATTTTTCCAAGTGGACTAGGTTGCCACCTTGAGCGACCTAGTCCCTTTTGGTATAAAATTCAAAATTAAAACAAAATTCTAACGGGAATTTGCCTCCAAAACCCTAAGGTCGGCCTATCATGTGTTATTTTTGGGAAATTAGGGCATAACATGTATAAACAAGGGTTTTCATCCTCATTCCCCCCCAACATCATTTCATCTTCACAAGCACTCAAGCACTCAATCTTCTCAAGGAAGCATTCAAGCACTAAGCACTTCAAGCAACCTCCATTGGAGTTGGTTCTTGCATGTTTTCAGACATCTTCAACAAGGGTTTGGTGAGTGTTTACATTTGCTTGTCATTCAATCATCTTTCCCTTCTATTTCTATTTCATTTGGGTTTGATTACCAACATGGGGTTTGACTAAGGCAAAACCCTATTCTCTAACCCTAACCTTTTCCTTCTCTTTGCATGTGTGCTTTGCAGGTTTGTATGTAGATTATTCAAAGAGTAAAGTGTTGAAAAGGTGTCATCATTCCATCCACAACATTCCAAGTCAACAAACCCTAGAAGGAGCTAAAAGACAACTTGCAGATCATTTTCTGATGATTCAAACACAAGTCTCTATAAAAAATAGAAGTACAAGTGGGCACCTACAGATTCTAACCTCGAAACTCCCAAAAGCTCCAGGAGGACTAGGTCGCCATCATAGGCGAATTAGTCCCTGTACCAAACCTAAAAAGTGTTTTTTGTGTTTCTGGATACCCTTTTACGAGAAACCCATTTCGACAAAGTTTCTTAGATAGAGGACTAGGTCACCCATTCTGGCATAAGTGTCCCAGTGAGCATTTCCAGTAGATTCTTGAAGATTCCAGAGCTCCTCTTCTGTAAATTTCAGTTCCCAGGTGCACCATTTCTATCTTTTCTAGTTTCCTTCCAGTTGCATGCATTTAGGTCATTTAGTTTTAGTTTACTTTGCATATAGTTTACATATACATTTAGTTTACATTTCATAGTTAGTTTGTTTCATTACATTGCAACACTTAGACACACCCTATCACACACAACACAACCCCTATCTTTGAATGAACTCACCAGAAATATATCATTAGTGCGAAAGAGAGTCATTCTTCCAACCTTGTCCCTAGGTGAGAAACCCTAGGGACCTAATTGGGGAATCCTCTTTCCCATTATCTTTTTGGTGGTTCATTTTGGTGAACCCATTCTTAGAAAACTTCCTTTCACTTCTGATTTTTGTATTTCATCCTAGGGAAAGGCTTGCATTGCATTAGGGTTTTGCATTGTTTGCATTCTAGGGTTCTTAAAAGTGCATTAGTGAAAATTTAATGATAGCTTGCACTTTGCATTGCATTTACATTTTGTGTTTGCATCAAAAAAGCATAAAAATCAAAAAAATTAGTCAAAAATTCAGAAAAGTGTCAAAAATATCACTACTGGGACTAATTCGCCACATTGGGCGACCTAGTCCCCTTACACCATTCACACTGTAATTTTTGGCATTTTCAAAATAATTTATGCACTTCTATTTTCTGGTTTTGCATTTTCGTTTTATTTTCTAGAATTCTGGTTATAAGCATTTTAGTCTCCTTTGTTTGCATTGCATTTGCATCCACCCCACCTTTAGAAAGCTTTTCATGAGAATTTGGTATTCTCTTGATAATACCATAGTGAGACGAAGCTCTAGACTCATGGCATCTCATGACAATACTCTTGTTGGAGATCTTGGGATCTCTCGAGCTTCTACTCCTAGTATCAACAGTGCACTAGGCCTAGAAACCACCCTTCGTAACTCTCTACATCTAGGAAACACTCATGTTGACAATAAACCCTATGACCTCCCACATGACAAGCTATTTCACATTCATGTAGACCTAGCCGACCTCCAACATGAAGTAAGCCTTGAGAACATATCTACCATTGCCATCCCCACCATAGAGAACATTCACCGTATGCTTGACAGTGATGATGGCCTAGGCATTGTCAAGAAAATAATGGAGATATACCAAAATCATGCCTCTTCCACACCTAGGGTCTCTCAACCAACCACCCCTATTGTTAGCCAAGGGGGACCTTCCACTCCTTCTCCCTCAACAATAGCTTCCATTCCTACCTATGCATCTCCCAATGTGAAAACAACCATACAACATATTAGCAATGTGATACCTTCACTTGGAATTCCTACTAGTATTCCCACTTCTTATGTGACATCACATCCCTTAGCCTCTTCCACCATACCCCCCATTAGCATCCCATCCACTTGCCCTTCCACTACATTCACCCCATCACCACTTTTGCTTCCACCTAATACCACTTATACCGATCCTCTCATCACACAACTTTTTCACACCATTTCATCCATGCAACAACATATTTCCACAATCAATCAACACCAACATGGTTCACCCACCCACTATGTTCATAGCAATCCCTTATCCTTAGAGATCCTATGCACTCCGATGCCACAAGGTGTAATACCCCTCTGTTTTGATTCTTGTTCAAGTTGCTTTATGCTATGTTTGGTTGCAATTACTTTGCTTCTGGATACATTTTGTTATGATGTTTTGATCGTTACTATTGAGTGACAAATATTATTGTGGGATGTAGTTATCTGATTATTGTTTCACATGTATTAGGGATTAATGATGTTGTAGAGTTAACATGAGATGTTATTATGAGATTATTGGAATTATGAATGAAGTGTCAGTTTCAATGAGTGTATGGGTGAAGAGGACGAGTTCGCATCACTCGCTTGTGAGCGCCCTGCGAATCCGTAATTCCTTCTTCACGGTGTGTATTATATGCTGGTATATTGTATGATGTTGTTTACTTGGTTGCAGAATTGCAGGTACATGACATCGACTCCACCTGGTTTCACAGGTTTGAGCGTGTCGATCCAATGGTTAAGTTGAACGGGAGATAGTAGCTAGGTAACATGTGTCAAGTTTACACCCTAGCCTTAGTGTGTCGTCAGTTGTGTGTGTGGAGTCATTGTATGGTCTTGCTTTGATGTTATTTAATTCTGAAGAATTCTTGATTTGGAAATAGATATTTAGAATAATTGCCTTTAAATCATGTTGATGGTTATTTAATTTAAATAATGCAATGTGGATAAAAATTTATATTTAAATTATTTAATTAATTAAATTTAATCCAAGGGGGTTGAATTTAGTTATTAAATAATTTAATTAATTAATTAAACGTGATGCAAGAGAATGAAAGGAAATAAAAGAATTAGAATTAATTTTGGAATTTAATTCCAACGTGTGGGAATTAAATTAGAAATTGTAATTAAATGTTTATTTGGGAAATTGGTTGCAACTTTGGAAATTAATTTATTATTTGAAATTGCATTTTAAATTGAAAGTGGGTTTTTGAAAAGTGAAATTGAAATTGAAATTGAAATATCTAATTTGCATGTAATGTGAATTAGGGTTGAATTAGGTATTTTTGATTTATAAGAATATATGTTTTAATTTTAGGGGGAGAAGGTTTTTAGAAAAATACATTTTTACAGCAGGGAAGAAATTTTGGAAAATTTGCACAAGGGTTTGAACAAAGTTTGATTGTAGAATTGATTGAAGGAAAGATTGTTTGCATTTTTTGGATTTTGGATTGGATTCATTGGAGGATTGAAGAAAATTCAGGAAATCTTTGGAGGAGACTTGCATCAAAAATTCATCTCTTCCTGTAGCTTCTTGTACCAGGTTTTCCTCTTTGTGTTTTATTGTTCTTGATTGTTTTCTTTAAAATAGTAATGATTAAAGATTTGTTTGTTAAATCTGTTTTAGAAAATAAATTTGATATTAGAAGAAAAGAATTAAAGAAATTTACAGCCTTTGCTTGTGAAAATTCTTGAATGAAAATTGTGAAAACTTTAGTTGAATTTAAATTATTTGGAGAAATTGATTTTATTGTTATTGAAATCAAACATAGAAATTGAATAATGCATTTAAAATGATTTTAGAAAATAAAACCCTTTGTTTTTTATTAAAAATCGGATTTTAAAATCTGCAGTATAGTTATATTTTTCATGGTAAAATGGTCTGATTGCGTCACCTATAACTTTACTTTCACAAACTGGGTTTTCAGGAAATTTAAAGGGTTTTTGCATTTTGAAATTTTCTTACTCTTATCCAAATATCGTAGATACCCAGATCGTAGTTTTTGAGTTATGCTTGAAACATGAGACTGCTATTAAATTATTTTCCCATGGCTGCTTTGAAAATAAAATAATAATAAATTGATATTTATAAATATTAATATTTTATGTATTGTTATTATAATATTAAAATATTATTTAATAATATTTTATATTATAATTTATAATACTAAAGTATTATATTTATTTATATTATTTTAAATAAAATTTGTATATTAGATTAGTGGAATTAAAATTATAAACATATGGGAAATTATTGTTATTTTAAAATGGCTTGTTAAAGTTTAATTGAAAGAGTTAAATATTTGATTTAAAAAATGCAATATATTATTGAATAGAGATTTAAAATTGGATTGATTAGTGTATATGGAAAATGGATAGAGAAACAATATGTTATTATATTAAAGTGATTGAATGTGTTAAATAGAAAATTGAATGAGATGTAAGATTTGGTTAGGAAATGGAAAGAGTTTACTTGCATGGATTTGTGTCGATTTAAAAGTAAATTAAGAAG
Source organism: Sequoiadendron giganteum (assembly GCA_007115665.2). Classification (NCBI taxonomy): domain Eukaryota; kingdom Viridiplantae; phylum Streptophyta; class Pinopsida; order Cupressales; family Cupressaceae; genus Sequoiadendron; species Sequoiadendron giganteum. Next base: position 171,110,341 of record CM021108.1, on the reverse strand, counting down.
TTGTTTTATTGATGAAGCAATCAATTATGTTATTTATTAATTTCTATTTAGATTAATTGAATCATTGTGATTGGATTATGAAAGAGATATGGATTTAGTATATCCAAAAGTAGTATCTTCCTCATGCTTATCTTAAAGGATTTAATTCTTTGTATTCAGTAAAGGGAAGTAAGTTTAATTGTTTTAGATTTCCAATAATGAAAAGGGAAATAGGGGTTATGATTATTTTAGATGATCTACTTATCATGTCTTTGACTTTGTCAACACTACCTATTGAATGAGTATGGATTTAGGAAATCCAAATATTAGATTTGATTGATGACTTGAATGTTTTTGTTGCTATGTCGTCAAGTTGCATTGTTGGTTTTGGGATTTAGTGTTAGTCATAAATTATAAGTCTTCCAGAAGAACTTAGAGGATAAGGGTTGTTGAATCTTTATGCCATCCAGTTGTTTTTCCCTTGGGTAGTGCATGGCGTCTTCTCAGTTTTACCCGGTTTTCATGAACGGAGATGTTTGTACCTCCTTGGTTTAGGAGCGGATTATGGGATCCGTGTCTCCTTGTATGGAGTGACCTGGTTATGTGGTTTCATCTTGTTGCTTCCTGTGAAAGGAGTGGACTATGTGTTGTTGCCTCCAAGATGTTTGGAGTGAGATCTTTTGTACCTCCTGTGAAAGGAGTGGACTATGTGTTGTGCCTCTAAGATGTTTGGAGTGAGTTTTCTACTATTTGTATCCTCCTTGTGTTCGAGTGGTTATGATGCCTAGTTTGTATGCACTTGTGTTTCCCTTGATGATTGGTTGTGAGTGTGTTGTCCATTAGAAGAGTGGCTTCTGTTAGGCACTAGAGCCCAAAGAGGTAAACTGGATAACCTTCAGGAGTGATTTAAACAAGTGATAATTAAAATAATGTACTTAGAAGATTAGAACTAACTTCTCACTAATCAAGATAATTTTACCTCACTCATAGACACAATGGCTTGTTTAGACTTGGGATGAGTGGGAAGGCTTGGAATGGCAAGATCAACTATCTTATTCTTGCGAGAGGTAGTTGATTTCGCATGAGTGAGTATGAGTGCTGGGATTCAGTTGAGGCCACCAGGATTACTTGTGCCGGAGCCTATGAAGAATGCCTAGAGGAGATCTCATGACAAACCTTGCGATGACACTCTATCTATGACAACTGTTGTTAATTATTTTATGTGTATGGTTATTTGAACATACTTGATCTACTTTATATCTGGAAGCAATGTGACCTATGTCAGTGATGTTGGAGTTGTACTTGTATTGTACTTGATTTGTACTTATGTTGTACTTGAGTTGTACTTGATTCGTACTTGTATGGTGAATGAGTTGTACTTGTTAATTCATTTGGTTGGTTATAACAGTATGAGTCAGTTTGAGTCTGCCTTTGGTTAGAGGTAGTAGAATCTTTGTCCATGTTACTTTATTACTATCTCCTAGCATGGGGGGGTGGGCCTTCGGGTACCACATTGGTTGGATGGAACATGCACCAAAATCATTGGGTCCCCATCGATCTTCAGTACTTGGTGACGAGACATCCAGATGGACAGCTCGTGGTTCTCGTTGTTTTATCTTGCATTGTAATATTTTAATTTGTAAAAGTTATTTTATCCCTCTTATGATTATGAGGTGGAATTTTGTAATTGTAACCTTGAGTACTATTGCCTCATTCTGGGAATGAGTGATGTATCTATTGGTTTAAGATAATGTTTATGAGATTGTATCTTGGTTGATTATCTTATTATGTTATGTGGTGTTCTTATGATGTATGATGTTTATTTCATAAAGTTCATAAGGCTATGGTTATATATGTATGTGTGGGTTTAAGTAATCCTAACCTTGTAGCCTTAGAGGTTGTTGTTAATTAGTAAGTGAATGTGTATGGTAAATGCACTTTATAAAAAAAAATTGTTCGCTTAAGATGTTAATTGCAACTTCCTTTAGGGTTACTTGGCGGGGCATTACACAAGGAATATAAATACCTAGATTTGAGAAGTACAAAGGGGAGGGTGATCCTTCTAATCACGTTAATGCTTATACTGCTTTGTGTAGTGATTTTTCTCTCGATGACAAATTGTTAGCCAAACTGTTTCCTAGGACCCTCAAAGATGTTGCCTTGGATTGGTTTTCTTCCCTACCGAATAATTCAATTAGTTCATTCAATGAACTTTTTGATTCTTTTATCAACCACCTCCAAGTGCACATGACTCCTAAAAAGACCTTGGCTGATTTGATGAGATGTAAGAAAGACACTAATGAAAAGATAACAAACTTTATCTCCCATTATTAGGTGCTTTATTCCTTAATTGATGTCAAGATACCCGATACACATCTGCAAAAGATGTTTACTGAAAACTTGGTAACACCCCTTCAAGACAAGCTCACCCTGATGAAGTTCCCTTCCTTCATGCACTTATGCCAAGTGCTCTATGATTATCATAATTCAACTAGTAGTCATGATACGCGATCTACTTCTAGTCGAGTTGAGAAGTCTGACACTATCAACCAAACCAACTCTCAGCCATTTCAAAATCCAAATAAAGGGTTTTTGCAATTTAACCCTCCTTCCCAAACTACCTCTACCAATAATCAAATAGCAGTTGTTAAGACCGCGATGCCTTTCAATTATGGAGATCCTAAACAAACCTTCATGCCTTTACCTAATACCCTCCATAATACCATGACTCAACTGATCCAACAACAAATTATTTCCTTACCTCTTGTCCATGCACCCGATCCTACTAATCCTTTACCTCCATCTTATAACTCCAACACTTATTTCTATTTTCATAGATAGAACATACATGACATCGAACAATGTAAGTGTCTTAAACACCTTGTGCAAGACTTCATTGATTCAGGTAGTCTATTCGTTGTTGGTATTAATGATAAAGGCAATAAGTCTGTTGCACCCCCAAACCAAAATTTACATATTTTCACCAATCCCATGCCTAAACATAATGTGTCATTTGTCAAAGCTAGTGAAACTTCACAAAATGATGTTATGAATGTTGATACACAAGATGAAAACTTTGATCCTCTTTTGAATGCAACCCATGTCAAGCCTATGGATGAGACGGTAGGTGCGATATAGGTCATCCATCGTAAGGGCCAAACCAAAACATCTTTTTATATTACTTTTTCACCTCAAGATTTACTCAAAAATCTTCCCGATGATCCTCTCTACATAGCCGACAAAATCTATGATAAGCCTACTAATGGGATACTCATAGATCCCGCCTATGGTGAGAATGTTATCATGAAAGAATTTTTGGTACTACATGATCTCTATCAAGATGTTTATGATAAACCTAACACATGGATCAAAACGCATAATGGTTTTGCTTGCCCTATGATTAGATTGATCGCTCTCCCATTATAGAGAGGCCCTAAGACATTGGACGTTACATTCTCTATCATCCCGTAGTTGGATCAATTTCATTTGCTGCTAGGCCATCCATGGCTTCGCTCAATGAAAGCGGTCCCATCCGTTATTCACAAATGTTTGAAGTTTCCCGTTGATAATGAAATATTCATCGTCCACCATAGTGGCTTCAATCCTTTATCCTCCAAAGGTAACTTTTCTTTAGAAGCCTTTTGGTTTGAGCCCATGGAACCCATCACTCCTAGAAGAGATTTCTTTTTCATTACCTATCAGAAGTTTAAAGCAAAGAAAATATTTGAATTCTCTCTTCACAACATGCCTCCTTATACCTCTAAAACACCCATTCTTAATGAAGCTATGTTGCAACCTGAATCTGACATGCCTAACCAGACAACACCTGAAACCTCCTCCACATCATCCAAGAGGCCTAGAGATCATGACAGTAATTCTATCCTGCCTCCTCGCATCAAATAAGTGTACAAAGCTAAGGAAAGAGTGGATGAACCACCTATGGTTCCTCCCATTCCTCCCCCTAAGGATGAAAAGCAACCTATGGTTGACCAACCCGCTCCTTCTCAGATGCAACTTGACAAAAGAATCAAAAGGAATAAAGGAGCTAGGGAGCGTAGGCATCACCGTCGTGCTCTTTCTCTCTAGTCACGTGATGAAGAAAATATTGAAAATCATAATCCACATTTTCCAGAAGCAGTACCTGATGACCCTCCTCCTCCATCACTGCATCCTACTCCTATACCCCCACTGCAACCATTCTTACATGCTTCAACTGATATTGTCCTTCGTCCTCCTATTGTCATCAATCTAGATGATGATGATGAGGAGAATGCTAAAATAGACGAAGAGGTACACAACACTTTGAATTCATTATTTTCCTCTTCCATATGCATACATGATAATTCTCCTTAGACAAGCATTGACCTTGATGCTAGTTTGACAATTGTTGTCGTCCCTCTTGCTAGTCACCCACCCAAATTTTATACTGAGCAAGATTGGGAGGTGGATGACTTGCTTGATGATTGATGCACATTTTCCTTACTAGTCTTTTCTTTTTCTTTTGCATGTTTGCTTGTGTGTGAAGTGTTTCTCTCGTAATAGTATGTTTGATGTTCCCTCTCTTTGTGACATTCTTCTATTTGTACCTTCCTTCTTCTTTATGTCATGACTTTGCTTTCACTTTTCCTTTTCCTTTTGCTTTTTGTCTTCCTTTTGGGGATGATGCAAGGCATTGAGACCACAATGTCTCCTTCATGTTGACCCAAAAATGATTCTTTTCTTTTTTCCTTTTATTTTTCTTTTTGTCCTCCTTCTGGGGATGATGCAAGGCATTGAGACCACAATGTCTCCTTCATGTTGACCCAAAAGGTACTCTTTTCCTTTTTCCTTTTTCTTTTGCTTTTGCCTTCATTTGGGGATGATGCAAAACATTGAGACCGCAATTTCTCCTTCATGTTGACTCAAAAAGGCTCTTTTTCTTTGTCTTCTTCTTTTGCATTTGTTGTCCTTTTGGGGATGATGCAAAGCGTTGAGGCATCATATGTCTCTTCCATGTTGACCCAAAATGACTTTTTCCTTTTATTTGTTTTTGTCCTCTTTGTGTCCTTCCAGTTTTATGTATTTGGGGAGATGATGACAGTTTTGAGCTCTCTACACAAATATTGCAGCAACGAACATGCAAACCCCAAATCTATAGATGCCTTATGTGTTTGGTGTTTTTAATTTTGGGGGCAACCCCCCTTTTCTCTTTTCCTTTTCTTTTACATGACGCAACCTCTCTTGGAAACATATCACTTGGCATAGGGCTTTCCAAGTAGGTTCTCATGTCCTTTTCTTCCTTTTTTTTGCATTTTGCATTTCTCTACTTTAAAGTAATTTCTCACAAAACGGTGTGTAGCAATTCCTTTAAAGTGGGGGCATACATTGACATTATTTATTTTGCATTTTTCTTTTTCTTGTCCTTGGTTCCTAGTGTAACCTTATTACTTCATACGATGTGTTTATCACTTTGTGGATTACATTGGGTGTAATGTTCTTCATGAAAGTGATCTATCTAAGCATATTACATTCCTCTTAGTGGCCTGCTGCGACACACTGCATCCCCTAAGGTGTGAATTTTCTATTCTTTGATTGATCATCTCTTGGAGACATTAGACATAATGTTCCTTAAGCCAAAGACCTCGGATGAACTAAATAAGACTCCATTGAACACCCCTTTTGAATTTTACCTTTTGCATTTTTATATTTTGCATCTTTGCATACATGGGCACCTTGCATAACACAACTTGCATGCCTATAGTGCCATCCTGCACTTGTTCATGAGCTCCAAGAATACAAATCTTTGCTTGTCTCATGAATTGCAAACTTTTGTCTTTTGTGGCACCTTATCAAAGTTATCAGGAGGTATAACTTTGGTATGGTTGAGCGGGAAGCCCAACTAGCGGCACGACTTTCCCCATAAGCCACCTTTGCGTGTGTGAGAGTGCATACCAACTGAGTGTATGTTTCTCACCCTTTTGGGCCTTCTCACCTGACGGATAACTAAAATTCTCGTTGCCCCGGAGTGAGTACACTTCCTTTCAGACAAACAACCTAGATCTGATCCACAACTAGCTAGACAAACAGTTGAAGCTTGATCTGATTTTCCCTCTTTCTCTTCACTCTTTCACATCACTCCTTGTGTGATCTTGTGTGCTTATGTTTGGTTTGCCATGGGATCTTGATCCTAGGGGCTTGATCATCCCTCTTGATTATAGTCATCTCACCTTACTGGCATGAATACATTCAGATCCCTCTCGATATGCATGACTCAACTACTTTAGTGTGAGTTTGAAGCAAGTTCATCCTCTCACTAAAGTGGGGGCTAAATGTGTCACCAAAAAGTGTAGCCTTGACACTTTTTCACTCATTTGGGCCTTTTCCCTTGGATTTTGGCCTGGTTTTGCTTTGATCTAATGTTGTAATGTGGTCAACACATTCACATTAGGCCTTGAATGTTTGCAAATCAATAACAACCTAATGGTGTTTTACAAAGGTGTTGTGAAGTGTTGTAACACATCTTCCCACTTTTCTAAGACCCTTTCAACACAATTCACCTAAACAACCCCTTTTTACCTCTTTCCAAGCCTTGTGTCAAAGTGTTGTAAGGTGTTGTAATACATTTTCGCACTTTCCTAGGCTTGTCATCAACAAATTCACCCTTTCTCGTGATAAATTTGCCCCTTAATGTACTTTTAGGCTCAATTCAAGTGTGTTTCGGGAGGCAAGCCCATTCAACATCATTAAACACCACTTAATTCCCAACCACCACTTGAATTTTTCCAAGTGGACTAGGTCGCCACCTTGGGCGACCTAGTCCCTTTTGGCATAAAATTCAAAATTAAAACAAAATTCTAATGAGAACTTTCCTCCAAAACCCTAAGGTCGGCCTATCATGTGTTATTTTTGGGAAATTAGGGCATAACATGCATAAATAAGGGTTTTCATCCTCATTCCCCCCCTAACATCATTTCATCTTCACAAGCACTCAAGCACTCAATCTTCTCAAGCAAACATTCAAGCACTAAGCACTTCAAGCAACCTCCATTGGAGCTGGTTCTTGCATGTTTGCAAACATCTTCAACAAGGGTTTAGTGAGTGTTTATATTTGCTTGTCATTCAATCATCTTTCCCTTCCATTTCTATTTCATTTGGGTTTGATTACCAACATGGGGTTTGACTAAGGCAAACACCTATTCTCTAACCCTAACCTTTTCCTTCTCTTTGCATGTGTGCTTTGCAGGTTTGTATGTAGATTATTCAAAGAGTAAAGTGTTGAAAAGGTGTCACCATCCACAACATTCCAGGTCAACAAACCCTAAAAGGAGCTAAAAAACAACTTGCAGGTCATTTTCTGAAGATTCAGACATGGGTCTCTGTCAGAAACATAAGTACAAGTTGGAACCTACAGATTCCAACCTCAAAACTTGGGTGAAAGCTCCAGGAGGACTGGGTCACCAACATTAGCAAATTAGTCCCTGTACTAGGCCTGAAAAGTGGTTTATGTGTTTCTGGATACCCTTTTACCAGAAACCCGTTCCGTCAAAGTTTCCCGGGAAGAGGACTAGGTCGCCCATTCTGGCGTAAGTGTCCTAGTGAACATTTCTAGCAGATTCCTGAAGATTCCAGAGCTCCTCTTCTACAACTTTCAGTTCCCACGTGCACCATTTCTGTCTCTTCCAGTTTGCATGCATTTAGGTTATTTAGTTCACTTTGCATATAGTTTACATTTACATTTAGTTTAAATTTCATAGTTAGTTTGTTTCATTACATTGGAACACTTAGACACACCCTATCACACACAATACAGTCCCTATATTTGAATGAACTCACCAAAAATATATCATTAGTGCGAAAGAGAGACATTCTTTCAACCTTGTCCCTAGGTGAGAAACCTTAGGGACCTAATTGGGGAATCCTCTTTCCCTTCATGCATTATCTTTTTGGTGGTTCAATACCAATTATTTAAGTCTCTTTGAATGATTTTTTCTTTATACAATTAAGTATAACTCTTTGTATCATTAGTTAATTACATTTTAAGAATGAGATGATAATTGCTATAATTATAAGAATGAGGTGATATTTGCTATAATTAAATATAATTATGATTTCTTGCATAATGAAAGACATTTCTTTCATTTCCTTGGTCAATGATACAATGATCTTATAAAATACAAATACTATATAATTCCTCTTATAATTAATTATAATTTTTTGTTAGGTCATTTCATTACCATGTAACATTTTTAAGTGTGAAGATTTATATTTATGACTTTTTTTATAGAGTATAATTTTCACATTTTCTTTAAATTATTATCTTCAAATATTTTAAGGGTATAATGATCCATCTCAATATAATAACAAGTAATCACATGTATTTTTTAATTTTAAACCACTATCTATAATTCTAAAGTTATAATATTTTATCTTAAGGTTTACTTGAAATCATTTTACTATTTAACAAAGAAAAAGAAAGGAAAGATTCTTCCATAAACAACGATATTAGGTGACTTAATTTACAAATAGCTTATAATATATACAACCCACAATTTTGCCATTAAAATACACTTAACTATACTTCAATATAAAACAAACGACTAATTATGCTTCAATATAAAATGTACATACCCTACCCCTAAAATTCAAACTCATAACCTCTTATAAAAATATCTTTTGAAATAATTCTTTAATGGAGTTTAGGTCATATCCTTTGAGGTTCAAAATGCAAGCCTTGTATTACTCTAAGGGCACTGATGATTACTTTTGAAGTCTGTATTCATCATTTCTCATGGTTACAACAGTTGTGATCCCCATGTCTTCATAACTATCCCTTGGTTGGGATTAATGAAGTGTAATCCTCATAACTACCCATTTAAATACTCTTTGGCATGTGAGTTGCAGAGATGAAGTGGGTCCCTTGTCATCACAAGCACTTGTCCTTTTTAAGGATGGAAGAGAAGCGTTTAACTTGATTTTCCATGTTCAACTTGGGCTATAAATATTTTAATGGGCCAAACATATGGCTTTGCCTTAAGCCGAGGGTAGGACTAAATATTTGTTGAGGAAGATAAAAGGAAAGAGAAATGGAGGAGGCCAATCCAAATCCGATCAATAATTTGACGCCCAAGCCGACGAAGCTGGTCACGCCACCATCAGGGGGAGGTGCAAGCGCAAGCGCAATTGCAGCATCAGCGACAGTACGTAAGAGGCGGAAAATTGGCACTCCAGAAAGTGTTTACTTCTACGACTCCAAGTATGCTAAAATCCGTACCACACTCAGAGAATTACGTCCCACCTTCATCGAGGTATTCTTTTGGTCTTCAACCCTCTTATATAACCCTTTTTCTGCTGATCAGGGTTTGGTGTTTTATTTCTAGTGTTAATTTTAGTGTCAGTAGTTTTGCTTCAAATATTACCAGAGAGAATCTTTAAGTTTTGGCGGTAGAAAATAAAAATGTCTTTTCAAATAATTTGGTTTGATCACGCCGCTAGTCTTTTTAAAAGGCGTCAAGTTTTGGCAGTCTTAATGGTTAAGCAAAAGAAATATTTTTCTGAATGGAAAAAAAATTCTTTTTTTTTCTTAACTGTTGAATTTTCTTGTGTGGTGAGCCTCACATAGATGTCGCTATTTGCGTATCCTTTTGGTCAAATTCATCCTGGGCTTGCATCTGGCCTTCTCAGGTAAGTATGCCGGCAGGCACACCCAAACCACTACTTGCATGTTTAACCAATTTCAAGGCTTTATCATGTCTTCAAGTGATTTGAACCTTGTCATTACATTGATCAAATTTCCGTTGTTTTTTTAATTGGTGAATTTTCCTTGTGACTTAAACGCTACAGAATATTTTGTTTCTTTTCGATCAAATTTACCTGGGACTTTTACCAGCCTTCCTCCCTCGGGTACACAATCCCCGGCGAGTTGTGCTTGGAATTTTATCCAATTTCATCGCTTTATCATGTCTCCCAGTGATTTAAACCTGGTCTCCAGTTTGGAAGCCCCAATATTTTGCCGCCTGTGTTACACGGATTCAACAAGTTTTGAAACAGTGGTGAATGGAAGTTTAAGCCTGGTATCTTGAATGGCTACAATGCTGTACTAAATCACCTTGCTTGCGTGATTGGAAAGGAGGTAAACTTGTAAATACAAATATAATATTGCCTTATCTCCTCTGCTTTCCATATAGTCTTGGTGCTGTTTAAAGAATAGAAGTAAGAAGCAATATATTCGTAGCCATTTGCTTGCATTTTATCTCTGCGGATCATGTAAGGCCAGTATGGAGAGTTTTTGCATTCCATATCAGCTGTCCTCGCAGATTAAGATTTATCTGTCTCTTTCTTACCTGCCTGGTGTGTGTTGGCTGGGGAGTGCCGTGTCTTTATTAATTAGTTTAGCTGTCCTTGATATGGAATGTTCCAAGAAGCAGCTATTATCTCCTCTCAATGGGTGATTACATATTTACCTCTGATCATAGTACTCTCTGATGTTGCGGGGGCTTCGGTGAGCCTCAAAGCGATCTTCATGACAAGTGCTTTATTAAACAGTATGATGTTCTTGATGTTGACTCAAGTGGGTCTATTAAGTGTTTTATATTCTTCATATTGTAGGTGATCTGAAAAATTGTTGGGATTAGATCGTCTATAAGCTTTGATTTGCTATTGTTGTTCTTACCTTGTTATTTTAATTTGGAACTATCAGCTATGGAGGTGAATTGGATTAATTCCTTAGTGCTCTTCTTTTGTTGGCCTTATGATGTGTTCTGAATTGGATTGTTGTCCTGAATTTCCTGAATCCCTTCTGTCTCTTCAATTTCTGTTTCAGCCAAGGACTCTAAAGGGTTTGTGAAAGGTGTTTACTTGGCTAGCTATGGGGCTTCCTTTGCTTTCCTTGTATATGCCATTTGGAATTTGTCTTTTCGTGTTTTCTTCAGCCCTATGCTGTATTGATGCAGCATTCTAAGGTTTCTTGTACCTTGTTTCAGCTAAGGCAGTGATTTGTCATCCTCCTCTGGCACTTGTTGATTTTTTTAATCTTGGTTTGTTGGAGATAACTTCTCTTGTGAAGGACGAGTGGGGTAGATTAAAACTTTAAGGCCCTTTATCAATTTAGAGGCAGTGATGCACTCACCCATTGTTGCTTCCTTTTTTATTCTTGCTAGTATTTGCTTGGAAGAAGTGGGAGTCTGCCCTGTACTTGAATAGTGCTAGATAAATGTTTTGTGGGTTTGAAGGCTGGGAATTTATGCTTCATGAATAAACATGATTTTTTCATGAACCATGATTTTCCATGAAGGGCTTGATCTTTTTCTTCTTGGGGGAGAAAATGGCCATGAAATAACCCTTTGGTAGCATTAGTATATTCACAGATGTTGCTGATTTTCAATTCCCTTGAACACAGAGTCCAAATTTTGGGACTAGGAAAGGCCCTTATAAATTTTTAGATCATGGTTTTCTCCTTGAGAAGCTGAGGCTACTTCTCTATTTCATCCATAGAAATTTTATCTTAAGTGTTATTTCCATCCTAAGGTAGCATCCATTTTTTTTTTTTTTCTTCAGAAGGAAGGAGAGAGTGACAACTGTCATGTGGGCATTGTGCTGAATGAACTACATTAGGTCTTTTTTGCAAATCTCATTTGTTTCATTCGAAGCAACAAATCTGAAACTTGGATTTGATTCAGGAGTATGAGTATCTTTGAGAGGAGGCTGAGCTTATATGAGGGGGCTATTCTCTGGATCCTGTCACATGGGTTTGTTTTGGGAACAGACATGCTGCTTTGGAAGGGAGGGAGATAAGGTCTAGCATGATGGTAGTGAAGGTATGGACCATGGGGTGGATGGGGGCATGACTTATCACTCCATAAGAATCTTCTGACATTTTTAATTGGTAATGAGGTTAATCTTTAACATTGTTTTGATAAACACAATTTAACTTGTATGTTTACTAGCATTATATATGCTTGGTATTGGCTTGGCAAAAACCAAAAGTAAAAATGAAATTCAATTACTTGGGATTAAATTAGGAAAAACTTAGGATACAATTGACAAACTAAATAATGCTGAAAAATTCATAAAAACGAGGGAAAATGTTAAGATGCCGATTTTGCTATTTCATGGCAAATAAAGTGTGTAGAGATAGAAAGTAAAACAAATATAAGAGTTTAAGCCATGAAAGATGAAATTTGTTCATTAATTCTGTCAATTTCAATGTATACTTCGTCTCAAGTTGGAGCGCCAACATTCTGGTTCTTTGGCACTTGAATGCAGTCATGGCCATCAAATGCCTCCTCCAAAATTGTCAAGTTCTCATTGTCAAACATTGACTTCTCATTGCTGGTGATCAATTCTAATTTTAGATCAATCTGGTGAAGGTCAACAGGCTGATCATCCTCATTGTTGCCTCATATTATCAAGACATAAGATTGTGCTTTATTAGTATGCACATTATTCAACAAATTTAAATTGCTTACAAATTTGCAAGTTGCATTAGTAATTAAAATTTAACTTAGAAAGTAATTTCTAAACTTGATTTTTCTTGAGCTGTAGGCAGAGGTTTTGATGAAGAAAAATGAAATCATTCATTTACATTTGGGCCAAGCTATTGTGTTTCTTTGAGTGTGTTTTATAATGCATTCCGAGAATTCTCACAAGTGGAAGAACTACAAAGATGGCTCAAAATGTGTAACACCATCTATTGTAGTGATTTGGCTTTCTTGCGAAGAAAATCCCACCGATGTTTTGACCAAAATCAAAATTTAGTAATATTCAATCCATAATGTGGTTCAAACTTGCAAAAATAATAAAGGCAACAGTTGATTTCAAATAATTCATTTAGAATTTAATACCTATTTATTAAGGTCTTTTGTGAGTCTACTCCACATACATTTAAAAAAATCCTTTACCTATTAATACATGGAATTCTTTGATATAGCTTCCAGTTGTTTTGATGGCTTAGTGAAAAGTCTTTTGATGCACTTGAAGAGGCCCTTTGTCACCATTACCTCTTCTTTGAGGAGTTGCTATAAAAGAAAGTTGGATTTAAATAGCATCCAATGGCATGAAGGTAGCAATGCATACGCCAATCCCATCTCAAAGCATTGATTTCTCAAAACAGATCCTGGTCATTTTGCACCCTAGACCTGATTTTCCCCTTTGTGCTATCTATGGCCTTACAGGAGAAGTTCATGTGGGATTTTTTCCTATCAACCATCCTCAATGCTCTGACTGATGGCAGTCCTGACTTTCTTGGATCCCTTCCATCTTTTCAATTTCTGTTTTGGTGAAGGAATCAAAATGGTTTATGAAAGACATTTGCATGGCTGTCTATGGTGAGGCCTTTCCTTTCCTTGTATAAGCCCTTTGGAATTTGTCTTTTTCTGTATTTCCTTTAGCTGTATGGTGACTTATTACAGCATTATAGAACTGTTTGTGCTTTTTCTTCAGCTAAAGTGGTGATTTGTCATTATCTTTGTGATTGTTTCTGAATTTGTTCTCTTGCTTTGTTGTAGATGGCTGCTTTTGTGAAGGATGAGTGGCCTAGAGTCTAGCCATGTGACCATGCTAATTGCAAAGTCTAGATTTGAAAGTGATTGCTGTCATAGTTGATTGGATGCTCCTACTTATTCTTCCTATATCGAATATAATTCAATCCGATAAATGGTTTTTCCAAATCATTGTTGATACAAATCTTTGCCTAGTTAGAATGCTAGGAAAATTTATCAATTAGAAGCATTTGATGCACTAACCTATTGTTCCCCCTTTTTCTTTGTAGGAGGATTCTTGTTAGCATTTACTTGGAAGAATTGGGAGCCTGCCCAATATACTTGAATAGTGCTAGGTAAGTCTTTTGTGGGATTGAAGGCTGGGAACTGGTGCTTCATGAACAAACTTGATTATTCATGAACCATGGTTCTTTATGAAAGGCTTGACCATTTCCTTGTTCGAGGAGAGAATGGCCATGAAATAGCCATTTGGTATCATCAGTATGTTCATAGAGCTTGCTGGTTTCCAATTTTCTTGAACACAGAGTCCGACTTTAGGGGCTGGGAAAGGCCCTCTAAATTTGCAGATCATGGCTTTCTCCTTGTCAAGACAAAGCTGGTTCTTCATTTCACCCATAGAGAATTTTACCTTAGTGTTGTTTCCTTCCTAAGGTGGCATCCATCTTTTTATTCACGTTGAAGGAGGACATAATTACTGTCATGTGGGTATTGTGCTGAATGAACTGCATCAGCCCTTCCTTTCAGATTTAATTGTCTCATTCAAAACAACTGATCTGAAATTAGGATTTGACTGTGATGAGCTTTTAGCTTGGGTAGGAACTTCTGCACAGGTTTAGTGTGAACATGCAGGGAAAAGTTCAAGTGGTTTGAGTTAGTTGATTTTTCTTTTCACTTTGAAGGACTAAAGTGAAAGTCTTTTATTTAGCTAAATAAGTCTAAAGTGTAATTATCCATTAGTGATTTAGACTTATCTTCCAACTCATCCTTATAAGTGATAATGATGCTTTTGGAATTAAAGCTGATTTTTGGAAGATCAGATTTTAGCTGAATTAGTACAAAGATAGGAGCGATATAGAAAAAAGGTAAGGTTTCAGAAGCTTTTTGAAGGACTGAGAAACTGAAGTTGTAACATACTAGAACAACATAGAACATGTTGTTGATTTCCGTGCAGCTATGAGTTGTATCAGCTGTGGAGGTTGCCTTGTAAGTTTTATGAAGGAATGAAGGATTGATTTGAAGGTCTAATTATTTGTGTATGTTTCCACATTTTGAAGTTTTCATTATTGTGTGATTGATTCAATGTTTTTTAACATTAGGAAATTAGTCACCAGGGTTTGAAATTTTCTTTAGATTGAGGAGGATGAGTTTCTTTAAGAGGCCATGGCCTTCTATAAGGGGGCTATACTTTGGATCAAATCAGCCTAGGGCTCTTTTGGGAACAAACATATTGGCTTGGGAGGGAGGGAAGGATAGCTCGAGAGTGGGGAGAGCATGGACCAAGGGGTGGATGGATAGCACAGTTTGTTGCCCCCTAAGACCCTTCAACGTTTCTTAATAGGTAACAAGGTTAATCTCTAGCATTGCTTTGATAAACACATCTTAACTTGCATAGATGGTAGTGTTGTCACTAAAATGTGCACCCTTGCTGAGCTGATAGGATCACTCAGCCACCTTGTGAAACATGGGATGATCTCCCTGAGTGTGGGCTCAGATGACGAAGATCAACCTCCAAAGAGGGTTGGTTCCCTTTGAAACCTCACCTAATTAACCTATCCTATTGTTGCATGGTGAGAAAAGGGTGAGAAGGAAACATAAAATGAAACCTAAGACTAATAAGGTGATGCACCAAAATGATTTCAAACCTACACTGCTGTTTGGACTCACAATATGATCAATGAACAAGTTTTTTTTTCATGCACATCTCAGGTTTCTACATACTTATACATCAGTTAAAAGCTGTTATACATCAGTTTTCTCATTCCTAAAAGGAAAAAACAGATATTTTCACAGTTAAAAGCTGTTCAAACTATTGTCATAACCTATGACCTGCACAAGGTATATGGATCTCTGCATAAAGGTGCTGAAGGAATGAGACATACAATTGAAGATTTGCATAAAACCAGAGAAAATACATCAATCATTTGTATTTGCACACAAAAGTACAGACTAGAGAAGGCAAAATACTTGTCTTTATTGATCAAAAGAAGTGTTACATACAGCTGTGCAAGCTTGAAAATGGGTTACAAAGTTGCTCCAGCTTGAAAGAACTCTCAAGAAGTTACAATACAATGCTAAAAGAAGCTAAGAACTAGAGAAAAAACCGCCCTTAGGCTTGCTTATAAGCTGCTCAACAGCTTGCTACACAATAGGAACATGTGTTGAGAGATGAAAGACATGTGTTTGCTTGTTGGATCAAACTTCTTGGGCGTCCAAAACAGTCATCCCTACTTTGCAGCCCCTTAAAATGCTCCAAAAAGGTGTTTGAATGAAGAAAACTTCACACCTTGACCTTATCCACTAGCCAAGACTCCTTGAGAAGCTCCTAGATGCTTGGATATGCTTCAAACTGAGTCAAAACTGCCCTATATTCTCTCCAACTACTTCATAACTCCTCAAACTGCCCCTAGATGCTTGGAAGAAAGCACAACTGATCTCCACCTTTGCAACTGCTCATAAACTGCCTCTTGCATGATGATAGGGCATGTGGGAAAAGGTTTGAAGGTGAATAAATGCCCTAGGGGCGTGGGAGATCTTCAAGGGCAGTTTTTTGACGCTTGACATCATCATAAAGCCCCCTTTATCCCTGTATTCTCATCCTACCCTCATATACTTGATTAAAACTTATCATCTTTTCACTATATCTTGTCATAATAGCTTGTATATTACTTTTTCCTGGCTTGTATACTGCTCAGTAGTTATGTCTTAATGCATTGCAATACATAGGTCACCGCCTTCCTCATTTGTGTATACCATTATCAAATTCTACCCTCTGTCCATTAAAACCCTGCCTTGGCTGTCCTCTCACTACTGTCATGATGTGCATTATCATCTGTGAGGTTTGACTGTCATAACTGTCTTTTACTAGTTGTGATGTCCTTTGTCACATACCACTTGACTGCCCTCTGTTATTCTACAGAGCTGTCATCTTTATTATGCGCCTTTGTTGCAGACTGTCCTTGCACAATTAACTAACCTCTGCTCACTGGACTAATGATTGTCTTCCTTGCCACTGTCCTTTGGTCATGGCATTAATCTTCATGCCTGATCATGACAAGTATCTTGACTGTGTGGTTGTTTTGATGAAACACTGCCCATATTCAAGCTCCCCTATTTCATCCAAGCAGCCCATTAACTATCTTCCATCAGGGACATAAATTTTAGATTTTCTAAGAAGCTCCTCTAATTGGGCAGGTCTTATAGAAGAAAGCATATCCTTTAAATGTGGTTCTGTTTGAGGTTAAAAACTAACACTTAGCATCACAGTAGCAGTATATTTTAAATCTCCCATACATGATGTGGTCAATATATCAAATGCCATTTCAAAATTTCTAATTATTTGACTAAGCTTATGTACCATCGAATCTCATAATTCACTGAAAGTGCTGTCAAGAACTCTCAGAGCTGATGAAATGATCTGCCTGTTAAGAAGGCAGGGCTGGAAATGTGTCAAAGTGATTATTTCTAAAATGACATGTTGAGATTCAAACCTTTTCATGTTGGGCCTCAATGACAGTTTATGTGTGCTTCCAAGTTATGCTCTGTTTTATGGTGTTTCATACCAATGTGTTAGTTCACTGACCTCTTTCATCTTTGTAATCAAAACATTGTCTTCCTTCATGCTTGAGGTCTTCTACCCTTTGTTCATTGTGATCACAGTCTTCATGATCCCTTTTCTCTGTCTATGGATTTGATTCACACTATAATGTATATCTCTGTCCAACTATGTATTAAACCCTGTCGTGTCATTTTTGGTGTTCCTTGAACTTAATTTTGGGAATTTTGAGCCCTTTAAAAAACCTCTTCAAATTGCCAGAAGTCTGCCCACTGTCCTTTGTACTGTCATATTCTCAATTGCATGACTGTTGATTACCCATTTGAAGCCTTCAGGAATTTGTAATAAGTAACCTTCTCCCTTTCAGTGCCTTGCTTTGACGAGCTTTTGATTGCATCTTCCTTCAACTTCCATCCAGATTTCCATCACACAGTGTAGGAATAGCTTTGCATATTGGTGTGGAGTGACAATGGGAAATATCGTGAATAAACTGAATATATCTTCTGATGGCAAGACAGGTTATCAGGTCATCTTCTTGGCAGATTGATCAATAAACAACTTACAGTCAAAGGTAGTGGGTAGCTGCACATAAAAGCATGGTGCATTTTCATTTAATACTGATGAAGATGCATTCCAGGTTCATTCATGAAGAAACTCATCATTGACTGCCATGCTTGATATTCTTCGAGAACAAGGTGGAGAGGCCTGTGCAAGAGCAGCAGCCCAATCACTTTCCTTCACTGTTACCCATTGTACCTTGAATTCTGAGAGACCTCAGGCAGTTTATAAGGAGCCCAATCACTTTCCTTCACTGTTACCCATCGTACCTTGAATTCCGAGAGACCTCAGACAGTTTGTCAAATTCCTCCTTTGACCATCAAGAGCACATGATTCTCTGATGACAGGGTTACTAACTAGCCTTGGTTATGCACTGTCATCTACAGTCCACTCCTATGCCTATCCAATAAATTATCCTTCAAAACAAATGCATCTTTGCTCCACTGCATAACTTCATCATCTAGGTTAGGCAACTTACTCATGGGATGCTTCTTAATATAGGCATGCAACAAAGATGGTTGGCACTTGGAAAGTTGTATCATCGTAGGAGAAGCTTCATCAACGGGAACAGCAACAATAACATCATATATGGCAGGAACAAATGATTGCAAGTTACTAACAGATGAAACAAACCCTTTAGATGTTGCATACTCCTGAGCTATATGCAACTACCAAACCCTATGTAGGGTTTTATGACTTACTTGATAACTGTCATGGCCCTCACAGTGCCATACCTCTGCTCACTGCCCTTGAACTTCCATGTCCATGTGCATGCCTATGCATGGAAAAAGGATAGTAGTCCCCAAGGGTTCTTATGGAAAAAGGATAGTAGTCCCCAAGGTTCTTCAATCATTCCAATCCCCTTTTTATCCATCATGGATGCATTTCAACTTGAATCATCTTTGAAATAGATCTCCATGGTATTGAAACTTTGAAAACAACAATGAAAAGTAACACAGAAGATCTGCCTCCTAGAATGAATGAATGAGAGATTTTAATGCCGTCCACGAGACCAAACAGCCTATGGAACCGAGAACCAAAAAAAAGCTAAGAAATCTCCAAACTCTTTTCAATGTTGGATTTTAGATGAAACCGATATCCCAGGTTTAAGATCTCCATCGATGTTCTTCCTTGTGCTCAGTAGTCATATTACTTCCCATGTTTCCATGCAAAGGATAGAGGGCATTTTACTTCCCAATAAGAAACAATCTTCTGTCAAACTGCCCTGATGTTGCAATTCACTTTTAACTCTTCCTGATGGTTGTTACTGGCAATATTCATACAACTCGGGTATGTGAATCCCCAGTAGCTACTTTCTGCTCCAGAAACCATCATGAAACTCTCCAAGGAACCTTGCAAAGGAAATTCATGGATACCAGACAAGATAGGCCCCATGCTAATCTCGAGAACACTCATTGGAATATGTATATCCATCATACAAAGGATAACAGTCATCTGAGTCTATTTTTGTAGAATAAGTGGTGTTTTTCTTCTATGCAACCCCATCTCAATAGGTTCCACCATGATTGAGTATTTTCTTCCTGCCATAGGACAGATACAAATGATGTATATTGCTGATAATCTCTTGCTGCCCCCCTCCTTGATATAGATACACCCTTACATCCAACTGTCTCATGACAGTACCTTCAAATCTCAGAAAATAACAAACAAATAAGCAGATTCACACTGCATGCATGAAGATCTTGAAACAAAGTGTCTGAAAGGATCGAATCTCCATGTTCTTCTTTCCAATACGATGCTTGCAAAGCTTTGGCAGTTATGATAACCTACAAAACTGTTATGCGAAGAGTCCTAATGTGTAAAAGCCCTAAAGACTTGACCTGCTCTCATTAAACTCAAACTTTCATTAAGGAATTCCCTCCAAAAGCTGATGAACATGGGCTTTAGGCAAGTAAAAGCATTTTTGACCAAGTCTAAGACTCCTTTTCAAAATTGAAGACATGACTTATATTTTTGAACATGGATAAAATGCCTTATCAAATTTTACCTTTAGGAACATTGAACCCTTTGCAAGCGCAAAACCTTAGACTCAAAACCTATTGAACTTCGGGAAAATGCTATTAAAGGTTATTTAAGCCACAGGACGAAAATAGGCTAATAGGTAGGCATTACATGTACTTGGTATTGAGTTGGAAAATCAGAAGTATTTATGGAATTTGGTTACTGAGAATTAAATTAAGAAAAAGCTTGGGAAAATTTGGTAAACTAAATAATGCTGCAATATTCACAAAAATAGATGGAAAAAACTTAAAAGGCTGCTTTTGCTATTTCATGTTAAATAAAGCATGTAGATATATAAAGTAAAATGAACATAAGAGTCTAAAACATGAATGTGGAATTTGTTCATTAATTTTGCCAATTACAATGCAAACTGTTTGAAAGTTTGAAGTTCGAACCTAGACTATCGATTACAACTTAGTAACATACCAATTAGAATACAAAATTACAAAGTAACAAAATAGAGCCGATGAGGCTAACACTAAGAGGCTATTGAATGTGATTTTGAAGCTCCAATGTCCTGGTCTGCAGGCACTTGATTGAGTTGCATGTGTCAAGCGTCCAATTGACTGTATGCTGTGTATTGATAACTCCAAAATTGTGAGGGGCAATCATAATAATGTGAGTACACCAATATCGGAAATATAGCATGGTACACCAATATTGGACCTATAGCATGGTACACCAATATCAGAATTATTGTCTTCACGGTTGCTTTCTTTTATTGGTATTGACAGTAGATGGATATAAAAACCACCTATTTGAATGGTGTCATTTTAGACAACATAAGGGTTTTGATATTCATTACCATGACATTGGTCTATGCATACTAAAGACACATTCAATGGCCTAAAGCAAGGACCAAGGTCTTTGCATGCTTTCATTGATGATTGGTAGTAGAATTTTGGATTTTTTAAAACTTCAGCAGATACAAATTGTATTGTATTATTGGTAAATCTGATTTGTTAGTTTTAATGTTGAATATTGATGATTTCATTCTTGTTGGAAGTGCTTTGAAACTCAACATGTGGAGTAAGAATGAGTTGGATTGATATTGGTATGAAGGATATAGTTGGTGCTTATATATTTCTTGTATTTACCTTATTACTTTGTTGTATTAGTATATGCCAAGGATATGTATCTATTTGGGTAAGTTGTACATTTGACTTGTACTTTCCTTGTTTGCTGGAGATGTAATACATATGTGACTACATCTCCTATTATCCCACATTAGTTGTATATTCATATCTCTTCGTGGTGTATCTAACATATACACATTTGTAGCATACTCTTGAGCATCCTTGTAGAAAACAGTGTATTGCATCCATATTAGAATAGTAGTCATGTTGCATTTCTACAAACTTCAATTGTGATTTTGCTATTGTGGCTTGTTCGTGTTATTAGATTCGAGGAGGTCTATACCGTCAGCAAATCTTACATGGTATTAGAGTAGTTGGTGCTTTAGACTTGCTTGCTTCCATACTAGATAGCAAATTTTTCTTATAGACCTAGTATGCCCTTCTCTTGCATCTTTGGATGATCTAGAGTATGAAAATTGTTAGAGAGGAAGATCAAAAGTGTAGGTTCTTTATTGTGGCATTAGTTTGAAGTCAAGTTTGGTGAATGGTAGAGCAGCTCATATAACACATCATTGTGTCTAGAGGATTCGACATTGTTGGTTTTTCCTCATTTGATCTAGATTGGCTTTGGAGCTAAAATTTGCAAGGGTTTTTTGTTGGGCATTCAAAGATCAGTCATCATTAGGATCATTTTGGGCCAAATCTAACCCTACCATTGTGTCAAATAGGTTCAAAGACTCTAGGATTGCTTGTCCATTTGTCGATTTTCAACAACTTTGTTTGGAGGCCTCTTAATTTCTTTCTTTCTTCTTCCCTATTAGCTCTCAAACATGTAATGCCACAAATTCTAAAGACTTGCACTAACGCCAAGGATGTCAACATAGGTGATGGACATGGCTTTCGATTAGATAGCGGCATAAATGGGCCAATGCTTGTGAGTGGGTAAACTCACCTTCATCTTTGGGCTCAATTAAACCCTGGAGGGTATGCCCAAAAGTATCCTTAACATGATGATGTAGGTGCATCTCTTGGCATCGTGGAAAAGTGGTATCATGTCTAAGAAAGTAGAAATTGTGGTTTAGTTTGACAATTTGCATATAATGTAATTTTGTGGTTAATGGACTATGGTAGAAGAAGGTGCATTTCATTGCATTGAGGAATTAGCTCCTGCAGTTGTGGTAGTGGTTTTGTTTATAGTCCATTTATCTTTTAGGTCGATTGCATGAGTAAAAACTTGGTAACTTGGACTATGAATTGTCTATAGGTTGATAGTGTGTTTAGTTAGAGTTGTTTTTGTTTGCAGTAGGTTATTTCGGATTTGTGACAAAGGTGAATATTTGGAAAGACTGTGATAATTGTTGGAGAGGTGTGTGTTGTATCGCATGGATATTCTCCATCATTGGACCGTTGGAATTTGTAAGAATGTTATTTTTAGTCGATATTCTCCATCATTGGACCGTTGGAATTTGTAGGAATGTTATTTTTAGTCGGCGACACATTTCATGTGGTTTTGAGCTTTGCACCACCTTGAGGCCATTGTAGATCATGTGGGAAGTTGAGGGAGAATATGTGTGTGTGTGGTTTCAAGTCATTTGAAAACAAGCAAAGAAGACTAGGAGGGCGTAGAGGCATAAAAGGTAAGTACAATAGCGAGTGAGACGAGTATGATGTGGGATACAATCTAAAAGAGTCAATGTGGCGTGTAGGAGTGTTGTTTGGTAAAGAGAATTGAATGTACTTGTACTAGTGTTGTACCCAAAATAATTTTTTTGCTTCAATAAGGCATTTTGGTGAAAATGGTCAAAATCTTGTAAAATTGTCATCAAAGTCAACAAAAGTCAAAATCTCTAAAAATAGCAATTATCTATTCTTAGAAATTTCTAAACGACAAATGAAGCATGAGGTTTTTCTGGGTTTAATGTCAAAGAGGATACTTATAAAATTTTGAAAATTTTGAAATTAGGGTTTCAGGCCCCTATTTTTAGAAAAACCTTAAAAATAGGATGTTTCCAGAAATGACTCAAAATGTTTCTGATAGGTTAATTCTTCGTCACAATCTCATTGGTTAAGTCAGAATCATCAAAAAGTTAGTTTTGCTCTAGTGGGTCTATTTCACTTTTTCAGAGGAAAAGTTAGGACCTGTGAGGTCATCAATGGCAGATGGCCAGTACCAGGTGTCAAAAGCTAAGTCTCAAACACGGCACAGAATGATCTATGGCGAAAGTTGTTCGAAAAATGGTGAACGGCGGAGGGGGATTTCAAAAAGGTGAAAATTACAAAAAATAAACCAAGTCTAGACCCAATGCCTTAGTCAAATTCTCAATCACCATGCACGTAAAATGATGAAAGCAATCGCAATGGTGAACGCCTTCGCGTCAACAGTAGCGGTGATCAACGCAATCAACGACACGGTGAACGTGAAGCTTGAGGAGGTTGAAACTCATAGTAAATGACTAACTCTGGAGCCAAAAGCACCCTTGCTAGCCAGGGGCGCCCATGAATTCAGGAGTCCAAATACAATTGTTGAGATTTGCAAAACTAGTCATCCTCTTCAGAATTCTGCAAGCTTTCCAACAGATTGCCAAGCTTGTTCAATAGATTTATCAAACATCGACAAACGAGGATCAAGCGAAAGATGTTGCAAGGCGACAAACATCAAAAATGGTAGTTTATCAAGGGAAAGACGCCCCTGCAAGCCAAGGGCGCCCAAAAAAGAAAGCAATCAGAAGTCATTTTTTGGGTTAGCCATTTCCAGATGATCTTCCCGGATTCAGCCCAACTTAGCAACGAATTTGTTCACCAGTCCATGAGGCCTGTCAAACATTAGTAGCTGTTGATCAAGCGGGCATGTAAAACAAAGGATAAATTGAAGTTCATCAGAGCAAAAGCGCCCCTGCTGGCTAGGGGCGCCCAACATTTTGGGCAGCCAGATGAAGTTTTAAGCAGTTGTCTTCTCCAAGACATCTTCTCAGAATCCTTCTAGCTTTGCGATGAATCCAGTTGCCAGTCCACGGGACCTATCAAATGCTCGTAAACGATGATCAAGCGGAAAATGCTGAAAATGAAGGAAAAGTTGAAAACCATGAAAATTGGCTAACATTGAGTAGAAAAGCACCCTGCTAGCAAAAGGCGCCCAACTTTTTGGAGCATCAGATGTAGCTTTCAGGTTTCACAACTCCCAAGAAGTCCTTCTTAGTTATGATCAGGCTTCGCAACAAGTCTGTCAGCAGATTCACCGAAGCAACCAAACATCCAGCGACGAAGACCAAACTGGAGCTTTTCGTTAAGAGTTGCAAAGTAAAAATTGTATCTCATGTTGATGTATGCAGCTTCGGTCTGCACTTCCCAAGATTTGATTTATATCAAACATTTGATTTGCTAAAGGGCCGACCCTTATAAGTTCGTCATTCTTGTCTTAACCTTGAGCCGACCTTAAGACATGTTAAATGTTTATTATGTAAAGGCCGACCTAAATGAAGAGGCGCCTATGTTGTATATATACAAGGTTGTTTCTTTGGTATTGACACATTCATTCAAGCAAGTTCGCACTTTATACTCAAGAGCAGAATTCGCACCTTAGTAGCAGCAGTTCGATTTTCAGAAAGAAGACAGTCATTTATACCTTGAAGGAGGGCGAATATATTATCTTGTATTAGCCATTGTTGGGCTGAGTTGTAAGCAGAATTCTGTCACTGTGTTATCATATATATAAGAGAAATCATTTGCTGGGTTTTTCTCCCTCAAGAGGAGGGTTTTCCCAGGGTATCTTGTTGTGTTCATTATCTTATGTGTTGCATTTCTATTGAACTATTTATTATCTAATTTGATCTAAGAAACACTAACATGGTATCAGAGCGGGTGTGAAAAAGATCGTGATCAGATTCAGATTTGTTAGTTTGCAACTCTCATTATCTTTTCTTTTCAATCTATCTTCTAAATTTCTCAAGATGGTGAACGGTCTAAAAATCGAGGATAGACTCGAAGGGATCTCGAACTACACTTCATGGAGGTTCAGGTTCATGCTAACTTTGGAAGAGAATGATTTGGCTGAGTTTGTGAAAACAAAAGTTCCCGAACCTGAGGGGGAAGAAGAGAAGCTGCAATGGAGAAAGAAAGACACTAGGGCAAAGAAAGTATTGGTTGATTCCGTCAAGGATCATATTGTACCAATTATCTTCAAGTTGGATACAGCAAGAGAGATGTTTACAACCTTGGAAGAGATGTACGAAATCAACAACACCAGTCGAGCCCTTGCTCTGAAGCAACAACTTCATCATGTGAAAATGGCGAAAGGAGAATCTGTTATTACATACTTCATGAGGATTTCAGAGATAAAAGATCAGCTCTCCACTATTGGTCACATGATTGATGATAAAGAACTGACTATGCTTGCTCTCAATGGTCTTCCGCTTTCATGGGAGGCATTCATTCAAGGAATCAGTGCAAGATCTGAACTTCCCAAGTTTGATTGATTGAGGATTGACTGCATTCAAGAGGAGTCAAGACTAATAGCAAGAGGAATTGGTCAAAGCTCAAAGAATGAAGAATTACAAGTTCTTGCCTCTCATTCATCAAACAAAGGAAAAGGCTTTAAGAAAGGATTCTTCAAGAGGAATCGAGAAGATGGAAATGATGATGCTCCTACCTTCAAAAGGAAACGAGACATGTCCAAGATTCAATGTTTTCGTTGTGATAAGTATGGTCACTTTGCGAGGGTTTTCCCTCAACGACCCAAGCTTCAAGCCGCCACTGCAGATGCTGAAGAAGTCGCTCCACAAAAGGACTCCAATGATTATCTATTTTATTCAGCCTTGTCTAGCAATGTTTCTACTGACTCTAACACTTGGTTGATTGATAGTGGTGCTTCTAGGCACATCACCGGGTTCAGAGGTCACCTTTCAAACTTAATGGAAAGCAACTCCAGTGATCAAGTTGTTATTGGAGATGATGCTAGATATTCTGTAAAAGGGATTGGAAATTCCACTCTTCACTTGGATTCTGGAATTTCTTTGGAGTTGAATGATGTACTGTTCGTACCAGGGATAAAGAGGAACCTTGTCTCAATTTCAGCATTAGAAGACAAGGGTTATCAAGTTGCCTTCTCTAAAGGGAAAGTTCTTATATGGGCAAAGAACTCCAGCTTCAAATCTGCTCAAGTGATTGGGGTTAGACATGAATGTCTCTACAGGCTGTGCACTCGTCCTCTTCAAGCACTTGTGCATAACAGTACCAGCATGTGTGATCTTTGGCATCAAAGATTGGCTCACATTCACTTTCGTGCTCTACCTATCATGGAGAAGATGGTCACCGGTCTTCCGAAATTCGATCAAGAACATGAAGGTACATGCAAGGGATGTGCCCTAGGCAAGAACACAAAAGGTACGTTTCATTCCAGTGAAAGTAGATCTAAATGTATTCTTGATCTCATTCATTTTGATTTGTGTGGTCCAATGGCTATTACATCATCTAGTGGTTTCTTGTATTATATTATTTTCATTGCTGATTACTCTAGAAAGACTTGGATTTATTTCTTGAGATCTAAAGAATCATAAGAAGTATTAGATAGATTCAGAGAATTCAAAGCACAGATTGAAAACCTGTCTGGGAAGAGGATCAAAGTATTGAGATCTGATAATGGTGGAGAATACACTTCTGGCACATTTCGAGACTTTTGTATTGAAGCAGGGATTAAGAGGGAGTTCAGTGTTCCCTATAATCCACAACAAAATGGTATCGCTGAAAGGAAGAATAGGTCTATTGTAGAAGCAGTGAAAGCTATGATCCATGATCAAGACTTACAAATCTCTCTTTGGGCTGAAGCATCAAGAACAACTGTCTATGTTCAAAACAGGAGTCCCCACAGGATCTTAGAGAATAAAACTCTTGAAGAAGCATTCTCAGGCGTGAAGCCTGAAGTTAGTCATTTGAGGATCTTCGGCTGTCCAGTCTATGTTCATATTCCAAAGGAAAAGAGAACAAAGCTAGAACCTTCTGGGAAGAAAGGAATTCTTGTAGGCTACAGTGAGACATCAAAAGCTTACTAGATATACATTCCAGGACAGAAATCTATTGAGATTAGTAGAGATGTCACATTTGAGGAAGATGTTGCTTACAAAAGGTCCAAAGGCACTCCTATGGAGATTGATGAAGAAGAACCTCCTCAAGATATGGAAGTTGACCATATTCCAGAGAATCTGAAGGAGGATACAGAACCTAAAGAAGATATTGATCCACTGAGCCTTTGGATCCTACTGATGGGCCTCTAGACATTGTGATTGGAAAGAAAAGACCTCTTTGGGCTCGCAGGACAATGCAGGAAGCAGAAAGGTTTGCAGCTCCAAGAGGAGCTTTCAGAGAAAGCAAGAGACCTCACAAGTTCTCTAGTTATGTTGCCTTGATGAGTCAGAGCCTTCAAATGTTGAAGAAGCTTCTAGTCATCAAGTATGGAAGGATGCCATGATTGAGGAGTATCAGTCTATACTTAAGAACGATGTTTGGGATATAGTTCCTAGACCCAAAGACAAATCTGTGGTGTCTTCTAAGTGGCTCTTCAAGATCAAGCATGCAGCTGATGGGAGCATTGAGAAACACAAGGCTAGATTTGTGGCTAGAGGGTTCTCACAAAAAGAGGGAGTTGACTATGAAGAAACCTTTGCTCCTGTGGCTCGTTACACGTCTGTTAGAACCATCATTGCTATTGCTGCATCTAGAGGATGGAAGATTCACCAAATGGATGTAAAGACAACTTTTCTGAATGGCATAATAGAAGAAGAGGTTTACATTGAGCAACCAGAAGGATTTGAGGTGCATGGGAAAGAGTCTCATGTCTGCAAGCTGAAGAAGGCCTTGTATGGTCTTAAATAAGCTCCTCGTGCTTGGTATGAAAGAATTGATCAGTATCTTTCAAGTCTGGGTTTCTCAAAGAATGATGCAGATTCTAACCTCTACTTCAAAATAGTTAATGGTGAAGCATTAATTTTGGTTTTATATGTTGATGACTTGATCATTATTGGTGAAGAACATCTAATTCTAAAATGCAAGAAGGAATTAGCTTCAGAGTTTGAGATGAAGAATCTAGGTCTTATGCATTACTTTCTTGGCTTAGAAGTTTGGCAAAAGCCAGATGAGATGATTCTAAGTCAAGGCAAGTACACTGTTGACATTCTCAAAAGGTCTGGTATGATTGATTGCAAACCTATGTCTACACCCATGTAGACTAATTTAGATAAGTTGAAAGAAGCTGCAGCTAGTTTAGAACCAGTGGATTCTACGATGTATAGACAGTTGATTGGTTCATTGATGTATCTAGTCAACACTAGACCTGATATTTGCTATGCAGTGAGTGCACTTAGCCAGTTTATGTGTGAACCAAAGCAAATACATCTTGTAGCAACGAAACATATCTTGAGATATTTATGTGGCACAATTGGATATGGGTTGAGATATTCTTCAAACGTGGATTTGGAGCTACATGGTTTTACTGATTCTGATTGGGCAGGATGTGTTTCAGATCGGAAGAGTACCTCTGGTTGTTGCTTCAGTATGGGGATTGCTATGATCTCCTGGTGTAGCAGGAAACAGTCTTCAGTGGCCTTGAGTACAACTGAAGCAGAGTATATAGCAGCTTGTGTGGCAGCTCGTGAGGCAGTGTGGCTTCGTAAGCTTCTTGCAGGATTGTTTGGACAATCAATGGAGCCTACTATTATACACTGTGATAATCAAAGCTGTGTGAAGCTTTCTGTCAATCCTGTGTTTCATGACAGAACAAAACATGTTGAGATCAAGTACCACTATATTAGAGATATGGTGCAAAGGAAAGCTATACAGTTGAGGTATATCAGCACTGAAGAGCAAACGGCAGACATTCTCACCAAGCCTCTCGCCAGGATTAAGTTTGTGTACTTCCGAGAGAAACTTGGTATGGTGGAGAATGCAGCCTTGACTGAGAAAGAGTCTCAGTAATCAGTGATCCTTGATTGATAATGCAATTCTCTGCTGAGAGAGAGTTGAGGTGCAAGCCCTTGATAATGCAATTCTCTGCTGAGAGAGAGTTGAGGTGTAAGCCCTTGATAATGCAATTCTCTGAGAGAGAGTTGAGGTGTAAGCCCTTGATAATGCAATTCTCTATGAGAGAGAGTTGAGGTGAAAGCCCTTGTTTCCACCCTCTGGGAGAAGCTATGGTGGAAGTCATGTGTGTGACTCCATGACAACATCACGTGAGGGAATCCGTGATGAGTTTATACCATCTATGGGAGTAGCCATAATGGTTAATATCACGTTGAGGTGATATTCTATTTTGTTTTTTATTCTAATATGATGTGTCTTGTGCAGGTGGAAGTTCATCCCTAGCTAAGAGGGAGTGTTGATGTATGCAGCTTCGGTCTGCACTTCCCAAGATTTGATTTATATCAAACATTTGATTTGCTAAAGGGCCGACCCTTATAAGTTTGTTATTCTTGTCTTAACCTTGAGCCGACCTTAAGACATGTTAAATGTTTATTATGTAAAGGCCGACCTAAATGAAGAGGCGCCTATGTTGTATATATACAAGGTCGTTTCTTTGGTATTGACACATTCATTCAAGCAAGTTCGCACTTTATACTCAAGAGCAGAATTCGCACCTTAGTAGCAGCAGTCCAATTTTTAGAAAGAAGACAGTCATTTATACCTTGAAGGAGGGCGAATATATTATCTTGTATTAGCCATTGTTGGGCTGAGTTGTAAGCAGAATTCTATCACTGTGTTATCATATATATAAGAGAAATCATTT
Organism: Sequoiadendron giganteum; assembly: GCA_007115665.2. Lineage (NCBI taxonomy): Eukaryota > Viridiplantae > Streptophyta > Pinopsida > Cupressales > Cupressaceae > Sequoiadendron > Sequoiadendron giganteum. The sequence continues at coordinate 171,080,689 of CM021108.1, read as the reverse complement.
GCTGGGTTTTTCTCCCTCAAGAGGAGGGTTTTCCCAGGGTATCTTGTTGTGTTCATTATCTTATGTGTTGCATTTCTATTGAACTATTTATTATCTAATCTGATCTAAGAAACACTAACATCTCAGAAGCACAAAAGCGCCCCTGTAGGCCAAGGCGCCCAAAAATTTGAGGCCTTTGAATCAACTTTCAAGATTTGCAAGACCAATCATCCTTTTCGAAATTCTTCTAGTTTCACGGCGAATTCAATAGCCTGATCACGAGATTCATCAATCACCGACAATGGCAAATCGAAGCATGAGAGGTCAAATTGAAGAAATTGAAAATCACTAAAAAATGCTTTTAAGTCTGGCAAACAAAAGCACCTTGTTTCAAGAAGGCGCCTAAGAATTCAAGCCACCAAATACCAATTTTTAGGGTTTGCAGCTTCCAAGAACATCTTCTTAGATTTGATCACGCTCTGCAGTGAATCTATTAGCCAAACCATAGGATCAATCAGACGACCGGAATCAAGGATCGAACAGAGGCAGTTTATCAAAGAAAAAGATGAAAATCTTCAAAAAATTTCTAACTTTGCAAACTTGGACACCTTATCAAGATGGTGCCCAAGTCAACTTGAGTTACGAATTTCAAAGACTCTCTCATTCCTCAAGGCGTCCCAAAATTTGGGGGATTCTTCCAGTTAACAGCTAATCATGCTAGATAACTTCTAAATCATGGTTTTCATGAGTTAACTAATGCTTCCACCTCCAACAAACATCTAGGTGTCCTTTTTCATTATTTCTTGCAGGTTGACTTCAAATGCCAAACACAAAAGCTTTCTTCTCTACGACTTTTGAAGGATCAAACAAAAGATGTTTTCAGTGTTATTCATATTTTTGAGATCAGGTTGCATAGAAGGACATCTTTCCAGAATCCATATCTCTAGGGCATCAATTTTCAAAAGCAGAAATACATCATCTTCAGCTTTTAGCGATCTGAGTTCTCTTTTTTATCAATCTTCTCCAAGATTGGAAATTTTTTCCTTAGCTTCTTCAGCTTACATGCCTAGGGTTTCTTGCATGTTCAAGCAAAATCAATCTTTTCACAGATCTGACCTTCTAGGTCATTCATCACAAGATTGGCCACAAAACCCATGTGCCAAAATTTTTCTAGAAAAGTTGCCCCCCTGCTTCCATATTTTAGGGTTTTTGTAAAAATCATCTTTTTCAAAAAATTGACATTCTGGGTCTACTTAGCACACAGGCGCCTATAAAACCCATGTCTCAGAATTTTTTAGGAAAAAATTGCCTCGCTACTACTTTTGAGGGGTTCTTGCATGTCCTTGCAAAAGTCAGTTTTTCAAAAAACGGGTGATCTGGGTCCATTCAGAACGATATTCCTTACAAAACCCACATCCCAGATTGTTTATCCAAAAATCTGCCTTTTTTTGCCTCTCAGCGAAGCTATTTTTAGCTTTTGTGCAGAAGTTGCCTGAACATATCCGTGTTCACAGTCAAACTTCACGGTTTCATCATGCAATATTCTTCCATTGAGAAAAATCAAGAAAAGCGTCAGAAGCATAAAGCTATAGAAGAAACAAAGGTCATCACTCCAATTACAGAGCCACCAAAGTTACCAATCAACAAACTGCCAATATCAACGTGAGGATGGTGATTACATCGATCTCGACGAGGTGCAGATGGAATACCAAAACCTCATCCGTAGAAGTTTCAGCGGTGACCCTGTTGACTGCAAGTTGAGTCAAGTTGCAGCCTTGTCAACGAGATTTGATGAAGCAGATGAAAGGAGAAGGGATTTTCAGAATCAGATTGCGGATGGCGAAGTGATGTTGCTGAGACAACACATCATTCAGAAGAGTATCAGTGTCCCTGACGAAGAGGCAGTTAACAGCGTCTTGGAGGACATGATCACTCAAGGTGGCAACTAGTGAACTACCAGTTGGGACATTCCTCCTTTTCCAAAGATAGCATTTAAAACAACAGTTTAATTTGATGCCTTTTCCAAGTTAAACTTGCTGTCCACCTTTCATGCATGTCTATTTTTGGAGACACCTGTTGTACAGTGGAGTTCTTTTTAGTTTTAGATCAGTTAACTGATGTAGTCTTTCTAGTTAACTGTTAGTTTACTTTGTTTAGACATAGGAATAAATCTTGCTGATTGGCAAGATTGTTAACTCAAGGAGATTTTAGGGTTCCCTATTCCTTGATTTTCTATAAATAAGAGCAGCCTTGCTCATTATTTCTTAACCGTTATTACTATAACAAAATTGCTGAGCCTTAGTGCCTTAAAGCTTTGCTAGTCAATATCTGTTCACTTTGTTCAGTGTAATTTGGTTGATCGTATGTCGTATGTTTGTCTTCTTCATACAATTTGCTGTCCCAAATGTGTATTTGTTGTTGGAAAGTTTTGAGGAAATAAATCATATGCCCACCCTTGCTTTGATCCAAAGTCTTAAGATCTTTTTCGTGGTATTGTTGTTTTTATAATCTTTATTTGGATGTACACCTCAAAAGTATAATGAGTCTTTGAGGGAATTTTGAGATCAAGTTTATTGTTTGATGTTTTACTTTCATAAACTTTATTTCAGCATACATTTGAAAGAGCAATGAGCCTTCAAATGTGTTTTGGAAAAAAGTTTGTCTAAGTCTTGTGTTTACCAAATCATTCCCCGTTTACTTCTAAATCCTTTCGCTCTAAATTTACTCGAGGAAATAGAAGCGTTATAAGTTTTTAGGCCTAGTTGTAGTTGAAGTTACAAAACTAGAGAAAACCTCAGCTGCAATGCAAAGAGTTTTATAACCTTGTGCTCTCAGCTGAAATAAAAAGATAGGAATTTAGTTTACTTTTTCTTTTTATGCATAATCAGCAAAAGAGGGAGCTTCCCCTCCTAATTTGAAGAGCAGTCTAACTATGCATAGCTGTTTGTTTCCAATATGCACACTAGAGGCACAAATTGAAATGCCAACAACTACTAGAGGCACAAATTGAAACGCCATAGTTGGAAAACTCGGCATTTTCAAGTACTCGGCAAGCCCGAAAAACTCGGCTCGGCAAAAACTCGGCAAAAACTCGGAAAAAACTCGGCAAAAAACTCGGGAACTTAAAAAATTGCTTAAACTTCACTAAAAACTCATTTTTTTTGCAAAATTCAAAGATAAGATGCATCCAATGAGTCAATAAATGAGTACATATAAGAAACAAGCTATATTTGATTGATTTGAAAGAAATTGGATACAAAATGGCATCCTCATGTGGAATGCTCAATGTGCTGATATGATAATAGTCTGAAACAAAATGAAATAGCAATTTGTTTTTGTAAAACTGAAAGTAAATACTACATATGTCATAAACATTAATATATTTCAGTTTTTACAAATTCACATGAATCACATCTTCCTCTTCCCATGTCTAGATCTCAGTATGGGACCGGAAGAGGGTGTCCGTGTAATCATAGGACTCCGCTCCTGCTGTGCCTGTGGCTCCTCAACCTCCATCCTAGATGTAGATCCTCCTGCAGCTGCTGGTGGTGGCACTGGCAATGACTCCTCCTCAGGATCATCCTCAAGGTCATCCAATGAGAATGTAAATCCACCCTCCTCCATTGCCTGTCGCTCTAAATCATAAATCTCATCCTCGGTAAACAATGGAGGTTGCTCCCCTCGCCCTGTCCAATCACTGTATGGATCTATCTCCTCCAAATCAATTGGATCATCATATGATATCTCCTCTACCTTTTTTATGCGCAATCGAAGATTATATTGCACATAGACAAGGTCATTGAGGCGTTTTTGAGCAAGTTTGTTCCTCTTCTTTGTGTGGATGGCCTCAAACAAACTCCAATTGCGCTCACAATTGGATGAACTACAAGGCTGGCTCAAAACACGGAGGGCAAAGTTTTGAAGATGTGGGGTTTTTCCACCCCAATGTGTCCACCAAACATCTACAAAAAAAAGAAGAAAAAGTTAGAAAATTGTAACTTGTAACTTGTAACTATCAAATTTTCATTTTTGTAACTTGTAAATTTCAAATTTTATACCTGGTGGCAGCCTAGATACTGCTCTCTTTGCCAAGTCTGAAGAGAAGAGTACACCCCTTTTTTCCCTGTAACTTTGCAATTCATTAACAATGCAGTCTGCCTCATCAGGCGTGGATGTCATCCGCTGAATGCAAGTAGTGAGGCCCTCCATAACCTCTCCAGTAGGATCTGTATAGGTGCCTGAATGGATGAAACGGGGGTTCAAGAAGTACCCTGTTGCATGGATAGGTTGGTGGAGTTGATTGTTCCACCTCCTGTCAATAATCTCCCAAATGGGATCAAACTTGAGGCTGTCCCCCTTATAATAATTTCTAATAGCCTCCTTGGCCCTATCCATGGCCTCATAAAGATAACCCATTGGGGTTTGATCCCCATCCACCAAACGGAGCACTCTAACCAAGGGCTCTGACACCTACAATATAAATTTAAAAATGCAAAAAACTATTAGAGTTACAATTTAGTAATTTACAAATTTACAATGAAGGACATTAACTTTAAGAAAATGTTCAATTTGAATTTAGATTCAAACTCAAAGTTTTGAAGTTACCTTCACAATCTCTGTTGCTTTTTGTGCAAAGAGGGGCTCGAAGACAATGCTTGCAACTCTTTCTCCTTCGGCTTCTTTGAATAAGGTGAGTCTATCCATGCTTGACTCACAAACATTTGTTTCAAAGCCGTCAATGCGCCAAGAATGCTTTGCAACGTTAAGAAAACCGTTGCAAACCTTGTCACACCAGGTCTCACCAAGTCTCTCCCATTGGTGTGCTCCCTCATCAAGCTCAGAACCCAAGGGTGATTGTAGATGTATTTAGTGATCCTTCTTCCATCCTCTACAATCGGTGTGACCCAATGTAATTTTCCTATGTCCTCCAAAAGAAGGTCAAGGACATGGGCAGCACATGGTGTCCAAAAAATTGTCTGGTGTCTATCTTGGAGGATTCTTCCTGCTGCCACATATGCCGCTGCATTGTCAGTTATGATTTGCACGACATTTTTAAGCCCAACCTCCATGCACACTTGCTCCAACATTCTAGCCAAATTTTCTGCATTTTTTACTATGTTGGAGGCATCTACGGATTTCAAGAACACCACCTCATTTTTGCAAGAAACCAAAAAATTTATGATGGTACGGTTTTTTCCATCCGTCCACCCATCAGAAAGAATAGTGCAGCCATATTGTTGCCATTCTTCTTTTTGTTCTTGTATCACTGCCTTTGCTCTTTCAGTAGCATTAGAAAGCAACCTACAAGTACAAAGTGAAATTAAGTACACAATTTTAATTTGTAAACAAAAAAATAACTTAAATTAATCATAAATTAAACTTAAGAAACATAAAATTAAATTAAAGAACATAAACTAATTTCTAACCTTCCACTCAATTCTTTGCGCGAAGGCGCCTTGTAGCCTTTCCCTGCAACTGTCAATGCGGTCACCAAATTGTCCCAATAAGGTGAGCTTGCCACATTGAAAGGGATGTTGTTGAAGTACCAAAAATCGGCACAAGCAACATCTGCATGCTCACGCACCTCCTTATTCCACCCAGTTGCCTCTAAAGAAGGTTGTGCACCAGGTGTGTTTCTAGGCACAAAAAAATCACCAATGTGTGAACCTGTGGCTCTAGGTGTCTGTGTTGATCCTGCCACTGGTACTCTAGTAGAGGAAGATGAAGGCATGGTGGTGGTGGTGGGTTGCCTTCGCACACGTGGACCACGAAGAGAGCCCGCTATGTTGGCTACTACATCATCATCATCTGACAGTGAGTGAAGGTTGTCTGCACTTGCAACACCTTGAGAAGAAGCTATGGCAGCTTGCATTGCTGCTTTTGCCTTCGCTTTTTGCATCTTTTTTTCTTCTGCAGCGGAAAGTATTGCATTCATTTGTCTTTTGATTTCCTCATTGGTGTTTATGCAAGCCTTAGCATCACGTCTAGGGATGCCTGCAAGGTGGTATTTGAGGCGATTGATGCCTCCACGGTAAATTTCTTTACATCTAATGCAATACACTGATCCAGGTTCTGGTCCTTCATATGCATATCTCCAAGCGGGATCTCTAGCTCCTTTTGGACGAGTGCCTACATATTCCCCACTCCCAGGCACAGATGGGGCTGAGGTAGGAGTAGAAGCGGATTCAGAAGCCATGATCAATTAACCTGTTACCTACACAGTACACACACAAAGTGAAATCAAAACTTGTTAGTTTTTTGATAGAAATTTTAAAAACAAGCTAAATTAGATTAAATCAAAATTGAAAATTTCAAAATAGATTCTAAACTAATCTAAGATTCTAAATAGTAAACTAATTTAAGATTCTAAAGTCTAAACTCTAAACATTTTCAATTTTTCATCAAAAAAATGGATTAAAAAAAGAAAATAATAAACTAGGGTTACAAAAAAATGTAAAAATTAGAAAACTACTTTAAATTAGTAACAAATTAAGCTAATATATAAATTTAAACATGTTTTCAACAAACAAGAAGAATCAAAATTACAAAAAATAACTAGAATTTGAAGAAAATTTGAAAAAAATGAAAAAAACTGCAAAATATATTAAAAAATCATAAAAAAGTGTCACAAATTCTTGTTTTGTTGAATCTAAATCTTCTTTTAAACATATAAATGTATTTGAATTTGTTTTATAGTTCATTCATGATGTTTTTTAAACATACAATCAACAAAAAAGAAGAAAAAATGAAAAAAAAAGAAAGAACAAGAAAAATTAGAAAACCTACCTGGAAATCCAATTTGCCTTCGAAATCTGATGAAAATCCCCTTCGAATCTCGTCCCCTCGATGCCAAATCACAGATAAATAGTGCAAAATGCTTTGGGCAAGTTTTTTCCTCTGCTAAAAGTGAAAACAAGTGAAAAAATGAAATGACAATGACATTTTGGCCGGCCGCGGACATAAGACACAGGCCGCGCGGGTTTTTTTTAAAAACTCGCCGAGTTTTTGCAAAAACTCGCGAGTTTTTCCGGCGAGTTTTTGCAAAAAGTACGGACTGTACCTTCTGCGAGTAAAACTCGTAAAAACTCGTTTCTGAAAAAAACTCGCGAGTTTTTGGCGAGTGAGCCAACTATGGAAACGCCAACAACTAGAAACCATTATGTGGCCGCTTGTGGCAAGTCATTGACTTTTAAATGCTATTGGAAAAATTAAGATGAGGCTCATTTGTTTTCTTAAGTGAAATGGAATAATTTTATATGATTCTCATGAATTAAATGAAAATTTTATGAAATCACAATTTCACTTATTTTTATTCTCTTCCTTGGAATATTTCAATGCACTTGTCCAAGATTGTTTTCATATAGTGGCAAATAAGTCTTGTTTGAATAAAATACATGTTATTGTGACCTGATTAATTAATAGACTTTTCCCTATGGGATTTCAAGCCTTAAAAATGTTGAAAATGTTATCTCACATCGAAAAAGTTGTCTTACATCAGAAAAGATTTTGAAAAGTGGTCTCATGCTAGAAAAAATGATGATTTAATATAGTGGACTTCTCATTTTAAATTTTTGGTATTGTTGTTCAATTGTAGAAGAGTGATGGAACTTATTCTAGGTCTGCTTGAAGAAATGGGGCAAGAAATCTTGTTAACTGTGTCATATAATATTTTCAGTGCCTTATCAATAAGTTTGTTTTGCATATAGCCTATAACCTTTGCATTCTGTGAGATCAAGTCTGGTTGATGAATTTTCTCAAAACAAAATTTGAGCCTTTTCTATCATTCCACATTTTGAATACATATCTACTAGAGAGCTAATTACAAAGGCACCATAATGCAATCCTCCTCTGACTATTTTGTCATGTATCTCCTCACTAAGCTCCAAATATACCAATTTGGCACATGCTGAAAGAACAGTTGCACATGTCAAATCATTGGGCTCAATTCTTGCCTTTTGCATTAGGTAAAACACAAACAAAGCCTCATTGGCAAGCCCTTGCCTTGCATAAGTGGTAATCATTAGACTCCATGACACAACATTTTGTTGAGGCATTTTGTCAAACAATGTGTATGCTTTCTCTTTGCTGCCACATTTTGCATATATGTTGATGAGGGCATTGGCCAAGGTCACATCAGAGTGTAATCTGCTCCTTATTATGCCTTGGTGGATTGTCATACCCTTTTGTAGAGCTTGCATTTTTGCCTAGGCAAAGATAACATTGCTAAAAGTGAACTCATTCGCCCTAATTTGCTTGCTCTGCATTTGTTGAAATGAGTGCTACCGACTTGTACCCATGTCCTTGCTTTGAATAAGATGCAACCATAATAGTCCATGAATACACATCTCATTCTAACACTTTTCTTTCCTAGTGGTAATGTTGACAACACCCAAGTTCTATTTTTTATCAAGGCATCATATTCCATCTTCATGGCAGCTTTCCATTCAAACTTCACTTTGGTCTCTGCAAATGTACTTGACTCAAATATCTGTGAAATGGTAGAAGTTAGAGAAAAATTTACCAGCTCAACACCTTGGACAAGATGTTTTCTTGAACATGTAGATTGACCTTCCATCACCTTTGGAAATTCAGCCTCCCAAACTCCCTTCGTCGTGGTATAGTGCCATTTTGGTCTCTTTTGTTGGTCCTATTGATTGTATTGTGGACATCGAGTGTCACTCTTCTCTCCAACCGATCCGACCTTGGAATGTGATTTTTCTAATGTTCTTGTTTGATTTCAACATTAGAACTTGTTTCAAAATCAGGATTAATTACCCATTCACTACTATTTGCAGAATTACCATTAATTGAAAAGAATGGTATTTTCTCATCTACGATAACATCTCTATTAACCACAATTTTATTTGTAGAGACATCTAGTATTCTGTATGCTTTGGATTGTACGCTATATTCAACAAACATATATGGTTTGCTTTTTGCTTCTAAATCACTTCTCTTTTCCTTAGGGATATGTGCAAAAGCAATACAACCAAAAACTCAAAAATCACTTACAAAAGGTTTTCTATTTGGCCATGCTTCCTTGGGAGTGACATTTTGCAAGGCTTTACATGAACTTCTATTAAATATGTAGACTTCTCTATTCATAGCTTTTGCCTAGTTCTTATATGGCACAGTTCAACTATGCACCATACACCTTGCCATCTCCATAACTTTTCTCTTCTAGTTTGTTTTGGAGTGTACAAAGTAGTATACTGTTGATGGATACTTTTCTATTCCAGGTTCACTTATGCATCTTGTTAGAATTCGGCCTCACATTTACTATGCACTTAACACATTTAGTCAATTCATTGTGGAGTTGAGGCAACTCCATTGGAGGGCCACAAAGCATGTGCTCCCTATTTCAAGGGAACTCTTCATCATGGTCTACTACATTGAGATGAATTATGTGCATGATTATGTAGATTTAGATTGGCAAGAAGGTGTTGAGACTCAAAAGTCCAGGTGCCTTTTTTCTCTCTTAGTACAAGGGCAATTTCATGGTCTATCTAGAAACATTTATTTCTCTTCATTTTGCAAAAGTAGAGTACATTACAATACATTTCACTAAATGTGAAGTTATTGGGTTTCATAAATTAGTGTTTGAATTGAATGGTGAGATGCTCGCACATACAATTATTTTCATTTATTGTTTTTTGATATCTTTTCTTATGACAAAAGGTATAAAAGCAAATGTTGGTTCTTATATATTTCATTTAAAGCGGCAAAAAATTTACTTTCTTACTAAGCCACTACCAAAAGGGAAGATTGAGTTGCTAAGAGATCTAATTCTTTTAAAGGAGAATTGTTTCTCACAAGGGGGGAGTGTTGATTTCTTATTTTCTTATATTTCTGGTTATGTGCTATCATCTATGAATTTAAATCAAAATGCAATTATTTTATATAATATGGCTGAGTGTCTCTATTGGGCCTCTCGCTTGTGAAATAGTTTTTTAGTTCATATGCATATGGCCAAAATGCTAATTTGAGCCAACTCGCATAATATGAATAACATTAAAATAGAGAGCAAACAAAATGACTTGCCACCTTGAGAGTAGGGCCAATGCCAACCAAGCCACCATCAAGATCCAACAACATATCAAGTGTGAAAACCAACTAAACTAATATGCTATCCTCCATTAGTACTAAATAGGCAAAAACAAGCAAAATTGCTCTCCAAGTCAAGATGAACACCCACTCACCCTAGAGGTGCCTATCTCTTCCTCCTCTATCACCTTCTCTGCTTGCACCTAGTTTTGATGCTCTCAAGCCTCCTCTTGCACCTTTCTCTTTGGCACATCTAGCTTTGGGAATTGTATCCTGTGCATAATTTCCTTTTGTTGCTATGCTCTGTGGATGATATTTGCCGAAAACATTGTGATGTTGTATTCTCTAGTCACCTATAACCTTCCCTTGGTATGTAATACCATTAAACGTTGCAGAAATTTGCTAACATCATTATAGAAGCCTTAAGGAGATGTAATTCTTGTCTAACACACAAATCCACCAACATTTTCTCTTTTCCTTCCTCCACAAACCTTACCTTGACATGCAACATATAGTCCTCTACCTTTTATTTTTTCCTTCCTCTTAGAATCTACATACTCCTTCATAGGCAACACCATATCATTAAAATCATTTGGGAGAAACATCCTTAAGAGTCACTTCCTCCACTAGCCTTGAGATGACATCTTTGTGAATCATTGCTTGTGACTTAGTGTTCCTCCCATAACCTAACCTATAAGGCCTAGCACCACTTTGATAGACAAGTAGCAAGTAGACACTTACCTATCACCACTCCTCTTCGCTAAGGATTTCACACATGGACCGCCTTCTTCTAAGCCATCTCGTGAAGAACAAAGAAGAGCAACATCCCAAAATCCAACACAATACCAAAAGATTGTGCATCAAAAGCCATGGCCTCTAGTGTATCATGATAGAGATCTATCTCAACTTAAAACAAACAAGATCGATCCCATAAAACACAACTTTAATTGACTTGTGAATGCAACACATGAGAAGGAAATTTGTCAGCTCTTCATCTTACTTGCCATGATGCTCTACTTCAGAACCGTAAAGACATCCCACGTGTGAAACATACTCCGTAATCAATTTAAATTTCCTTGCTTATAGATGTGGCACCTTTGCTAAGAAAAGGATGAAATTATTGCTAGAGCAATGGATTTAAACAACTTATATAAGCCTTTCCAACATAGGAGTTCTCCAAATTGAATCCTTTAAATCAAAGAGGTTGAAAGCTTAAAAATCTCTAATTCCACCCAAGTGTTAGTGATATGACTAAAGATAGCAATAATTGGCTCTTGGTCCACTCCAGCATTCTCCAAATTATCCACTGGCAAGTTCAAAGATTTCCTATAGTGCTGAAAAAAGTTTTCAAATGATTCACCAATACTAAATACAATATCCACATAGCAATCGAGTTTCCAATTGGGACTTCGACCTTTTTGAAGGGTGTTTATAACTATAATGGAATCCTCTTCTACAACCATTTTTTAAATATTTTTGATGTTGTTAACATCCCTATCACTAGAGCTTCCCACTAAGCTTTATTATTAGTTTTAATCCCTAGTAAGCTGTATTATTAGTTTTAATCCCTAGAAATAAATAACGCCATACTCAAAGCTCCCTTTAGACTCTTTGAGTGCAAAGCTCCCTCCAACCATCCTTGGATTACCCCTAGAGGTTCCATCAAAATTCAATTTGACATAATTTCCAGGAGGGGCATTCCATTTCTTGTTTGTTGCGTCTTAGAATTGTTACCTATTTATGGTTTCTTTCAAAATCGATAGCACTATTCTTGAATTGTTTTTTTAATCAAAATACATTTATTAACACACATTGTACTTCAGGATTATTTGAGTTATATGCTTGTAATAGGCCACATGATAAAATTGTGATGCCATTTGGGCGATGTCATATCATCCCTAATATTAGCACCCTTAATGTGCTATTAATGGTGCCCACTCACATGCACTCTCTTTTAGTTATAATTATTCAAAATAAATCGAGTTATAGTCATTCAGTTAGAGATTGAATTATAGCTACTCCAAATAAATTGATGACCCAGTCAAGGATGACCTTGCCTTGGAGCTTTCACAAGTGACAATTTCAAGGTGACATATCTACTTTATGATCAAGTTTGATTGATTAGTTCATGTATGTGTGTCATGAGTTTATGTGTCTATCAAGTGAGTTGATAATTGATAAAAATTTAGTTGCACAAAAGTGTCAAGCATAGTGTTGACGGGTGTTTTATGACCGCACGAACACAGAATAAAGTTTCCAACGGTCACTCTATCCTCTCTTGATCAAAATATCCTGCATGCTAAGATTGCGAAAGATCATGCATTCAACTCCAAGGTTCCTTCATGCAATGGATGTAGACTTGGTTGGCTCGATGTGATTTGCTAGTATTTCAAGGGGACTTACGTGATTTCTTACTAACCAGAAATGCTACGATCTAGTCTAAGAGCGGGACGTGGAGATCAACTCTTGCAAACTTAAACCAAGCTCTGCTTTGCCTCACCTTGGACAGCTTCCACAAAACCGATGCAATCTTCAAAGGAGTAACTTGAGGTATTCAGATCATAGCTTAACATGAAGATACCATCACAACGACGTATACCAACATGTAAGTCATAATCGAAGTTAAGTACATAATATTCCAGTTGACCACGCAAGGCGAACCCACCATCAATGAGCTGCTAGTGGTATGGACTAATGAAGCTTGCTCAATTTGACCACCACATTCCACAACTATCTACATGCATGAAATAAAATCTATTCTACTTTAAGATTCTACGCGAATTGGAAGGACGAAGAAATCTTGCTAGCTACCCACAACAAAAGATGAAACCACAAGCAATGATAACTCTTTTTATTATAGGAGTGTTCACAACAATCTCTTACAAAGCATTCAACTTGAAAACTTTCCTTCCTCTTCCTACCAATCTATGCTATCAATCTCTCTATGCTCTACTTCTATGCTATTCTCTCTACTCTCTATCTATATATTACAAATGAGGGGGGGATGCCCCTTTTATAGTTGGCCAAATCCAGTGGACGACTTAGATTGAATTACAATGAAAGGCTCAGATTGAGCCACATATGCCCTGATCAAGATTCTTCCCTAAAAACCGCCACAAAGAGGAGTGGGGTAATAAATGAGCAAATGATTCTCCACTCTCTCCCGAAACCACGATGAGCAATTAATGTCCATCATCATCTTCCAGAAGGTCATCGTCCAACAAGGCATTTCCACTCTCCTTCTCTTTGATTGCGAACTCGACGAATCGGGCCAACACTGCCTCAACCTCCTAAACCAAAATAGGTGGAATATGGTTGAGTTGAAATTCAAGCACCGTGATTGTCTGCCCGTGCCGAGTACAAGATTTTCTCCAAGTGACTAAGGTGTCCTGGGTATTTTGAATAATACTGGAGAAAGCTGAAACGTTTTCAAAATCATCTTGAACAAAGGATCTCACACTAGAGAAGAAGGGCTCCAACCTACTCCTCAAGCCATCTGCAGTCATCTCCTTTGGAGTCAATCTCCTAGCAAATATGGCCTCAAGTGTGTTCAGGACTCCATCCAGAATATTTCCCATAGCTTTCCTGATTCTAGTTGAATCCGCTTGTGCTGCATCAAAGAAACCTTGGCTCGTGACCATTGAAGAATACCAATTGGTGAAGTCATATCTGTCACCCTCTTGTATCACGCCTCCCTCCACCAGAATCTGCAAGGGCATGTGCATCAAGGCTTCTAAATGAAGAACAATCTTAGTTTGATAGATATGGGTTTCGCTCCAGGCTTGATCAACGGTATCCATGCATGCCAGAATGTCAGAGGCCTACCGATGAGAATGAGCGAGATCTATCATGAACTTCTCTATTTCAGTGCGGACATTGCCAATCCACTTATCTGCTTCTTGGGCTATCTTCCTCAAGTCCTCCAAGCCACTAATTGATTCTCTCGGGAGTTATATTGGAAGTTCAACTGTTGGGTTCTCCTGCGCACATGGACAGGCCAAGTGCTGCACATAACCCACCAATGTCCTATGCTCCTTCTTCAATTGTTTGTACTTTCCCTCAGTTCAGAGCAACTTGTCCTTGAGAGCCTAATAAGAGCTATCACACTCCTCAATTATTTGAGCCCCTGTAGGGTGGCCTAACTCCAAAGTGTTGACCATATAATTTTTCGGAACAACATCATCTCGATCACACTCAATCCTGGGAATGACCACATGTAGTGTGCGAGAACCATCTTCATCTGTAGAAATTTTTGAGAATTTTCTGGCCCTCTTCTTCTCTGGTGGTGCATTGATTCTATTGAGGAATTCTTCCATCTCAATCGCTGGGTCAGTCTCCTCAATAGGATCCCTTCTCATTCTATCCCTTAGCCAATCTGGCACTGCCTGCTGCGGGTTGCCAACAACAAGTGGCTGTTCTTCTCTCGCTTCTTCTTCATGCACTTCTTCTCTATTGGCATTCTGATGAGGCTCATCAATCTCTGTTTGTTGGGTACCTTCCCCTGCAGTGGTCTCATCCTCTAAAGCTGCCTCAATTTCCTGTTGGAAGCGAGTATCCGTCGCTGTTTCTTCCTCTCCCTCTTGTTGGTTGTCTCTTCTAGGCACATTGACACTTTGACCAACTGACTCCCTAAAGGGTGGCTGATTTGCTTCCTGTAACTCTTGTTCTTCATTCAATCTATCTCTTTGGTTTGCAAACAACGAGACCTCCTGTACACTTGGAGAGTGAACCTGTGATGGTGTGGATGATGTTTCCTCAACTCTCTGAGGCATCTGTTGAACCCGTTCCTCCCTACGCGGTTCCGGAGCTTGGGAGACCTGCTTCTTCTTTTTGATTGTTGGTTGCCTCTGGTCACCCATCAAGCTGTAAGTGAGAGGAATTGACTTGCTCTTAAGCCTGTTCACATGCCTTCCCACCCAGTTTCTTGTAAGTGTCAACACTGGTATGCATAGTGTATCCAAATCCGTAATCTCTGGCTCTGACCAATTAGGAAGAGGGACTGCTGTATTTCTCACTGTCTCATAATCAGACTGCATAACATTCACGTCCTCATCTACCTGGTCTAGGACCGGAATAATCTCGCACTCTCTAATCATGCTCAAGGGTATCCTAGAAAACATCCTCCTCCTAATCTCAGCCTCATTAGCTGCATTAGCCCAAAAATCCTTGATATGTGCTTTATGTCTAAATTCCTCAGTCAACACCATTCTGATATTCCTGTAGGGGTGAAAATCCTGCCTGCTAATGTGGTACGAGAGGTGGAAGAACTGCAACTCCTCCTCGACTTCCTTGGCTGCTTGCAAGGTGGGACAAACTTCATTTGAATTTCCCACGACGATAGGGAAGTCTAGTCCTCCTTTCTTCTTGTTTTGAATTCTGTCATAGGCAATGAGTTGCCTAGATATCTCTAGCATCAATATTCTGTTCGTGGGGTATCTTGGCAATCTGAAAGGATATGATGCGAACCCTTGCAGCCTTTTATATATGAAAATTTCGAAAATTGGCTAAACCAACATCCATACCTCTCAATCAGCTCCTGAGCTTCCTTTGATATTCTTTGATGAGTTCTCTGCTGAAGAGTTATAGTTATGTACATAGTGAAGGCATCATTAACTCTTTTGTAGTGAGAGGTGCTGTCTAGGTGCAACTGCAGGCAAGCCTCATGAATTTTAAACTCCTCACTACCACACCCAATTGGCTCCTTGTAGGATATTCCCCTGTATTTTGTCATTCGAGCTAGCATATAAATCACATAGGAACTCATATAGAAGGTCTTTGTTCTTCTCAAATTTCTAAACTGTTCGTGTATACTATCACTTATCATCCTCGCCCAGTCTACACGATCTTTGCCTTCTAGCACGATGCTGATGAAATAGAACATCCAAG
This sequence comes from Sequoiadendron giganteum, assembly GCA_007115665.2. Classification (NCBI taxonomy): domain Eukaryota; kingdom Viridiplantae; phylum Streptophyta; class Pinopsida; order Cupressales; family Cupressaceae; genus Sequoiadendron; species Sequoiadendron giganteum. The sequence continues at coordinate 171,064,780 of CM021108.1, read as the reverse complement.
GCTCGAAGATATAAGATTGGGGACTTCCATTCACCCTGTTGAGCATCATAATCAAGTCACAATATTCCTACTTTACATCATCTGAGATTATCTGTTTGGGCAACTTGGTGCGAGTAGGCCTTGCTTTCTGCATCCAAATTGAATTAATCAATCCTGCACATCTCTCAAAAGAAGAAGCATACATCTTTTCAGCCCTTTCTCTTGTTCTGTAAATCATCCCTTTAGAGGCAAGAATTCCAAATGCCTCCCCAATGGCCTCAGGCGTGAAATTGGCAAACAACTTGCCATCAGGTGAAACAATTGTTCTCTGCCCTGGTTTGTAGCAATTGGTGCACTCCATAATTAACTCTGGACACCGAATCGCTGGCTGAAAACCACCAGTTGCATTAAGACCACTTTTCACAATGTTGTGCGTTGTGATTGACGGAGGATAATCACCTATCCCATGCATTCGACTTCTGAGTGCTCCCAGATTGAACGAGCCAAGATTTGTATCACTTAGCTCTCCCAACTTCGAAGTAAATTTTGACTCTGGAAGAAATGGCTTGCTCAACTTCTTGATTACTGCCAGCTTGGATACATTGGCATTGCTGGACTCAGCATTTGCAGCCTTGTTTGCTCTTGCAGTCACTCCTCTATTTACTTCAGCCATCCTACAGAAATAAAAGACATTCATTAGAAACTTAACTTAGAAAATTTATTAGCCTTCGTGATGCCCAACACATGGAGAGAACTTTGAAAATGAAGAACTCCAGCACTAAAATTTTTACTTCAAACCTCAACACTTCGCAGCAATATCAATATTTCTTCTGACACTTAGAAATTTTTTTGCTCCTTCAACAACTTCTCCCACTTCGATTTTCTTCACCCACAAAGTCCTCAAGTCGCACTTGCAACTGGTGAAGAGAAATCAAAATTTTCATGGCTCTTATAACTTAGCCGAATATTTCGACTTCTAGGAGGCTTATTTTAGCAGACGCATTTAATTTCTCCTCCACTACTCTATAGAAGTTCGAATTTTCCCTCCTTTGGCAATTTGCAGATATTTGAAAATTTTACCCCATTATCATTTCAATAAATTCATCCTTCAGGCATAGGCGTACTTTATCATGAAGAATTTTAAAATCACCGCTTAGAAAATATTAAATCATGTGTCTTGAAAAATTTATTTTATTCTCCTGCCTCAAGAATTTTTTTCATTTGAGCCTTAGACATTTTTCTCTACTTTAGAAATTTCATCAATTGTAAGCCAGACGTCCGTTTTAAAATCACAATTCAAGGCGTTTAATTTTCTTAATCCATTTTCTCCTTAGAAAATATTAAGACCTGCTGACTTTTAAAAAAACATATTTCCCCTTTAGAAAATATTTCAAGACCCTCTTAGAAAATATTTTTCAACTCTATTGTTCAAGGGCGCACATGGAGGGGTTCATTTAATTTATCACCCTTGAAAACATTTTCCTCTAAGTTTATTTAAACCTTTTCCACCTTGGGCGCATTTGAAGGGGCCGACTTCATTTTAATGCCTTAGAAAAATTTCTCATCAACTTCTCCATGCTTGGGCGTATTTTCTCTAGTGGCATTCATATTCACGCCTTAGAAATTTTTTCAAACACCTCTCCACTTGGGCGCATTTAGAGGGGTATGCTTTTATTTCCTTGACTTAGAAAATTCCTAAGTCTCCTTCCTCTCAACTTGGGCGCACTTCATGTGGTGTCTTTACATGCTAATGCCTTTGGCGTTTTTTTTTCAACTCTATCACTCAATGATGGGCGCATATGGGAGGGTCTCCTTCCATTTTGACTTAGAAAATTTTCTCCTTCCCCTTACTTCTTGTCAAGGGCACATTTTACTCCTTGTACTTCCATTTTCAATGCCTTAGGCGTTTTTTTAATTACCAAGCCTCCTTGGGCGCATATGGAGGGGTCTACTTCCACTTTCAAGACTTAGCATTTTGATGGGCATGCTTTTATTTTTGACTTAGAAACTTTTCAAACACTTTCACTTCATGTCAAGGGCGCATTTGACCCCTTGAGGTTCATGTTTTACATGCCTTAGAAACTTTTCAAACTTCCATCACAAGGTGGGCACATTCAAGGGGGCCTACTTCCATTTCCTTGGAAATTTCCATACCTCCTGTCTACCTTGGGCACATATGAGGGGGGGTGCTTCCATTTCCATCTTAGAACTTTTCAAGCTACCCTCTGGAATCACTCTAAGGCGTATATGAACACTTAGTCAATTTTGCTTCATTTGCCCCCCACTTTCTATTCTTAGTAACTCCTTGATTCTCTAACTTCTGCAACTCCTCTCGACTTGAAACTTTCCCAACATGATCCTCGTGAGTTAACTATCCTGTTCATACTGGCCTTTTGCATGCGCTTGCTATTTTTAGCTCAGTTATGGAAGTGACTTACTATAAATAGTAAGTATGCAAATTTTGCTCAAATTTTGCTAGTGGACTCCTTGAAAGATGCTGATCTCAGTGGGATACATCAGTTTCTCATTTTCTCGAGTTTTACCCCCCATTTTAGGCACCAAAGTTGGAAACCCTCATTTCATCTGCATGCGCCTCAATTGACCTATGCTCAACTCCGTTTTTGTTCTGAATTGCTCTGCTCCTGAAATTGAAGATTTGGGACTGCTGGGGTGAAAATGCTAAAAATAGTAAGTGCCTGAAAAAGTGATCAACCGATTGTCGGACTTGGTTGCATGTCATATTGCCCGGGGGATTTCAAAAAACCTAGAAAAACGCAGAAAACTAGTCTGCATGCGAGCACTTGTTAAAAATAGTAAGTCATCATTTTGACTTGCATGTTATATCATCGCGAAGCTCTCAAAAAACCCAAAAAGACTATCTTGACATGCATTGAAGAATCATACATGCAAACCTTAAAAATTGCTCCCAAAGCTAGAACTGCTAAAAATATAAAGTTGTCAGAATTTGCTCAAATTTTGCATGCAAGCACTTTGAAGTGCTCTAAATGTGGTGAAGCAGTCAGAATTCCAAAAATCCAGAGGAAAAGATCCCAAATTAAGTACTTACTAAAAATAGTAAGTCGTCAGAATTCAGTGAAATTTAAATGCGGTCCTGCCTGAAGCCTCCAGATTGCAAAGCCAAGCTCAAATTTCAATTTGCCAACTAAAATTAACCTCAATCCAGCTTGAAGAATGAAAACCCTAATTCATCAAAATGCACTTCAGACTCGGCCAAAATTTCCAATTAGGTCAAAGATAGGGACATCCCCAAAAAGACCGCGAGGAACCGAGAGAGAGAGACGCAAAACGACCCAAAACCAAAGCCAAAAGACTAGAATGGAGCAAAAATTAGGGGGTACCCATTTTGAATGGGGTGATGTGTGAAAAGGTCACAACATCTGGCGACTCCACGAGAAAGCATTGAGAAACACTTAAAGAATAGAACCTTGGCTAATTTTTCTCGAACCATCATACAGAAAGGAATTCACCCAAAAAGGGAGAAGAATCTGATATTGGATCAAAACACCTTCATCCAAGATCTTCTGAGTGTATGCATTAATTTCATCTCTAAACCATTTTGACTCTCGAAATTGACTATGGCAAGCTATATAAGTATCTTAACTTCAAAAGCATCCTAGACATTGCCTTGCTGCCAGTTAGGCATCCATAGCCTCGACGAGGTTGTCGCTACCATCCTCACGAATATTGCTCCATTGCCAGTCAAGCGTCCATAGCCTCGGTGGCGTTATCCGCGTGTTCCCAAAACCAATATCCAAAGTATAATATTTCTTTCATTGTTCTTTTTTTTTTCAAATATTTCCTTTTAGCATATTTTGTCTTTTCTTTTCTTCCATACTGATTTTTCGTCAATTCCATAATTGGCTGGTAAGCAATGAAGCTACCAATGGGTTTGAGAATTGTAGTGGCGCTGAAGCAAGATGTAAAATTTTCACTTGCCATAACCTTTCCCAAGAAATCAAAATGACTGAGAGTTGTCGAACAGGTAGGGCATTATGATCTTTGACTCATGTGTTAAGACACAATAACTGATTAACCTCCTGAGTCAAGCTTATTTCGAAACCGGATGATGGCAAGAGGAAAACAACCTTGGCTTTCTACATTTTCACAAATCCACAAAGCCTAATGGCAATAAACCAAATTGTGTAAGGAAAACATCATCACTCCCCTCGCAACAGGAAACCCAAAATCTTTGCCCATTCCAAACCCAAACCAAAACCACTTGAGCGGACAACTCAAGGGAAGAGACGCCAAACCAAAGACCCGAAGGGCAACAAACCAAAACGAAAACGGAACAAACAAAACCAAAAAGGAAAACGGAAAAAGCAACCTAATCTAACTATGTACAAAGTAGGTCCCAGGAGGGAACCTACGCTTGGAAATAATGCTTGAGGAATTGTTCATTGACTGGCAACAGGATATCCTCTCCTGTCAGCGTTCTCAATTTGAATGCATTATCTCCCAGGATCTCAAAAATTTGATAAGGGCCTAGCCACAACTTGTCAAACTTGTCATGATCACCTTTCCTTTCATGGGCCTTGTCCCAACATAAAACCAAGTCAGAAATCTTGAAGGACTTGACCTTAGCCTGCTTGTCGAACCATCTCTTCACAACTCCTTGATGCTTAGCCAAATTCTCCAATGCTTCATCTCCCTTCTCTTCCAAATGCATCAATTGGGACAACGTGGTTTGAATTCGGTCCTCTCTTTCAAGATATTCTTGAATAAATTGAATAGTCGGGATCCTCAGCTGAACTAGGAAGACAGGGTCCTATCCATAGACCAAATGATAGGGAGATGTTCCCAAAGAATTCTTCGTTCTGGTCCTATCCACCCATAAAGCAAATCTCAGCTGTGTATGCCAATCCTTGGGGTTTTTATCCAGTAACTTCTTGATAGGATTTAGTAAATTCTTATTTGTAGACTCTGCAAGTCCATTCCCTTGCGGATAATAGTTGGAAGAGAATTTTAAAGCGATCCCATATTCAAATGCCTAGTTAGAAAACTTCAACGATGAAAAAGCTAGACCATTATTGCACACCAAAGCATGGGGGCATCCAAATCTTGTAATAATGTTTTCTTCAATAAACTTAATCACCACATCTGTCGTACAAAGCTTGAGAGCTTGAGCCTCTATCCATTTGGTGCAATAATCAATTTCCGTCAAAATGTATTTGTGTTGCGCCGAGGAAGGTGGATTGATCATCCCAATAAAATCTAATCCCCATTTGGCAAATGGTCTGACTTCAATCACTGGTTGCAAAGGCATAGTTGGATTCTTTCCCCTATTTGCAGCTGTCTGACAAATATGACAGGCCTTCACATGTTCGTAAGCATCTTTAAAGAGTGTAGGCCAATAATATTTGGCCCTTGAAATCTGACGAGCCGTGGCCAAACCGCCTTCATGTCCTGTTCCAAATTTCTCATGAAAATGCTCCATAAGTTGCTTGGTTTCCTTTTTGCCTACACATCTCAAATAAATTCCTTCATGGTTTCTTCTATAAAGCACCGACCCTTGAAGCATAAACCTCTGGCTCCTCATTCTTAGGGCTCTTCGTTGCACCGGATTCAAATGTGAAGGACACCTATGATTCAACAAATAATAAATCGTGTCGTCATACCATTCTCCTGGAGATACTTCTTCTAATATGTATGTTTGCTGCACGAGTCAGGGTCTTGCCATTGCAATTGTTTGTGCCAGAGCTTGCCCTCAGACCAACTTCATAGGCTGTATCTCCATATCATATTCTTGCAAAGTGGTGACCCACTTGCCTCTTCTTTCTCCTAGTTCATTCTACATCAATAGTGTCTTCATTGTTGCATCTGGAACTATAGCATAGACTTTGCTTCTCAGGATGTAGTGCATGAATTTCTTAACTGCCTTCACCAAAGCATAAGCCTACTTCTCCACACTAGGATACCTCAATTCTGCATCCTTTGTTCGGTAAATCATCAGAGATAATCATATTAACATAAGAGCATAAAATAGATTACAATGAAAGAGATTCAATAATCATGGAGACGTGATTATAGAGTTAATTGAAAGAAAGAAAAGCAAGCAAAAAGGCTATAATCACGGAGGTGTGATTATAGGCTAACTAAACGAAACTGAAGCATTAAAATAGGCACGACAAGTGCCTTTACAGATATGAGCATTAAACTAGGAACTTACTTATAGTTCTAATACCCTCCCTTAATGCTCAATCTTTCAACTAAAAAAAAAAACTAAGTCTACCCATATTGTGTTGGTCATCAAAATGCAAAGTGTGCAGATCCTTCTGCTCAGTCTACTCCGCTACATGAGCACTTTGTTGAGATGCTTCCTGGTTGGACTTCTCATCAGCCAACCGCTTTCTGCAATACCTCTGTATATGACCAATCTTCCCACAGTAATGGCAAGTAAAAAACTTCTTGGAGCCCTCCTCCGAATCGCCTTGTCCTTTCTGCTAAGTGGACTTGGCTTTGCCAACATCCTTGGCAGTAAATGCTTGTTCAACAGTAGGAGACTCACTGTTGCTCCCAAACTGCTTCTTCCACCAATCCTGTTGCAAAAGCTTGTTGCACATCTCGTTAAACTTCAAGTCAACATTGGTGGATGTAATGTTGAGCGTTTCGATGAAGTGATCGTAGGAACGTGGCAAACTTTTCAAAGTGATCACCACCATATCCTCCTCTTCTACCTTACGACCAATGGCCTCCTATTGATCGCGAATATTTTTTACTTTCATCAAGTGCTCCTGCAAAGACACTTGGTCATCCATCATAGTGGAAAAGAGCATATTCTTTAGAAAGAAAGCCCTTCCCTTGTTTGAGGTCTCATGAAGATCTTTCAAATGTTTCCAGATCTCCACAGTTGATTTACCAGAAGGTATTTCTGGTAACATGTCATCGGCGATAGATAATTTAAGAAGCATGACTGCCTCTCGATTACTTCCATCATACTTGTCCTGATCCTTCCCAGCAGCAGTGGGACGAACTTCTATACCAAGAACAAGCGCATCCAGACATCGGTACTCAAAGATGGTAAGCATCCTCTGCTTCCACGTGTTGTAATTCTTTTCATTGAACCTCTGCGAACTTTCCAACATAATATTGGGCAAAGACGCCATCCCTCCCATTTTCCAAAGCATGAAAAGCGAGGTAACGTTGTGATCAACTGGCTAAACATTGGACAATTAGTCGGCATAACTTCGATTTTTGAAGAATTTTTTTCGAAAACTCTACAAATTTTTTCTTAGTTTCCCAGAAATTGTCAAAACTGGTTTCCAGAAATTTTGTTTCAAACAGCCATAAAAATTATCAGGCACAAATTCCAAGGTCTGGAGAGAAAAAAAAAACTGAACTGGGTGCACCAGTGTTAGCCAAACATCTTCCAAACATTGATAACAAAAGATGCAAAGCAGACGTCTTCATAGGAAACACAAGTGTTCACACCTGCACAAAGAAGAAGACGCAGGAAGACTTCGCGCAAAGACTTTACAAGAAGAGATATCACGCAGACGAGCGCCAAGACACCCACAAAAGCGATAAGAGAAAACCACGATCTGAATCAGACACCCGTCCGATGACCAGATAACCATGATTTTCCGATAGGAGATCACACACTCGATACAACACAAGACGGGAAAAGCAAGCTCCAAATGACGCGATAATCAAGATAGAAGGTGTCTCAACCACAGACGCAATAATCGAGATTGCTCGATCACAGATCCACGCACGAAGTCGCAGACAGATCGCGAAGCCTTCAGAGAGAGACGGGAAGCGCATGATCATAAAAACGCATGCTCACGGGTACATCAGGTAGATACGCACGAACAAAGAAGTATTGTGCCAAAACAAATCTTCAAAGCGCACAGAAGAGAGTATGCACAAGCACCAGACGGAAATGAAATACCTGCACACGCATACACCCGGGTAATGAACGCGGCTTCAGACACGGCTCGATCAACACACGAGCATACACACCATAAGCAAAAAGACCGCACGATAACACCCAATGCACATCCGGAGGATAAAAATTGATCAAAACTCTCCCTCCAAACACACGATCACATGAATGCAAACAGGAAGTTTGCCAAAGAAAAATCCATTTCAAAGAGCTAGTCGCTTGAATACAGAGAAGAAATGGAAAGCAAATCACATGAACAAATGAAAAATGTCGTTGACGGAAGTATCTGAAGGTCGCACGAGTAGATGAAAAGTGCCTTCCAGAAATACTCACGCACAGAGAACACAAACGCACGACACTTGAAGCCCGACATGCAAACAAAGAACGAGCAACACAGAAGAGATACTCCCGAACGCTCATGCGAAGTTGACTTCCAAATGCACAGAAAAACGAAAAAGCCAGATCAATTAACCATGCTTTGATACCATGTTCGGTAAATCATCAGAGATAATCATATTAACATAAGAGCATAAAATAGATTACAATGAAAGAGATTCAATAATCACAGAGACGTGATTATAGAGTTAACTGAAAGAAAGAAATGCAAACAAAAAGGCTATAATCACGAAGGTGTGATTATAGGCTAACAAAACGAAACTGAAGCATTAAAATAGGCACGACAAGTGCCTTTACAGATATGAGCATTAAACTAGGAACTTACTTATAGTTCTAATATCCTTCAATGGTGCACTCATAAAATCTATTGGATGCTCATCTTTTTCTTCTGTCCTTTGGGTCAATACTGCCGTGCAAGTATGTTCTGAAGCAAAAGAGTACAAATAGAACAACTTGGAATAATCAGGACTGACTAATACAGGGCCATCCACTATTGCCTGTTTGATTTCATTGAATGCTTTCCTAGTTTGAGGAGTCCAATCGACCCTCACATTTTTCTTCAACATTTCATTCAATGGTCTGACAATCTCGGCAAACCCAATTATAAACTTCCTCACAAAATTGATCTTGCCAAAGAATGATCTCAACTCTTTTTGGCTTCCTAGCAAATTGATCCTCGAAATTGCTTCAATACGGTCTGGGTCAATTGAGATGCCATTTTTTGAAATAACATGCCCTAATAATCTCCCTTCAGTAACATCGAATATGCACTTCTTTGAATTGAGAGAAATGTTATACCTTCTACATCTCTGAAAAATCTTTCTCAGGTCTTCAATGTGATCTATTCTCTTTTTGGAAAACACGGTCAAATCATCCATATATATCATTATGCATCTTCCAACTAAATCCCGGAAAGCAATGTCCATGGCTTGTTGAAATGTGGCCCCGACGTTGATTAGGCCAAAAGGCATTCTTCTGTACGCAAAAGTTCCCCACTTGGTGGTGAAGGCTGTCTTCAGTCTGTCTGCCTCTTCTACCATCACCTAGTTGTATCCAGAGTAGCCGTCAAGGAAGGACATCATCTGGGAGCCGTTAGTGATCTGCAACACTTCATCCAATGAGAGCAAAGGATAATTATCCTTCTCAGACGCTCTGTTCAAATTGCGAAAATCAACGCACAACCTTATTTCACCATTCTTCTTTCTAACTGGAACTAGATTGGCGACCCACATCGAGTGCCTTACCGGAAAGATAATCCTAGCTGAAAGGAGCTTTCTGACCTCTTGATGAATTAATGGTTTCAGCAGTGGGTTTACAGGCCTCTGTCTAAATGGTTTACTTCTTGGCTTTAATGGGATCATGTGTGTGATTAGAGAAGTATCGTACGTTTTCAAATCTTCGTAACCCCAGGCTATCACATCTGAGAACTCTCTCATTGCCTGTAAGATACCTTGCTTCTCTTCAGGTGTACAAACTTTGCCAATAAAAACATTCTTCACTTGCTTATCTGTTCCCAAGTTGATGGCTTCGCATTCATTTCCCTGAGTGCTTTGATTTCTACTCAATTTGTCGGGATCACAAAGTCTTTCCAATTCAACCATACCTTTGGGAATAACATATGTCTTTAATGTTTGTATTCTAAAGCATTGCATGGTTGGCTCTAGACACAAATTGCAATCCTTTGAAGATTTGATACCTTAACACCAAACCTCTCCCATCATGCATCTGAAATGAGAATATAAAACCCAATCTCAGTATTCAACTGTGAGTTTCAACTTTAATGTAAAAAAAGGGAAATTCAATTTTAAACTGTAAATTATGCCCTTAATAGACTTACTTGGTTGCAATGTCATTCAAGTTGCCTTACATATGTTTTGTGCAAAGAGGTCCCCGTTTGCAAACCTATAGATTTCAATCTTAGAGATTATCTTCACTTGAAGTTGAGGTATAGGTGCCATCTGTTTTATGATTGTGTATAGCCTAGTTAGAACTTCTTCATTGGCCTTGAGATCTAGGCAAAATTAGAATGCTGGATTCGAGAAATAGGTAGCTAAATGTAAGGACTTGTGAAATTGAAGGTGCCATCATCAATTAATGATGTCACATATAGGACGATACTTATTTTCAACCCTAACATAAATGGATCTAATGGCCTTCTTTGCTCTATCCATGCCATTGTATACTAAGTTATTGGGTTCTTCAATACTTGGGCCCGTTCCCGCTCTGAAACACCTTGGGAGTGGGAGTGGCGATGTGAGCACCTCGGCCTCGTTGGGTTCCGTGTGGGTATGTGAAATGCAGACCCATAGGGAACCTAGGGTGGTTTGGGCACTCATTGGATGCTTCCAAGTGCTCCTGCAAGTGCCAATGTGTCACAAGTGCGAATTTTGATGAAAAACATTTTTCTTTTAATGCAAAACTAAAACAAAAGACCCTAAAAAGCATCATGTACCTAAATTTTGCCCTTCTCATTGTGAATTCAACTTCATTTCTTCCAAACACACCCTTGCTGAGCCACCTTTGCATTTTGAAAGGTAGCTGATTTTTTCGAAGGAGATTGATCACAAAGTGCCAAAGGGGAGAAGATAATTTGCACAAAAGAGATCTAGTCATCTAAGGTAAGCATTTTAATTGTTTCTTTTAGTTTTCTAACAAAAAAATTCAAGTTTGTTTTTTGGAAATAAAAGCAAGTTTTGAATTTTTTAATAATGTTTTTTGGTGTTTGTTTTGAACTTTCATTCGTTTATACATATTGTAGGGTTTCATTTTTTTAAATTTAAATTTTTATAATTTCTTATAACAACAAATTCGAATTGTGATCTATTTGGAATGGCCATTAGTTCAAGTTCAAGTTCAATGGGTATTGAAACAAACAAACAATTTAAATATGATCAAGCATCTCCTTTATGGAAAATGTTACAATGGTTAGTCAACTTCCAGGAGGTGGGACATTTGTTTGGGATTGTAGTGAGTGCTGAGACTAATTTAAGAGCTCATATAGTCGAGTGAAAGTTCACTTCTATGCTATAAGTGGATGTGGCATTAGAATGTGTGAAGGGTGAAATAAGAAGGGGTTGCCAGAAGAAAATAAATTATGGCATTCATTAAAGAACAAAAAGTTAATGCTGCAAGTGAGAGAGCAAAACTAAAATCTCATCCTTTAGCAAGCAAAACATCAATGAAGACACCTACAAATTCAGTAATGGCCTCCCAACATCTTTTCTTGGAGACACCCTCTATCGAAGAAGAAGATCCCTGTCCTCCTCTCAAAAGAGGCCCGTTGGTTAAAGCATTTCAAAATGAAACAAGAGACATTGCAGAGAAAAAAATTGCAAGTTGCATTTATGCCAATGGTCTTCCTTTCGACTTGGGGAGATCACCATATTGGCAGGAAATGGTGATGATAATGAATAGTGCATCTTTCGGTTTCATAGATCTTGGATATGAAAAGGTGCACACCACCTTATTGGCAAATGTTTTTATTTTTTATTTTTTGTAGAGACAACACTCAAACCAATTAGGGATTCTTGGATTGAAACAAGAGTGTATTATTTTAGATGGATGGAAAGATTGCAAAAACTGATCTTTAATAAATATTATTGTAGTGTCCCCTAAAGGGGCAATGTTTTTGAAGGTGGTTGATTGTGAGGGGCAAATCAAGGATGCAAAATTCATTTCTAAAACCTTCATCGAGTCCATAGAGATGGCGGCTCTTGAAAATGTTGTTTAAGTCATTACAGACAAATGCAAAAAACCGCAGGGCTTTAGGTGCTTTAGTTGAGGAAAGATATGCACACATTTTTTGGACTCCATGTACCGTACATTCCCTTAACTTGGTGATGCAAGCAATTGGTACTCAAATAGAGTGGGTGAAAGCTATATACATTGAGGGTGAGGTGAACCAAATGTTTGTGACAAACCATCATATGTCACAAGGCACTTTTAGGACTTTCTTGAATTTGGAATTGTTAAAGTCAAATTTAATTTAATTATTATTTTTTTAAATTTAATTTATGCCATGTTTACTTATATTTTAATGCGTTACTTTTTACACAACATTAGGTTGCTAAGACCTGATTTGCATCACACACGATCGTTTTGAGATGACTTGTGAAGGTGCGAGAGGCATTGGATGCCATGTGCATTAGCCATTATGGAGTATTTGGAAGCAATCAAATTCAGAGAGGGCCCAAAAGGTCAATTCATTGATCCTAAATGACAATTGGTTGGTTCGTGTGGACTACGTCTTGAGTTTCACTGAGCCTATCATGAGTATGATCAGGTTTGTTGATACAAATCAACCATGTTTGGTGGAAATCTTGATGGCATTGACTCCATGATTGAAAAAATAAAGGTCATAATAGTATAAAAAGTTAATTACCTCGAAGTGTGGAATAAATATTTCATCGCCGTTGGAACAAGATGAACACACAATTGCATCTCCTTGCATATGCATTATCTCCCAAATACTATAGTGCATAGGTACTTGCTTTGCTAGGGAGAATTCCACCATATAGAGATAGTGAAGTTGCTAATGGGTACAAGTGGGCATTCAAAAGACTCTTCTCAAATCCAAAAGTGGTGGAAAATGTTAGGAAAGAGTTTGGCATGTTCATCTCAGGACAATATCATAGTAATTGTGCTCTTCAAGACCAATACAATGTAGATGCTTGTACATGGTGGTACCTCCACTGGCAAGATTACTTGTTCCTCCAGCCTATTGCAATCAAGATTTCTATCATTTATTTTTTATTTTTTAACATTTGTAGACTTAAGTACTTGCCATTCTTTAATTTCTTTTGCATTTTTTAATTTTTAAGTTGTGTTGGTTTTCTCTCCAATTTCAACAAGTTGCAAGTTCTTTATTGAACGGAATTGGAGTACATACTCCTTTATACACTCAATGAAGCATAAACGATTGGCTGCAAAAAAAAACAGAAGACTTGGTTTATATCCATTCCAACTTGCGTCTCCTATCACATAAGCAAGATGACTATAAGGAAGGGGCAATGAAGTGTTGGGATATAACCCTTGAGTGTACCAACTTGGATGCATCTATTGTAGAGCTTTCTAGAGTCAATATAGATGATGACTAGGCTCTTATGCATGATGGATCTAGTGGGAGTGTGTTGTCTCGGTTTTTGATGGTGTTCACTCAAAAATCAATTATTTCAAAGTGATGTATGAAGTTTTCCTCAAGTGTTTATCGTGTAAAATCACGTTCCTAATTTAATTGTGAATCTTGGTCTCTCGTTAATGTCAGTTTGAATCATATTGTTTTCAAAGTGATTTAAGTATGTTTGTGCCAAGATCAAATTTATCTCACCAAGTTCAATAAAGCAGCTCATTTGTTCAAGTCTGAAATCGGGTGCAGTGGCGAAAATTGGCAAAATTCACAAAAACAATTAAATTTGAAAATCGGTGTAAGCTGGTGCAAATTCCTTTGATAGGAATATTTCTAGGGGTATTTCGACCAATGTGGCTAGTTTTTGAGTTGTGGCGCCTCACAGATTGGGAGATATTAATGCTTCTATTTTTCATGCACAGGATTACAAAAATGATTAAGTCTGCATTTTTGGAAGAGTTGGGCAAATTTTGCTCATTTCATCGTAGTGTTGTTTTGGATGGTTTGGCAATTTTTTGGCCAAAAATATGAAGCCAATCTGAAGTTATGCTAAATTCTTTGTCAGCGAGCTCGCAAGGTTAATTGGTCTCCGGTCAATGTGTTGATGGTTTTCCACATTTTTTGTGGATTAAATATTTTTGAATCATGAATTAGTGTTTGCTCGATGCTTGATCACAGAGGAGGTTTGCAATATGGCAACACAATTTTAAATCTCAACGTTCAAGTTTGATTAATTACTTATTGTAATACAATAATTAATTAAAAGGAAATAAAGTGGGAAATGCCAAACCAGTATGGATTTATGAAAATGCCAAAACAGTCTGGTTACATTCTTCTTAGTACTCTTTTTTGATAGATCTATTTTTGCTTGATTTTAAGACCTAGTTTCCTCTTTTGTCTAATTGGGAAAAGGAGTTAGTTGTTAACAATTCATGCTTATATATGTGCCTTATTCTGAAATATGTGAATAGTGATCCTGCTTAAATGTTAACTTTTTCAAAAAGATTAGAACCTAAGGGTAGCTGATAGTTTGATTTGTATTTTAAATTTGCTTATATGAATTTCTTATTGACTGAAGTTATCACTTTGTTGTGTATACTTGCAGATCCTAAAAACTCCTGACTATCGCAGTAGTAAACATGCATTGGAAGTATGTAAAGGTATTGATTAACCTAATAAATTGTAAATGTACCTGTATTTAGTCATAAAATCATCTGATTTTGTGAATGATTTTTGTATTTAGTAGCATTTATATGGTGAATGTTTGATGCATACAGATCTGTCAGCACTATTGCATATAGATTTTTTATTGATGTTCATTGATAGAAGAGTGAAGGCACATATACAGGAAAAGCAAAATGGTGAACAGTAAATAATGTTTGTTGTTCAGTAAACAACATAGAAATAGTTTTTGGCCCTTTTATTTATGCATGTTTTAAAGAAAAATTTAAAATTTGAACCACATGTAAGGTGTAAAAGATGCATCATATGAATTCCTGTGTTGAATGATTATACAAGCCACTTTGCAAGGAATTGCTTTGTTTGTAATGACTTACATGGTGCTTCAAGGGCCTTCAACCTGAATCGCTTTCTCAACTTTATAAAAAATCTGTTGGTCATTATTCTCCTGGCCAGAGCATCAACTACTTTCAAGAAATACAACCCCAAAGAAGACTTATATCAATTCGATCAACAGTGTTTTATTTGTATCAGATCAACCATCTAAAACATGGATGCCCCTCTGGTAACGTAATCAGAACAAACCAGTTGTAATGGCCTCTTAATTGTGTACTGATTCTTTCAAAAGGGCATAAACTTTATTTAAACTAAGGGTGCTCTCAAGAGCTCTGTTGATTGTCTGGTCTGTTAACCATATATTGCTAATATGGTGAAAAAATAACATCAAAGCTAATTTGCATTGAATTGATAAATAAGTGAGTACAGAAAGGTCATAGCAGTATGGTATGTGAGTCAAATATAGAAAATTATTAGAGCTTCCCTGATAAATTATGTCTGGGATATTGCATGTGTAAACAGAATACCATAAAACACAGGAAATTCGAAATAGAAGTTTCCTAGCTGAAAATGTTTCAAACTTTGAGTACTAGCTCAACGACGAGTAGTATGCATGTAAGGAGAGGCATTTTGCCTTTATATTATAGGTATGGAGTCATATTTCATCCTTTCTTACTTACCAAAGATAGTGAAATTGAAATCACTTTCCGTTTTCATACTTGTCTTATTTCTCATAAAGAATCCCTGAATTTCTCTATGTCTTACGTTTTTTTTTTGGCACCTGTTTCTGCACAGTTAAAATGAGATTTGAAGAAATGAAGATAAAAAATGTTAGATCCACTCAATTTTTGGTTAGGGTCCAAAATTCAATAAAGTTACTTACCTTTTGGCTAACAGGATTTTCAATTTTTGATTTGGTCAATGATCAAAATTATGTAATCATCTGGAGAATTGAGCAGGCTCTCCAATATAAAGTCAAATAAAAGGTGGACATAAAGAAGACTCCCACCTTAATATGACATCAAATTGGTTAATATTGAAAAAAAACAAAAGATATCCTTGTGTGCTTTCACACCCACAAGAGTCTAGTACTACTTTATTGTACACTAGTAACCTATATCGGGTAAGGCTAACCATTACTTAACCCAACTTTGACTGCTCTTACAGGGTTCTTTCACACCCACCATAATCTTCTGTCACTTTATTCCACCTTTCAACCTATACTTGGACAAGGCCAATCACGACTTATAACTTTGACTGCCCCCTTTCTAATGTTTTCATTCTAACTTGTACCCCTGTGCCCTGTTTTTCTATTTTTCCTCACCCCAACATCAAGTTAACATGTTCTTTCCATCTCTTGAAAACTTTTGCTTAATTTCCTAATGAGTTCCCTGCCCTCCTTTCTCACCCTTGCAAATATTGCTCCCCATTGACACCTGATTCTTCCCTGACGCTTGACCTGTGACAATGAGTGACAGCTCATCCACTACTCAAAACTCCATGTTTTTTGATCTCAAATCTTTGCTTCCCTGCAATTTTTTCACATTTATTCTTTCCAAACAGCTTCATGCATAACGCAGATAATGCAGCACATATGATTTTTGAAAACCCCTCAAAGCCCTGGACAATGGCATTTAACCTTATATTCTACTTTGCTCTGTCAAGGAAAGGTCACAGGCAAAGGCATTAATTGATGGATCAACAAAATGGAGGTATGTAATGTCCCTGTTTTTGGTCTTTCCAGCATCGTGAAGGGCACATAGTATACTGAGATGGGGGGGGGAGGTGGTGAATCAGTATATCCCATTTTTAGCTAAATATAAACTTCAAGCATGAACCTTAAAACATCAGTGCAGCTCTTAACAAATCTTCTTAATGATGCGACAGTTAAGCTACAAAAAGAACATACATATCCATACCATGAACACCAGATATACGTGGAAACCCAAGATGGGAAAAACCATGGTGAGAAAAGCTGCTTGGATCTATTGCCCAAATCCAGCCTCACAAAGCAGGAATATAATAAGGAATTTACAATATGAAGTAGGCACCAACCTACAGGAGACACCAATCCCCTAAACCAAAAATCTGAGCATCAACTCAGCTGGTGAGATCAATCCCACCTGAATGCTGAATAGGAATTGCGGACCTTCAAGGCTGAATACTCAGCTCTCTTCTGATCTGAACAACATCAGGACTCTTCCACACAGTGCATATGATCGTCTGATAATGGTGCACAATGATTGGAATTCAACTCACATTATATCACACTAATATTCACATTGAAGCTTTTTGTTACAAAGCATTCCCACACCACTTCACCTTAGGATGGATCCTAGACAACTATATATATGCATTACAATTACAATTACATTCATGCGTCGGCCTACAATACAGATTATTGCATTTGCAAGTCAGCCAAAACATAACCCTTAATCAAACGTGTAATAGGCCAGGTCCAATAGCCTACACGCTACACCACAAGAAGGAACACGCCTTGTGTTTCTCAATGAGGACCTATTTGGTCCCAATGGTCATCCACACACTACCTTCGATGAGCACATGCAACAAACGCCTTGCGTTTCTCAATGAGGACCTATTTGGTCCCAATGGTCATCCACACGCTACCTCCGATGAGCACATGCAACAAACCACTACCTCACCAATCTGGAACAGCGATCCACCTGATAACCTTGCACAGTGACCCTTCTGTCACCCCAAAACATACTTTCCAGTTTCCGCTACACACCAACTCCAAAAACTTTGGATCATGATAAAACATGTGTAGACATCCTCTCCATTCAAAACGCATGCCATAACACACAACTGCGAAGTAATACGGATCATATCAACCTGCCTATGTAAACATACAAACTTTCCGGATCATTTTGGATCATGCTTCCCGATCATTTCCACCAACAGGAAGGGATATAAGATGATATTACAATCATACTACAACTGATATTGAGACCTATTACTGAATTCCCAGAACCCAAATGCACAATGAACATTCCAGACAACCTCCTACCTTGACAATAATGATAGAACTGACTAACACCTTTGACATCAATGACAACCTTTTCCAACACATCATAGTTAGCTCCAACTTTCTTGGAGAGCGTCGGCCTTTTCAGAATGGAACTCAATTATTGGTGGCGAGCTTTAGGGGTTTTGTTGAGTCTGTTGATGCTTTTCGGGAGTAGTTCCGACATGTTGGGTGCTTTCCAAATATCTTGGAGGAAAATGCTATTTTTGGAAAGTGTCTATTTTAGTAAGTTGGATCTCTGGCGAGCTCCTGAGTTTATTGGCACCTTCAAATTTCACTTCCAGACTATTTCGGTATTTTCTGTACTTTCAATTGGCTGCGCGGGAAATAATTAATTGTAAGTTGTCAAAAAATCTTAAATTAAGAGATGACAAATTAAATATTTATAAGATGGTTGTAAAAGTGACTTAAGTGCCGGAAATATTAAAAATGAAATAAAGTCATTTTATGGAACAAAAAGGTTTATTTAATTATAAGGTGATATTAATTTATAATTTCCGGAAAGTTCTAAGAAGATTATAAAACAGGGCTGAAGGTTCTCATTTGATGGATGCTTATTTTTATTTCTCTCTATTGTGGATTTCGAGCTTCTTGTTGGAGCAAAACCCTAGGATGAAAACCCTAAGGGAAATCAGTTTCAATGGTGAAATATCCTCCCTAGCTGATTGCTGGTGGAATTGCACAGGTTTCACGCTTGGTTCGTATGATTAAATAATTTGTGAAGTCTTGCAAGCAAGACAAATTATCAGATATTTGCAAGTTTGAGGAGATACATCATTTTATTGGTTTCAGCCGCCATGGAAACAAAATTTTATTGTTGGTATGAATAATATCCTTGGTTGGCATAGTTATCTTCCTTGCTGGGTGTGACTTCTCTTAGTGCTGGATGCCATGAATGTATATTTCAATAAGTCGATTGAAGGTGTTAAATCATTCATGCTAGGCGACGAAGTAAATACTAGACACTACTGCTAATAGTAGCTGGGTGGAAGGTAATATCTGGTTTTTTGGAGGTGTTCATCTATTATGGTGACTAAGGAACCCTTGCTGTGGGTTGTTGCATCCATCCCTTGCTAGGCATGTCAGTTCTGGAAGTGAATGTAAGGCATATGGGGTATTTTAGTGCCCAATACATTGGTCGCCACCTTATATGCAGCCATTTGAAGGAGTTTGTGGACCTGCAGGTTAGCGTGAGGCATTGGGAGAGCTGGTATATACATATCAGCAGCGCATTAGAACTGTAGACTGTTGAAAAGAGCTGCCAATTGTTTGAAGACTGTTATATGAGATATTGTATTAGAATGCCCATCCCCAACTAGCAGCTGGGCATCATAGTATTGCTGGGTGTGATTGTTCAGGGCAGATTCCGGTTGACTGGGTGTTTATTGCTGGTTGATATTCCTTTCCTGTGGCTGTTGTGGAATGCCAAGCTGGGCGATGTTGTCTTTAAACGCTGGGACTGTTTCAAGGTGTTAAAATCTGCTAATAATCAGGTCAGAATTTATATTTGCTCATCTCTGTAATCTGCTGCCCATTGCAGCATACTGTTACGTAAAAAAAAATCAATTATCACAGCTCTTGGATTGGTACAAACTGTTTGTTATATTGCTTTGTCAAATTTATGAAAATCAGGCTGCGTTCATGCCTGTTCATGTTATGTTAATATGTTTCAAAACCATTCTATGAGCTATCAAAAACATTGCAACCAAAAACCTATAATCAGTGTACATATGAACTGTTCGACAAAATGCTTATTGGTACAGAGTGCAAAAATTTGGTGAAAAATTGGTAAGGGTCTTTACAAGGTAGAGAATGCTGCCCAGACAGTTACAACACACTCAACACATTAGATCTGGATGCTATATGCTCAGGTAAGCAAGCTCATTATTCTGTGAACTCACAAATCTCAAGATGCTCTTGGTAGATTTTATGCTTCAACTGTCTGGTTATGAGTACATTTTTCTTGTACTTCTGGTCCTTACATGACATGTCAGGTATTCTCTAGTCCCATCTATTGAATGCATTGACATTATATCACAGAATAGTAATGCTAGAGGACAGGTAGTTCAACATGGCTGTCTAAATAGCTTACACACCTCTCCATTAAAGCTTCTTTCTCCTTGGTTGCATCATGCCTCATCAAAACTGAGGCTAGGAAGCAGCATATTTTCCTTTTGTTTAAATCCTCATAGCATTCATTTGCAGGCTCATAATGCCAAACCATTGATGAAACACAAAATGGAGAAAAATAAGAACATAGACTATTGTAGCAATGATGAGCAGTGGCTTACAGTCTATGAATGTTTGTTTAGGTAATCTGTGATAGGCTGAAATTAAGGTAGATAATAAGACAGATTTAATGTTTAAGAAATAAAACTTCATTTTGATCCTTGTGTCAATTTGAAGATGTAGATGTACAAAAGGCGTTGTGGCTATATGTGCAAGGGCTGCAGGTAGTGAGGTGAGTATGAATGAAATGCCACTATTCTCAAAATAAAAGCAAAATCACTTAATTTTTTGTGTTGCATGGAGATGTGTTGCCACCCCTCAAACCCCCATTGCTGTCTTCGAAATGCATCCCTATTTTAGGGGACTGTAGGAAATGGTAAGAAGATACTTGGCCGTCCCTGAGGCTGAATGGGGACATCTCAGACCCTTGACCATCTTGGGGGATGGCCAAGTGTCCCCTACAACAAAGCAATTTTTTTATAATGTTTAAAAAAAAATTATTCATAACATTTAAAATAGACTGTTAAATATATAAATGATAGCATTATAATGGCAGTATAACATGACAGCAACAATAAATATTAAATATATCATGACAGCAGTATAACAACAATTAAATTAATCATGACAGCAGTGACAGCAACAATTGTAGTATAATAGCAATAAATATATCAAAATTCCGATTCCTAGTTAATGATATAAGTTATATAGTAGTTAACACTAACAAGAATGCTGCCAAGTGGCACAATGAGAGGAGTTGAGAGGAATGAGGGTACATGGATGGTACCTTGGAAGATTTGCCATAAAGGCAATTCTTGTCCAAGGGGGCAAGTGAGGGGAAATAAAGGAATTAAAAATTCTTTTTGGGTGCTTTTGGAAACATGGGATCTTTTCCAAAAGGGGAAAAATTGATGAGAGAGGACAAGGTGGGTGAGAGTAGATAGGGAAAGGATTAAGTGTGTGCACATTCTAATGAAGGGATTAGGAGGTTAATAAGAAAAGTTGGAGGATGTGACATGAGGGATGGAATTAAATAAATAGCAATTATTATTTATTTTTTTGAATAAAGGGGATAAGGGTAGTGATAGGAATGGATAAATAATTAGGATTAATTATTTATCTTAGGTTAGGACTTAGGGGTGATGGAATAAATGATTTTAGCGAAACATCGGGATAGGGTGAATATTAATTAAATAATAAAAAGAGATTGGGAATACGACGAATTGGGATAAATTGACCAAATGTAATGGTCAACTCAATTTTAGGTGTTTACAAGGGCTATAAAAGCTGAAGTGCAAATGCAGCACAACACTATTTCTTAAAGGAAATACTGTCAGTGTCTAATGCAGAAATTATCACATCAGGGCTTTAATGCTCGTTAGATTGCTGAAAGTGGCAAGCATAACTGGGGTACCAACAAAATTGCTGATATAGATGCCCGATGCTGAGCCCCTGAAAATCACCCCTTCCCCTCTGCCCAAATTCTCTACTTCTCCCCTTGCCACACACAAAATCCTCCTTCATTTGGTTGCCTCAAAATCCCAACACACCAAAGTAACACCCTTGAAGAGCTCTATGCTTGATCTGTAGGGTTTTCTACACCTTTTATCCATTCACCAACTCCCTTTTATAACAATTATCAATAGCTTTTCACCCACTGGACATTTGCTTCACTGGAATCATTTTTTTTCTAACACCCACAAGGCAATCTTTCATCATGGTTATGGAGAATCCTTGGTTGAATGGGTTTTTGGTCTTCCCATGCATTTCCATCTCAATTTGTGCTCTCCTCCACCCCCCAAAGAATCTCCTCAATCAGTAAACAACTCTAATCTAGTTCTTAGCACTACTGTTATTGTGATTGCTCCCTCAAATTTGGATCCTACATTGCTGGTCTGGCTAAAGAAGTCAAGGACAATGGCCTGAATGCATTTATATTGCAAAACTGCATCTTTTGTATAACTGCAACTCAAATAATGATCTCTTGATGGCCTGCAGTCAATTTCAGCAACATTGAATCTCTATTATGGACAAGTTATATACAAAGATCCCACAAACTGTAAGTATGAAAGAGTCGTACTATTGTGTGGATACTACTACTATCCAAACAAATGCCAGAACATTCGAACAACACTCCTTTATGCATTGCCCCTGACCTAAATCTTCACTTAAGATTAAATCCCTCCCTTTGGTAAGGGACCTCCTGGATCTTTGCAATGGCTTTGGAATCTTGAAGACCCTTCTATGCACTCTGAAAGTTAACATGAGCTATCTTGTTTCTTAATGCTTGTGCATTAATCTCCTTTAGAGTTGGAAGTTTAGTTTTTTTGTTTCTGCAATCATGTCTTAATGGAAACAGCCACAAATGACATTTTACTGGCTTTTTTTACCTGCCATTCTGGGTTCTTTGTACTGTTGTTCTCTCTCTCTCTCTCTCACTGCCCTAGGATGGCCGTGATCAATAAGTTTTGTAATTTTCTCTATAATAATATTTTTTTGAATAAAAAGAAAAATAAAGAAATAGGACTATAACTTAATGTTTTTAAACATTGCTGTACTTTTTTGACTATGCCTTAGCCAAATTTTGTACTTTCATACTGTTTGAACTTGAAGTTAAGCTTATTCCAGAAGACATTACTGGCAAATTATACAATATTCATATTATATATTGTATTGTTAAGCAATGTCAAAAATAATGATTTACAGAGTCAAGATAGAGGTGAGGCTTTGTCTTTGTTATGCTTAGACCTCACCAAATCAATAGAAAATGCAAGTGACAGGAACATTTTCATGTGTAAGAAGATTTTGAGTGTGAACGGAAGAGAACCCCCAGCATATTGCCCATGGGTCAATTTTTAGTATACAAAATCCATGTAAAGGAAGTTGTTTTTGCTTATATTGTTTGAAAATACCTAAATTTTTATTTTTGTGAAATATGATGGAACTAACGGGTTGTTTTGTCCATCAAAGCTAGAAATCCAGAAGACTTTATGCTTGGGGGTATTAATGAGGAAATTACACCAATTTGCTGGTTATGGTGGGAAAATCCTGAGATAGCCAAACAGAAAAGAACAGTGTAGAGAAAAGAAGAAGAAAAAAACTACAATAAAATTCTAAATTATCTTCCTTATGCAGCCGTAGTGTCACACCACACTGTTTAACTCTTGTGTGGTCAGTAGCACTAGGGGCAATGCATATGAAAAAATAACAGTTAAATATTATGTAGGAAACGGAGGAGAAAAAAGGATAACCAGGGAAGAATTTGCAATATAGTTTATTATTAAAAAATATCACTCTACAACCATTAACAGTATGTTGTGTTATGGTCTATTCAGGGATGCGACAGATGATGGAGTTGTGCAAACAACTGAGAACTGAGACTTGCATGCTGGGAAAGAATAAAAGATCAGAGAGCACACCTGCAGCCGGTGAGAGTGTGGACAATCACAGTAACAAGCGTCAAAAGGAAGAAACATCCCAAGAGACCTACTTAATAGGGGGCTCACCAATTGGATGGAATTTTATTTGGTTTTTCAAGAGAGAGACAAAGTCTACCGCCACTCTCTAAATCAGCCTTCAACAATGTTATTTGGCTTGACAATGAAAATTAACTGTGCGTCAATTTGTTTTTGTGGGACACATATTTTAATGTCAGCTTGGCTTTAAGGATGCGGTCATCAAAATCAGGATAACAATTATTTTGCTCCATGATCAGGAGAAGCAGGTTGATGCTTAAGAGAATATGGTTCCTCAAATATTTTGGACTCCTTCAGTTGGGTCCAAAGATCAATGCGACTACTGGAATCTTGTAAACTTAACATATTTTGGAGTATTGGTATACAAAATTGGAAGTCAGTTTTTTTTGTTGCCTTTTTCTGTATTTCTACGAGGGTGATAAAACATGTTTCTTGATACTTCAGTAATCAAGGATGAATTTAGGATCTGTCCTTATGATTGTATTTTATTCATAATCATTTTTAGGTGTTTTCTGAAATTGGCACTTTTTATTTGCTTAAAAAATCATTGATGTTTTTTCTGATGCTATCCAAAACATTCAAAGAAACATTAAGGCAAGGGCGTGCATAACTATATATCTGTTTTATCAGTTTCTTTATGAGTGACCACATTAAGCTAAATTCATAAGCTTCAGAGCCATGATCTTCTCATGTCTCTGCAGAGATTGATATCTGGAGAGTTTCTTCATCCTCACAGTGGTGTCATGCTAAATTAGTAGTGTTCAGTTTGTGGCCTGCAGAAATGACGGTCATCATCCATTGGGGAAGATGATCGTCTTGTAAGATAATTCAAAAGAAATGTTAAAATACAATTCACAGCCGTTATTCTCATCACTGTATTCTTGTATAATGCATGCTATCTGTATGGATTGGAAAGACGGCAATTTGTATCTAGAACTTGATTTCAAAAAGATGCAATACCACTCAAGATTATACTGAATGCTTTCAGTGTTCCTATCCAATTTTCTGGGATAGGGTGGAACAGGTTCCGAGGACGGCAAATTTGTTTCAAGATTTTGGGATGGTAGAGGGATGGCTTTTAAAATAATGTATAAAATTATTATTTAAAAATTTAAATTAAAAAATAGAAGTTGCAATTTATAATTTATGTAAACAATATAAGTAAATCAAACTAAAATTTATACAAAGTTTGAAAAATTGACAATCATTTGATTCAATGATCAATGACAAGCACTGTAATGTAATATCTATATAATTAAAGTTCAAGATATAAATTATTTAATACGATTCATACAATTCACACAAAATATAAGGGATAATCTAATTCATGTCACGATCCAAGAGAATGCTCATTCCTATGGGACTACTAGACTTGTCTAGCTCCTATAACTAGACCTTGACCATCCTTGTATGTGCAATTTTATCTTTTTCGACATGTGTCGACTCCTCAATTTGACATTGATTAAACAATTTGGTCCACACGTCTTGGGTCAATGTGGCTTTATGTATTATAGGTCTTTTTAATGACCTTCATGAAGCCTCTTTATACCTTTGCATCATCCATGGGGAGAAATCTACTAAGGTTTTGTAGATACCATTTTGGGTTTAGTACATGGGTGAACATTATAAAGGAGTGTTGAGCTTCTTCCACCTCTATTAAGTAATGATATGGTTGCAAGGTGGGATTTCTCTATTGAATGTTGAACTTTGCATAGTGAACATGCCATCAATGTGCGTATATTGCTCCACAAAGCTAGGAGTATTGAGTCCACATATTTGATCACTATGAGAATTTGATGTATGATGAATGTAATACATTTGACATTTGCCTAAAAAAGTGTTGGTTCTTCACTTCGATCACTTGCTCTCGTCTTTAGCACTACTTTGTTGTGGGGCTAATCTGTTCAATGGCATATCTTAAGATTTAGAGCTTTGCATTCGTGTTCACCAAAATATTAATTACCAAAGGAAGCAATGCCCCTCCTTAAATGTGACTATGGTAATGGTGAGTGAATGGTGCCTAATGTTTGAGCATCCATATGTGATAATATCACACCTCTATGAGACCCATCTCAATATAATTGTCTTGGAATAGTTTTTATCCAAGATAGTAGTCTTTAGTTTTATCTCCCTTGGTTTCACATTTGAAGGCCCTACTTGTGCAAAACCATAAACATGGCCTCCTTAAAATATGAAAAGCAAGCAACATTGAATTAAATGTCATTGGCAAAGAATAATTTGTTAGTGGCATCATTTGCCTCATCCCTGGCTTGTACATTGAATATATCTACCATTAGTATTTTGAAGCTAAACTTTAGTCTTATGTTCCTCATTAGACTATTGGGAATCCCACAAAAATAACGTATGTCTAAGTTTTAGTAGTTCTAGAAGGCATTGGTGTTGAGGCAACATAAGGTATGGAGATGCCACCATTATATAATTTGATTATCTCAACCCTTTGTGCAAGTGAGCTCAATTTGCATCCAACCCTAAGGAATTTTTAAAACGTGTGCATTCACTATAGCAATGCCATGGTTTGAAGGCAATGGTGTTCAAGAGAGCAAAAATAACATCACCATTAGCATGTTTGCCTTGAATTACCTATTTTGTTGACATCTATTCTTATTACAAATTGTCATAAAGGGTTTGTCTTATTGAATGGGCCCTTGACATAATTATAACTTGGAAGAACAATCAAAATTCACGAACTTTTATAACAATTTTAAAATCGTTATTGCCACTACACTAAATTAATTCATAATAGTGCTATAAAAGCAAAGCAAAACTTATATATACTACGTAAATGAGTTGAGACTCAATTTCTAGTTCTAACTAAATATTTTCCTTCATTTCACACAATGTATATGCATTGCAACCCTTCTTTGAGTTATCTAAGACCCTTAGGACATTATTTGGTTAAATTGTTATAACTAAAAATATGAGCATTACATGCTACACACGTAAGAAGTTTTCTTCTATTTTTTAACTTTAGGTTGCATAAGACACAAGTGTAGAGGATACATAGAGTTGTAGCCCCATTTTTTTTTTTATTACTATTTATAGAGATTAAGAATTATCGTGATGATTTATTTTGAAGTAGAATCTTAACAATGGGAAGATAAACAATCAACGAGGAACATACCTCAAATAGTTGGTGATAGTTTCCTTTCCTTTTTTCTGCTCTTTCTTGGTGATTGCAAAAGAGTAAGATTTCTAAGTTTATTTAGGTTGGGAGGACCAAGGCTCCACATTTAGGTTTGGGTTTAAGGTAAGAATCTTTTTCTCATTTTAATGTTTTTTAAGAAATAATACTTTTCCTTTAAATAATTGAGGATTCCTTATTATTCTGCGAATGATTGAAGATCACTTCAACACTCATTGAGTTTTACGGGGGATGAAAGAGAATTCCTAAAACTCCATGCATAAGGGAAATATTCTCTCATTGTGGGGGCATCTCAAGTATGGTCCTTTGTGGCTTGGATAGAGGATGTTTCATTTGTGGGATGTTTAAAATATCAAGTTTGAAGTTAGGGTTGTACAACCCCCATGTACTTCCCTTTGATCCTTTATTGCATTCTTAATTGCACCATAGAGTTTTAAGGAGAAAGGTTTCGAGATTAAAGGCTTTCTAATTACACACGTCTTACCTTTTATTATAGATACAATGCTAAAATTATAGGATTTAACAAGTCCTAAGTTTTAGTTTAAAGATAATTTAATGAGGGGTTCTACTGGAGCCCCTTCCCATGCATAAATTTTGTATAGGTTACAAGGCTTATAGATAATTGGACAAACACAAGAAAAATCTATGAGAATATGTTGCTACGTAGGCCAGGCTATATTAATACCATGGAAAAAATCCAAGATAAAAAGACAACACCCAACAAATGTCGAGCAAACCTTAGGGATTCAACTACGCCCACTTCTCTTTGTTATCATGTTCCTCTACGATCACTTCCACAACCTCCTTCACTATTCCCCCAATTCCTTTTAGCCCACCCTACCATACTAGGAGTTAATAGGACCCACCAAAAAGGGGAAACAAATGCCCTTCCAAAGCTCATGACATCTTGAGTGATGAGCAAACCTGTTACAAAATACTAGGATGGTGTAATCACTAGCTACCACTAGCTACTTATGATCATTGAAAACATAAACCCCCACCAACACCTTTCCAACAACACAATAGTAAGCCCTTAGTAGACCAATTTCCCATTTCATAGCTTCATACTTCTTTTCTTGCCTTGAACTCCTATTGCTTAGGAGCATGCACCTCATACATGTGTTTTGCCTCTTCTGCATCTATAAAACCTTCTAACAAGAACATTTAGCAATCAGAGGCAAATGATATCACACACCACAACAAATCCCAAATTAGCTACAAAATCTCTCTTGGTAGTTGACTTCAAATTATCCCAAATTACAAACCACTCCCCCAACACACCACACACAAACCCTAGGGCCAACTTGGAATCACACGCAAATATTTGCCTAATTTGACAATCCAATAGGGTGCATTGTCCCTTCTTATTGTTTCTTTTTCCTAACATGTTGGAGCTCACCATTCTTGCCCACCACCTTGAAACTACCCACACAAATAAAAATCACACCACCAAATGTTAAGCATAATTGCTATGGCCATATGCCAAACTTTAAAACTCGTTCATGAGGGTTCAAATACTTCAACTTGATTAGTGCCACCAAAATGCATCAATCTTTGCATATTCAACCTCCAAACAACCAATGTTACCCTTTCTCTTATAGCCTTATACTATTCATTAAAACATATTTGCATGCTATAATACACAAGAAAATAATGCTTACTGACAGTTTCACCATTGCCATGTTCTTTCCCCTAAAACAAGTGAAACAAACTCCAAATCTCAGTGACTAGTATCTTACATGTTTCTCTAGATCTTTCCAAGTATTTGGATCATGATTGCAAATAGCTATTATGGGTTCTTGGACAACTCTTGCGTTCACGTCCATCGCAACATTAAAATTCCTCTTATAATGAATACAAATATGTAGAAGTTGTCAAAACCAACTTCAGACTCCAAGAACACCTGGATGCAAATGGATACCTGTCACAAGGAAGAGAATGGATGGAGAAAACAAACAAGGGTTTGAAGCTCTGAAAAATGGAAAAATTATCTTATCAGAACAAAAAAGAATTAATGAAATATATAATGGATCAATCCTTAAGAAGGAGATCATGCAAACCCTAAAAGAAACCCTAATAGGAAAACATTTAATAATTAATATAATTATTAAATGTCACTTTATGCAAACTAAAGTGAAATCTTAAGAAGGGAATAAAGGTAACTTAATCAACACAATTAAGTTAAAACCTTTACTCTAACACCCCCCTTTAAGATGAGCAAGAGTGCAACTACAAACAAATGCAAAAAATCAAATGTAACTACAATGCAAGAAGACAAACATGGGTCCCGACAACTAGGCCAGATCAGGTACCCAAATACAACCAAATCTCTGTAAAGTGGAGAAATAGAGAAAACCTCGTGGGGAAAACTCTACTCCAAAAAGAGATGCTGAAAGCCATGAAGAACATCACCGAAGCAGAAGAAGCTGCAAACAACTGTCGAAAGATGACTGTTATGGTGCGGAAGAACTTCCTCTGAAGATAAGATGATCAAGATCAAGAAGACAACAATCTGCATGAGTGCCCCAAACGACACTACTCGAATCAGATGGCAAACACTTGGAATGAAGATATAAATGGCACAAGTACCAATAGTTTGAAAAACATTGATCAACTGAGAATGGAAGATTCCTTCCAAGGCAAAACCAAGGAAGCATTAGCACGAACAATATAATACCCCCCCATAATGCTGAATTGAGAGAGCCTGACAGATCCACTGAAATGGTGTGTAACACCCTATAGTGCATGAAGGAGAAGAAACAACATTTGAAAGTGCACAAGAAAGCACCTGCAACTGAAAAACTGGTGTGCATAACAAAACACACATGCATGAGGCTGGAATCATATGGATCCACTGTCGTCGTGGAGGGACACTCACCGGACAAAGGTGTGATGACAAAACAAAGACACTACACAACCCCCCATGGCACTTTATAATACAGCGCGAGTACAAAATATGGCACAACCTTATGTGCAAAATCCCCAAAAATGCATGTACAATAGTGTGACACTTTATCTCAGTGCGTTTACATATAAAAAATTGCTTACAAATGATGCTCAAAATGCCCACAAAGGACAAAAAACAAGAAATACATGAAGAACAGCCAAAAACGAAGCATCCCATGCAAACGAGAAGTCCCCAAGAGCTAATATGTCCAAATAATTCACCAGAATGTGAAAACACAAAAAATTGAATAAAATATACCTGGAGGGAAATCTGGAAAAATTGCATGGATAGAACTAAAGAGCTCTGAAATATGGTTCCAACGCCGTTGAGAGCACGAAAAATGGAGAAATAGGTCAAAAGTTACGAGCTCGGGACTGAAAGCAACTCCTTTGACTTCAACTGGCTGTAGAATGCACCAACAAATAAATGAAGTGATGAGACCCACACCACTGGAAAATTGACAGAACTAGCTTTCCGACGATATCTCATTTGCCAAAAAACGATACCGTATGCCCAAGTTATGGCCTCTAAAAAAAAAAAGCTCCAAAGGGGGAAAAAACTAGTACTGCATTAAATTTGACGGTCATACGGCTGTCGCAACAAAAATACCGGCCTAAATTTGATGGCCAAACGACCGTCACCGCATTTGCACAACTGGGCTTATTTAAAAAATTGTTTTTTAAACAATAAAAAAAAATTTACAATGTAAAAAAAATTAAAAAATTAAAAAAAAACGTAGGGGCCCGCATGGGGGCTGCCGCCTGCCAAGGTGGCAGGGCGGTACCCATGCGGTACTGACTACTGTAGGGGGCGGCGCCCAAGGGGCCACCGAATGTCATAAATGGCAGGCAGTGGTACCCTTGGGTATCGACCTACCTACACAGGGTACCGACAAGGCCTGAGCAAGCCTTTAAACTGCTTGCTTTTTTTGATTAAAAAAATCAAGAAATTTAACAAAATATTTATTAGAAAAAAAAAAGCGGAGAGAAATTTCAAAAAAAAAAAAAAATAATAATTTTTTTTACCAGGCAGAGGGACAACTGTACGGCCATATGGGTAAAAAAAATTTGCCCCTCAAATCAACTTTGTCCAAAATGGATGAATGAACGATCAATTTAGGGGTTTTGGACCGCTGCGGATCCAACAATGAGATCTGTTTGGACTCAAAATATTTTGAAATTGCAAGTGATTCCCTAGATCAAAAAAAACAAACCCCAAAACTATGAATGCCTGATCCAACCCTTGTAGCTCCAAATTCTTCAAACAAGAACAGGCATGCAGTAGGAAAGCTTTGATACCATGTAGAAGTTGTCAAAACCAACTTCAGACTCCAAGAACACCTGCATGCAAATGGATACCTGTCACAAGGAAGAGAATGGATGGAGAAAACAAACAAAGGTTTGAAGCTTTGAAGAATGGAGAAATTATCTTATCGGAACAAAAAGGAATTAATGAAATATACAATGGATCAATCCTTAAGAAGGAGATCATGCAAACCCTAAAAGAAACCCTAATAGGAAAATATTTAATAATTAATATAATTATTAAATGTCATTTTATGCAAACTAAAGTGAAATCTTAAGAAAGGAATAAAGGTAACTTAATCAACACAATTAAGTTAAAACCTTTACTCTAACAAAATAATATCTTCAAATCTACATTTTATCCCTTCCACTTATTTTGTATATCTATTTAACTTCCAATTTAGGGTCTTTCTTGTATGAGCTAAACTAATAACTACGAGAATATCTTGCAACTAGGTTTAGTTATGAGAGCTTCCAAATCCACCTCATTGTTCATTTTTATATCGAGGAAGAGGGAGCCACCATAAAGGAACTTTGCATCTACTTTTTGGAGCACCAAACCTCCTCTTGCTAAACTTATATTACCTTTCAAGGCTCCATCAAATTTTAATTTGGTGTTACCCTCTCAAGGAGGGCTCCACCTTTCTTCCCTCTCATCTTTCTCATCCAAGATAATTGTGTTCTTTCTTCACATTGTTGAACTACCTCTTACCCCTTGAATGAGAACATGTCTCAAGTTTTTAAACTACCTATGTGAAAATAATATATTTCTTTGAATGGTCAATAATGGCATAATATGATGGTTAAGTTGTTATGGTGTTGTTCTTGCCATCAAGGTTCAAACCCCATTAGGGTGTAATTGTTGAATGTTTAAATTAGGGATGAGGTTCCCCATTTGTGACCAAACTAATTCATAGCTTCGGGTCAAAAGTGTTTACCCCTTTTATAATATATATATTGAATGGATCAAAATGCTGCATAACTAGATTAAAAAAATGGTTTGGAGGTTATGGGTGTTGCACTCCTAAGGAATATAGAAAATGGAATACATGAATGTGTTGTCAATAATGTTAATTATACAATACGACAATTTTAAGTTTGTAAAATACATACATTGACATTGCATTGGCATGGAAGATGTCATATGATGTTTATCAAATTAAATTTGGTATTGATAATTATGGTTGTTTTTTAGCAATACGAATCTAATTGTGCCAATTTATCATTTGTTGTTCTAGATTGTATTGAACTCTATTCAAGAATTTTTCTATGGAAGAAAGAACATGTGAGGTCAAAAGAGATCCATCACCCCTTAAGTTCGCCATGTTAAACATCCACACCTTAAATTAATCAATTGTTCAATATTTTGGGTGTAGTTATAGAGCAATCACGATAGTGGGGTTGCAATACCTAAAGAGGAATACATATTTATAAAGTAGGGCACATTTGCAATCCTTTTAGATTTACCAAAAAATACTCAACTAAGGCTACAAAATTTGATAATAAAGTAAATCTTGATTGACCTAATAAATTGGTTATTGCATTCATATTTGTTTCTTATTTATTTATTTAAACATTTAACAATATTATTTTAGTATTGAATATTAGTTAATTTGTAAAAAGAAATATATGAATTAATAATTATATTTATAAAATTTGGTGTTACAAATGAAAAATATGATTCCATTTTCTATGTTCTAAATGAAGTTTACAACAAAATGATTAGGTATTATTTTGAATAATGGTCAATGAACTTTATCTATAATATTGAATATGAGTTTTAATTATTTAATGACTTGTATAATTTGTGATGTTTATCACCAACATATTATGAGTAAAGTGCTTATTGAAGCAATTGAAGTGTTGTATATTAGAAGGGTAATTTTTTTGGATCTCTATATTTTTGTTATGTGATGATAAGTTTGGAGAAAATATGATCATAAAATACTTGAATGTAGTGTTTAAATATAGCATGCAATACCACAATAGGATTGGCTAAAGGGTTGTGATGGTGTGATTAAGGTTTAAATTAACTACCATTAGTCACACAACCAATCAAAGTGCACATACAAAGTAAGAATGTGAAAACATTTAGTTCATTCAAAATAGAAAATATACTTCTTTACAAATTAAAAATATAATATATTAGGAACATGATAGACACATGCCTTCTATGAATAATATTTCTTCACTAATTACAAATTGATGAAAGGAGCTACATGTCCAAATTGACATCTCAACATGTATCTAGGGATTCAAGACATGACTTCTTGTCAATATTCTCTCACGTATGAGCTTAACATGGTGTTTTGGGTGAGATCACAAACCATTGATGTTTTAATGACAGTTGTTTTTATCTTTAAAAATTACAAATTGACTCCATATTAAAATTATGATCTATGTTAAATGTAATGGTTAAGAGAACACATGACCAACATCCACATGAGATCATAGGTACAAGGCTACATGTTATGGGAAAGTCAATGACAATATTTCCATATGAAAAATAAGTAGATTGATGAAAAAAATTTCTATTTCAAGTATGTATGAAAATTGAGGCCTCTGTAAGTTGTAGGTTGCTAATAAGGTGTTGTGGGTGCAAGGGCCTCAAATAATGTCCAACATGATCATCATAAGATGATTTCCAACATAGCTACAAACTATTTTCTTTAAAACTTAAACAAAGTGGTATTTAGTATGATGTTGAATTTTGGGGGCCATGGAGTGGTCTCAAATATGTAGTCCATGGAGTTACCTTCATAAGGATACTTTTGCATTAGATTTATCTCACATTGATTTGGCTATGGGGAAAAATTTTGGCCCAAAATTTTTACCCCATCTCCAAATTAACTCCACTATCAACTATTAACTTGCAC
Organism: Sequoiadendron giganteum; assembly: GCA_007115665.2. Classification (NCBI taxonomy): domain Eukaryota; kingdom Viridiplantae; phylum Streptophyta; class Pinopsida; order Cupressales; family Cupressaceae; genus Sequoiadendron; species Sequoiadendron giganteum. Next base: position 171,030,818 of record CM021108.1, on the reverse strand, counting down.
CATTTACCTCCTACTTTACAATTGGTTGTAAAACTACTTTTTTTTTTGTCATGGGTCTTGTTGACCTTCCTGCATTAAAAACACTCAATATAAGCCTCAAATTCTTACCTTCCTCTATTTCAATAGAACCCTATTCTTCACCTAGTTCCTCTTCTTGAACTATGTGAGCTCCTATATCTATCCCACTTTATTTCTTGCTTCTAGATATTCATATGCTTGATTTCCATGTTGACCACATCTACAAAAAATAATTCAAAAATTTTAGTCACAATCTCTTCTTCCACATCGTCATCCTCCATTATAGTGAGATCTCTTGTAAAAAATACAGATATTGGGATTCTATATATGGGGCCCCATAACAAAATTGAAGAGAAACAACATATATTTAGACACAACCTTCGTGAACAATCCATAATTGGGCGTGTAGTAGTGTCACACATCGACCTAGATACATATATGAGATAACTATAATAAAGACCATGTCACCTCTTTGAAATACTATTAGGAGCTTTTATCTACTTGATTTGTAGTTTATTTTCTCTAGCAACCATTTTCTTTTCACCTCCATTGTCTCTTCATCTTACAATTTAATGTCTTCTTGATCACTTCGCTTCTACCCTCAAAGCCCTCTAATATCCATCTTCTATAAATTATAACATAAGCATTTTTAACTCATCTTGAATAAAAAAGATTGGCCATTTACATAGCCAATAATTTTATCTTTATCTTCTTTTATGAGACCAAATTTGATGTTCCACTTGTAAAACTTATGTAATCATTTTTATAAACTCTTTTTACTTAAGAATTTTCAACTTATTGTGAAACTCAAATGAAAAATTATCAAAAGGAAATTATTTCCCTTCTAAGTTTGATTTCATAATATTGTAGGATATAATTTATTGTTTATACTTTTATATCTTTCTACCAACGAATGAATTAAGAGTTAAAATTGGTTTATGTGAAATTTAAAATTTGGGAATTGTCTATATACTCATGCTCAAAATACTCACAATTATATAATCCAATCTATCAACCTCTCAAGGATTAAACTACCAAACATAGGTACATTAATTTTGGGCATCTACCATTTAAGGAATTTATTTGATGATGTTTCTTGAAGTTTACATGGCTAATATTGATATTCCTCCTCAAAAATGCTTTCTTCAATTATTTTTGTAGTAAATCCTATTTGGAAAATTTTCTCCATGCAATCAAATTTGAGTTACGTGGCCCTCGTCAATTTTTCCAGATGAACAACCTTTGGTGGTTTTTTCCTCTTCATTTGAAATTATCTCTTTGAGATATTTTACATACTTCTATTAATACAACTTTAATTTCTTTTTTGACACCAAACCTTGGTTCAATCAATTTGACTCAATACCTTAATAAAGTAATTCTATGGTGAAAAATACATTTCAAATTTACAAAACGATGAGGTCACATAGCTAAACATTTAAGTTGTGAAAACATAAATGATAGAGCGATTGAAAATCTTATAAACCAACATTGACCAAAATGTCAATTAGAGCACATAAACACTTATGAAGTGAATGCATGAACAATTGAAGATGGAAAACATGGAAATATTCATTCATTTCTTAAAATTATAATAAATTATTTCTCTCACTAACCCCTAATAGGCTAGTTAAAACAATAAGTTCATGTACAACACCACAAATCACCTTATAATAGTCTAATCAACTTCCTAATCTTTGACCTTTTGAGGAACACAACACTATTACAATGAGTTATATATTTGTAAAACCAATAGTCTAGGATAGAAAAGTGCCTCAAGTCCCTTAAAATATAAGAAATTATGGGAATATTATAGTTATGATGGTCTAATGTGTAAGTGGGTTTAGCATTTGTACTCTTTGATTTAGCTAACTTGTTAGGGATCAATGATTGAAACATTATAATTATCAATATTCTTTTTGGTATTGCAACCTCAAAATATAGTTATAGAGATACAATCTACACCTATTGGCATCTAAAAGTTATAACACTTTTATTACAAAAAGTACTCATTTTCTTGCAACCTCATCTAATGTTACTACGCCCACTCTTCCAAATTCCAAAAGCCCCTATCTATAATTTGGACAATATTTATCTACATGGTCATTTTCTATTATTAGAAGGAATAATTTTTTTTAGGAAATAAAATGATTAATCTTTTATTTATGACAATCTTAGATGTTGAGATGAAACTCAAGTTGCACAAATTTAAATGGATAAAATGAGCTACATGTCCAATTTGATACCTTTACATGCGTCCAATGACAAATATGGAACATGTTAATATTTTCTCAATGATATGAAATTGGATCTTGAATGTTATTTTATTTTTCTAGTCCACTATTTTCAAAAAATTCAAATCAACTATGTGGGTTGAGCATTCCCATTATGGTGATTTTCAATAAGAGAAAAAAGAGTTTGTATGGGGATTGAAAATGATTTCATTAGAAAATATTGACAACCATATCTTTGACAACCATAGATTTGAATGATTTAATTAGGTAATTTTAGAAAACTAACAAGTTTTATTAGTTGATGCATGATGATTTAGCAAAAAACCTAGAAATTTATGATTACCAGGATGAGAAAGATAGGATAATGTGCCATTGGTGAGGAATTTCCATTAATATTGAATGAGGATTAAGATAAAATTCTTAAGGAAACACATAATGCTTCCTCTATTGAACATCAATCAAGTGCATAAATATGGGGGTAAAAGAAGCAACCCATAATGTTATTTTAAGCCATAATGTGATTGCATTATGCACAACATAGTTGTGCTACTCTAAAAGAGTGCACATGGTGGCTTAGTGATACTTGAGCCATAACATTGTCGAGTTATGTAAATAAATATTTACAAGAAAAATGCTTCATGTAGCAATGCATGATGTAATGAAAATATAATGTGATTGTGCTTCCTAAATTCAAAATTGAAAGTGCCATCCCTAAGGCTCGAATTTTCAAGCCTAAGGTTTGGATCTATATAGGGGACTCCCAGATTTATATTTTACACAAAACTTAGAAAGCTTGACTTTCCTTCTCATCAACTTAATTTTTTCACTATGAAAACGCCACTATGATATCAAGCGTGTTCTTATCTTTCTAATTATATATATATTTTTTTTCTATAATCTAGATAAATTAAGGATTAAATTTTATATTTTTACTAATATCTTTATATGCCACCAAAATAATTGAGTTGTATTTTTAGTATATCTTTTGAGCCATTCATTCAATCTTTAAAAAATCACCTCCTACGGTTTGATCCACACATTAAAAATACTAATATATATTAATGAAATAATTAATAAAAATATATCATTAAATAACACCCCTTAACTAACTTTAAAAATGCAAGGGGAAATGAGGTGAAGGGAAGGGATGGAAAACAAAGGAGGGGGGAGTGTGATTGATGCTATGCCATATTTTATTCATAAAAAATGGAGAAATTCAATGTGATCTCATTGCTTTGACCTACTTGGAATTTATTATTTAAAAAATTAGTAGTTTATAAACTAGATCAAAATGTTATAATTCTTGTTTAGAAAACATCTTTTAATTGTGAGTGTAGGCATCTCAAAATATTTGTCTAAGTTCAAGTTTTGTTATTTTTAGAAAAAAGTGGCCACTTAAGATTCCCTTTTCGATCTGCATCTCTGTGCAACTACCCCATGTAAGAGTAACTAAATTGGTTGTAGATCTAAAATGGATGTATTTTTGGCATATGATGAAGGATGCCACTATTTTTTTGCAAAGTGCCTAGAATGTCAACAAGTGTAAATAAAGCATTGCCATTTGGTTAGGTATTTGTATCCTCATAACATTCCTTATCATAGATAAGTAGTTATATCTATAGATTTTATTACTAGATTGTTGAAGAATCACAACATTCATGACTCTATCTTGGTAGTCTTGTAAAATTGATCAAGTTTGTACACTTCATTCTCAACAACATAAAATATGATTCTTACACTCTTGCAGAAAGGTTTATAAAAGATAGTATTTTTTCATGTTACTCTCGAAAGAACAATCTTAAAACATAGAATTATATATATTGAAATACTTTAATGTCAATTTTTTTATAAAAACCTAACAAAATGTGGAAGAAAGAAGGGATGGAAGTTGAGTTCCAAAATTATGACAAATGAAGGTATTGACTAGTTCACTCTCCCTCAAATAGTAGAGGGTTGGTAGTTATTAACCAAGAGATTGCATATGATGTATTCCTATTATTTGATGAGGGTGTTCATTTTAGATAAAAATGGACTAAGCATAAGAAAGGGAAAGAGAGGGAGACAGGAAGAGGAAGGTTGACTTGAGAAATTTGGGCCAACAAAGATTGATTGGGAAATAATTTAAAGAATGGTTTTTATTTGTGGTTTATTTGTACAAACCTGGGCACCTCATTTCTAACTACAAGTCCACCATAATAAACAAACCCATCCCAAGTGACCCCTCGGTGGATGAAATCACAAATAAATACCCTTTCAAGAATGAGGTCCTTAAGATATTTGATTCCTTGACCAAATATGGTCCTTCTGCAAAACCCAACTCAAGCCTGGTTGTGACTTCACCAAGAAAACTTGCTCCTTCTAGGTCTAACTTGGCCATGACAATGCCTAGTAATCCCACCCCTTTGAAGGCCGAGTCTCCTTCAAAGTTATCTTATGTGAATTCATGGTCACTGAGGATTTGAAGGTGGATGTTTTAGGAGATCATTTCCACCCAGCTAATCTAGGCTTGATTAAGTATATGGAAGAGGGAGAAATACTTGGAGCTGTTCTAGATGGGGAGGGCTTTGGTGTTGGAGAGACTATTGCAGCTGATTTTTCACATAGCCAAACCAATGAAGAAGATGGTTGGACAACCCCAATGAAGAGAGGTAGACCTAGAAAGGAAGATGTGGGTGTGGATACCAAACTAGGAATGCCTAACTAGCAACAAACTAGAAACATAGAGACAACCAAAGAGATTTCTATTGGAAACATAGGACATTGGAAGTGTCCTAAAAAAGATGTCTAAATGAAAGTCCTATCTTGGAATGTGAGAGGGATAAATAGCCCTCATAAGAATATTTCTCTAAAGAATTATGTTTGGGAGCACAAGCTTGATGTTCTAATATTACAAGAAGTCAAAATGAAGAAAATAAATTTTGAACCCATAGCTAATTTTTTTTGGCCGAATGCTCACTTCTCCTTTATTTATGCAGATGGGGCTTTAGGGGGGTTGATTGTTATGTGGAACCCTAATAGACTTGAGGTTCTTGAAATATTTCAAAATAGGAACAACTTGGGTATCCAATTCACCTACTTTGGGTCTTCTTGGACGCTGATAAATATTTATGCCCCCAACCTAAAGAATGCTAGAAAAAATATCTAGCAAGAAATCACTGGTTGGATCCAAAAAAATAATGGGACCCGTTTGTTAGTGGTAGGAGATTTCAACTCCCCTTCATATCCCTTTGAAAAGTGTGGAGGTTTGGTGGATTATACAGACAGTATAGCTAACCTGGATGATCTTTTAAGTGATACAGGGTTGGTGGACATTGACCTATAGGGCCAAAAATTTACCTGGACTAATAGGAGAATGGGTGATAACCTTATCCAGGTTAGATTGGACAAATTTATTTTTTACCCTAACTGGACAAATCTTCTTAACTCCAATCTACTAGCATTTCCCTAGATGGTCTCTAACCATAACCCCCTACTACTTACTTTGAATGAACACTTTGTAGTTGGTCCTTTTCCTTTCCAATTTGAGATAATGTGGAAATCCCACCCGAAATTTAGGAATAAAATTGCTAATTGGTGGAATGTCCCTATCCATAGCCCCCCCATGTTTAGGGTCTTCCATAAACTTAAGTATATTAAAAACATGGTTAAAGGTTCGAATAAATTGGTGTTTGGGGATGTTTTCCACCAAAAAAAGGTGATCTCTAACAAACTTAAGGTGACCCAAAAAAGGATGGAGGGGGATGTCAGCGTGCAAACCTATTAGTAGGAGAAGGATGAACATACTGAATGGGACAAAGTTTTGGAAAAAGAGGAAATATTTTGGAAGCAAAAATCCAGAATTCAATGGCTAAAAGAAAGCGATCACAACACGTCCTTCTTCCATGTCTCGGCCCTCAAACACATAAAAAGAAACTAGATAAAAAAGTTGAAAGATGATTTGGGAATTGAAACTACTACTCCAGACCAGATTGGTTCTATGGCCTCTAGATATTTCTAACTTGCCTTATCCAAGCCTTTGGAGATTCTTGACTCTGTTGTTGATGACTTGTTATTGGACCACATACTTGATTCAATAACTGATGCGGATAATGAGGCTATCCTTAGTTTTGTCAGTCCCGAGGAAGTCAGGATGAGTGTCTTCAGTATGAGGGATTTCAAGGCCCCAAGACTAGATGGTTATCCCCCAATTTTTTTCAAGGAGTATTGGGACATTGTGGGTGAGGATATTTTTCTTGCTGCCAAGGACTTCTTCAAGTCGGGTAAACTCTTAAAATAGTTGAACCATACCTTCCTTGCTCTCATCCCTAAAAATGAATATCCCCAAACCATGGATGAATTTTAACCTATTAACCTATGTAATACCATCTACAAGATCTCCAAAATTTTGGTTAACTACCTAAAACCTTTTCTTGAAAAAATGATTAGTCCTTGTCAAAAGGGATTTGTCCTAGGCCACCACATTGTTGATGTTGCTATTAGCACACATGAAATCATACACTCCATGGAAAAAAATAATTGTGCTAGTACGGCCTTTAAGCTTGACATCTCAAAAGCTTAAGATAAAGTCCTTTGGAGTTTTCTGCTCAAAGTCTTAGCCAAATTTGGGTTTAATTAGAAGGTGGTGAATCTCATTAGGGAATGTACTGCTATACTAAATTACTTTTTCTTAGTCAATGGGACTCCTCAAGGGTTTTTTAATGTTGGTAAAGGTTTAAGGCAGGGAGACCCCCTCTCGCCTTACCTGTTCATAATGGTTGTTGATGTCCTAAGCGGGAATGTCTCCAAGATGCTAACTGATGGCTCTATTAAAGGGATCAAACCTGCCACCACCCTTGATCCGACTGTTATACAATAGTTTGTGGATGATACCATCCTTTTCAGGAAAGCCTCACTAGTGGAAGCAAGGAAATGGAAAAATTTCTGAAATATTTGTGCTGCTAGTTCTGGCTAGTGCATAAATTACAACAAGAGCATGATTTATTTTTTTAACAACACTCAAGATCTTTAGGATAAAGTGACAACCATTCTAGGCTATAAGAGTTCTTCCATCCCTTCAATGTACCGTGGTCTCCCTCTCACTGTTAAAGAAGTAAATCTTACTTTCTATAATTTTCTTCTTGAAAGAATTCAAAGAAAACTGGCTAGGTGGAAAGGTTCTATTCTCAGTCATGCTGATAAGCTGCAACTCCTCACTGTTGTTCTTTAAGGGATCCAAGTTTACTTCCTTTCAATTTTCAAAATGCCTAGGTTTATAGATAAAAAAATTGAAATAATCCAAAGGAACTTCCTTTGGACTGGTATTGAGGAGAAAAAGAGAATGTCTTTGATAAGCTAGGATACTATTTGTGTTCCCAAAGGTAGTGGGGGATTAGGAATAAGAAAAATCCAACCTACCAATAAGGCTCTGCTTGTTAAGGTAAGATGGGATCAGCTAAGGAATGGGAAGGATTGGTGTAGAATCATAAATGTAAATTATTTAAACAACTTCCACATAATTAAGTGTTTCTCTGATGAACATCCCAACGGTTCCTTGATTTGGAATAAAATTTGTAAGATGAAAAAGCTAATTCAATCTGGATTGAAATGGAAGCTAGGAAATGAATGCAAAATTAAGTTCTGGGAGGATCCCTGGTTGTTGGAAATTCCTCTCTCTCAATCAGACTTGAAGAACCTGATGGTCCCTTCTTTTCTTTTCTTTGACACAAATGTTAGAGACTACTTGTGCAGTCTCCTAGTTCTTTGAAATGGAAAGTGCTAGAGTCATTCTTCCCTCTATCCCTTCAGCTGAGACACCTTGCAAGAACCCTATAGGACATCCTTTCACTCACAAGAATTCCTATCTCAAACCTTGAGGATTATTTTTATTGGATTAAGGAGAGAAACCTCTCTATTAATTCTGCCTACGATTTGTTGTTGGTGTAGGGGAATTAGGAAAGATTATGGAAACAAGTTTGGAATAGACAACTAGCTCCAAAAATTAATTTATTTTGGTGGACAACTTGTCACAATAGGATTCTCACCCAAGACAATTTAAATAAAAGGGTATTTCAAATATTGAATAGATGCATCCTTTGTAAGAATAAGGAAGATTTTGTCCCTCATTTGTTACTCCACTGCTCATTTTCTACTAAAGTTTGGGATTTTGCTTTTGAAATATTAGGGATTCACTAGACCATGATGCTGACCTAAAGAGTTTCATTGAGAATTGGTTTGACCCTTATCATCACCCTCTACCCATGGAAATTTGGAGATAGATCCCTCCTATTTTATGTTTGTGTTTTTGGAAAGAAATAAACAACCAAATTTTTAGATGTTTGGAAAAAATCCCTAAGGAGATATTCAATATTGGTCTCAAACTCATATCTAAGAATGTCTCCTTATATGTTTGGAAACCCCTGGATAGGGCTCCTACTAAGTGGGAGATCAACATGGCTAATTCTTGGAACAAGAAATCAGAGATCAATACCTTTGACAATCCTAAAGTTTTGGCTAGACTTCTATGACCTGGAAACCTCCTGATACTGATTGGCACAAACTTAACTTTGATGGTGTAGCGAAAGGGAATCTTGGGTTGGCAAGCATAGGTGCCATTATTAGAGACCCACAAGGAAAATTGGTGGTAGAGTATGCTGGTGGCATCATAACTCAAACTTCCATGATAGCTGAGGCCAGAGCATTGCTCAAGGGTGTTAACATTGTTGTCAATCTTGACATTAAAAAATTGCAGATTGAAGGAGACTCTAAGGTAGTGATTGATTCCATCAATCTTAATAATTTCCATGGTTGGAACACTAGAGATATTCTATTGGATATTATCTTTTTTTTCTCACAAAACTTGATGGAAAGAAGCTGAATCACATTTTTCGTGAGGGAAACCATACGACTGATTCTTTAGCCAACTTGGGCTCTTCGTGGATGCTAACTAAATGCCGGAGGAGATTGGTGGTCCTCTCTGGGAACATACAAGGAATTATCCTTGCGAAAAAACAAAAAATCACTACCGATAATGATGAAATCTAACATCTCTTTTGTTGTAGGTTATTTTTGGTACTACTCCATTAGTCTCATGATGTTGGGGCCGGTACATGATGAGTTGGAGGGGTGCGGGAAAAAGTTTGATTGGGAGTCTAGATTTTCGTACTACCCCTTTGGGCTAATGGTGATGTGGTATTGACATAATGAGGTGGAGAGGTGCAAGGGGATGATTGGAGGGGGTTCTAGAAATATTGCGGGGAGTAGATGGTCTTTTCAAAGTATTCATGATCTATCTTGTCAAATGTACCAATTTCATAATCACGTTTATGAAAACATGCGTAAGGACAAAACTATCTTCAAATTTTTGGTTATTAATGATCCATTAATATAATGATGGCTTTTGGTTTATTTTTGGGGTACTTAAGCAATTTCTTTTTGGTCCTGCAACCCTAATCTCTTTGGGAATGACCATCGGTACGTGCGGAAATCCAATTGCCTTAGTTAGGTAATATTTTATGTTATGTTATGGTAGTGTTGATATTTGGGGAACTTTTTATTCCCATTGGAATTTTGAATTACCTCTAGCTCTACTATTTTGTTTGAAAAAATTACGAGTTGGGAGAGAAAATGGGTGGCGACAGAGTTCGAATGGAACCGGGTTCATGCAATGAGTTTCACAAAGACCCCCTTGTTTGGAAATTTTTTGTTGAGGGAGGCATTGTGCCTATAATGGAATACCTTCTAGGGCATGATGAGACACTCTCTATGTAGTTCACAAGCTCATGGAATGAGAGGAGAGTCACTATTGGGGGCATATCCTTTGAAATTAATGAGGATGTCATTGCCAAGGCCACATGCCTGTCTTGCAAAGCTAAAAAAGCACACTAAAGTGCAGGATCTAGATAGCCTCCATACTTTCTGCCAGGGGAATGAGAAACCAACAAAGTTGCACACAGGGTTCGAAAGGGAGTCTTTTCCAAAGCCTTGGAATTAGGTATGTCTAGCCATTATGAAACATTACGTTGGAGGGGAGATTCAAAGTGTTTTATTTTTACCATCTACCCTTGTTGAGCCATCTCCATCACAAAATCCTTATAATCTTTCCTTTCTTCCTACTTTCATCTCTAGAAAGTTCTATGAAGGAAACCTTTGAGTTGGCCACCAAGAACCTCGAAAAACCACCACCTTTGCCCCTTCACCAAGGCCTAATCTTTCATCTATATCACTTTCATCTAGCCCTTTACCCCCCTAAGCCTATTTTAGCTGTTAGAATTGTGGAACAGGATTCCCTTGACCATCCCCCTGATAAATCATCCCTGATCGCTTCGGTTGGACCCAAAAGGAAGAATCCCCTTGTGCCTTGTGAAACCCTCGATGACCCTAAAACTAAACCCCTGGCTAAGCAGATAAAAGGGGGTGTGGGCCTATCCCAATCAAAAGCGGCTACTGGGCTTTGTGAATTGAAGAACACTCCCACTAAAAAGGAGTGTAAAATGGTTAGCAAGAACAAACTCGAACCTAAAAAGAGAAAAAAGGACACCCCGTGCCATGTGGTGGAGCCAAACATAGTCACTGAGGAGGGGGACTCTGCTGACAGATATTCCCAGTAGGACACTGTTGTTGCTACTAGTGTGGACATTGGGGAAAAGCCAACTAGCATCATACAGTCTAATAGATTGGCCAAAAACAAAAAGGAGGACCTTGTTGATGAGATATCCAATGATTCTGAGAAGAAGGAGGGTAAGGAGGAAAACAAACATGATACCATTGAAGAAACCAAAGATTATGTTGAAGGGATGAACCATTTTACGAAGCTAAATAAAATGTTATGTGAAGATTCCACTCCAGAATCTTCTAAACACTAGGCTAGGAACAAGGATGAGGAAAAGGTGGAGACTGAGAAGGAGGAGCTTGACAATCTGTGGTCCCGTTTGAAAAAGCTAGAGAGGAAATTCACTAGACTCACACGCTTCACAGTTCAGATCATCCACAGGTCTATTGTTACTTTGTCCGACGTGCTGCGCGAGGACCTGGACAAAAAGAATGTTGATGAAGGAACTAGCAAAAAATGGGTGGATGATGAGATCCTGGATCTCCTTTTCTAGGAATGGGAGGGCTTAGCAAGTAATGGGTCGGGTGTGTGGGTGGGTTTTATGTTTGCTGTCGGTTAGCTGTTACTGTAAGTTTTTGGTGTTTTTCTATTGTTTCTGTACTAGATTGTTAAATGATGGTTTTTTACTTTTGATCCTTTTTGGTCCTTTGGGATCCTGGTCTAAAGGGTATTGCACCTTTTAAATGCAACTTACTTTATAAAAAGAAATATTGTTATCCCTTTTAGGATATGACACATCTTACATGCCTTGGTCACCCTTGCTTGAATGTATAAAGAATTTTGGTGTAAGGATTTTAAACAAATCAATACATGAATGTTTCCTTAGTAGTTTCTTTTAGTGTCTAAATCCTACCCCTATCAATACTATTGTTGTAAGATTGATCTTTATATAGAAACTAGTCATATATATGTTTTCCTTAGTTGGGTAATCTTGAAAGGGTTTAACCTATGTCTTTGTACATGGACATGATCTAGGTGCATATCGCCATTAATTTATTTCTTGTTTGAATACCTTATTTTTAATTATTACAATAGGGTGAAATCTTAAAGCTAAGTCATACTTTTACAAAGGAAATGACCAATCATTGATCTAACTTTTTATCTTGAATCACTAGAAAGAGACATACAAGTTTTGAATTTTGAAATGATGGAAACTATGAAATATATATTTTTAGTGTATTTTATGTCTGTATTTTTTTAGAAAAATAAAAAAAAATATTTGAATATATTTTTTTTGTAAAATTGATGCTATAATTTAGTTGTTGATAAAATGTTGAAAAATGAAGTTGAGTGGGGTTCCATTCTTTAGGAGAAAGCTAAAGCATAGACAAAACACACCTATGTATGTAACATTATATCATACCCTCCATCCCCCATCCCATGCATTGGAAAAAAACACACCGAGGGAAAGACTTGATAGATGATTAGGCGTGTGTCGTCACACGTCCATCGCCAAAAAAGGATGCATGGTCGGTGGGAAAGTCAAAAATAAATAGACAAAATTCCCTAAACATCACCATTTTTCAGATTTCATTTTATAGTTTGTTAGGGAGGGATGCACGGGTGACTGAATGAAGTTGCAGGTGTTCAAGTTTTGAGGCCGAACGGTATGTTTTTATGCATTTTTTTATGTACATAGGTGCATTTTGTTTACACTTTAGCCGCATCCACACACCTAAACATCTCCATTTGCCACATTTTATTTTGCAGTTTGTTGGAGAGCACAGGTGACGAAATGGAGTTGCAGTCATTCGCATTTGGAGGTCGAATGAGAGAAACACATTCGACAGGTGCGACAACTAGCAAACATGTATGTATATCTGCCATTTCTATATGCCATTTTTCCATTCTACATAGAAAGTATGAAGCATTGAACGACTGTTAAATGGGTTTTCTGTGAAGCATTAAATGGCTATTCGTTAAAGAAAATAGGTTTTTATTGATGGGAAAATAAAATGTTTTATTTGTGTGTAGCGTTTTCATTTCAAATGCATAACTATTTATATTTTTTTGTGTTGAGGGTTTTTTAATTTTACTGTGAAGAATTAAACGACTATTCATTGGGAAGACGGGTTTTCATTGACTGGAAAATAAAGGGGTTTTCAATTGAAATGTAGAGGTGTTTTGTGTGTTTTGTGTTGGATTTTAAAATTTTCCTTTTGGTTGTTCGTTGCGAAGATGGGTTTTAATTTATAGGAAAATAAAGGTTTTTCCTTGTGAAAACGGGTTTTCATTTGAAACACAATGTGGGTTATGTGCTAGCGGGTTTTCAAAATCATAATTTGGAATGGACAGAAATCCAAAAATCGTACACGCAAACAAAACCTTTTATTTTCCCATTGACATTCTCATTATGAAGGTTATAGTGTCTAAATGGTTTTGAAACATTAGGTGGGTTGCAGGTTTTGTAAAACACAATGTTTTTCATCCTACAATTTTATAAAATAGTATGTATTGAAAAGATTTGTGTTATTTAGACAGTAGGAATGTGGTGATAGGCACCATTTTGTAAACACCCAGTAAGGTACTTTGCAATAGTGTGTAGAGGGTTTTACAACATTGTGTGGGTTGGAGGTTTCGTAAATCATGTCGTCATCTCACCTCCCACTGTGTTTTCCAACCTACAATCATACTATGCATGTATATTTGGATCATATTAAGAAATATAATGTATATTTGGATAAATGCATAATGACATTTCCCTTTTTTCATCTGATTGGGACAAATAAAATGCTCAACATTATTTGCAGTGTTGGAAAACACACTATCCCATGTCGGTTAGTTCGTTTTGAAAAGTTTTGTTTCATTACAACCAAGAATGCAATGAAGTCCACTTTCAAATTTTTGAATTCTTTGCTACAGTCAAAATGGAATTTCACTTTCTTCATCTGATTGGAATAAATAAAATGCTCACATTATTTGCAGTGTTGGAAAACACACTATCTCCTCTCAATTATTCACTCAAATACTGGTATATTATATGAATCATCCTTTAATACTAGTATATTATATGAATCATCCTTTAATACTAGTATATTATATGAATCGACCTTTAATAATGGTATAGTATACCATTAGGGGAGAAGCTAAAGTGTAGAAAACACACACCTATCTATGTAATGTTATATCATAACCCCCATCCCCCATCCCATGCATTGGATAAAATGCACAAATGAAAAGACTTGACATATGGTTAGCTATGTGTTGTCATGTTTCTATTGCTAGAAAAGGACGTGTGGCCGACAAGAATGTCAAAAAGCAATAGAAAAAATGCCATAAACGTCGCCATTTTCTACATTTCATTTTGTAGTTTTCTAGGGAGCACGGGCGATGATATAGAGTTAGAAGAATTCATGTGAAGCAATAGACAAAACACACCTAAATGTTCCTCAAATACTGGTGTCTAAATGGTTTTGAAACATTAGGTGGGTTGTAGGTTTTGTAAAACAGGGTGTTTTGCATCCTATAATTTTACAAAACAATATGTATGTATCGAAAAGATTTGTGTTATTTAGACCGTAGGAGTGTGGTAATAGGCACCATTTTGTAAATACCCAGTAAGGTATTTGGATTCAGTGTTTAGAGGGTTTTACAATATTTTGTGGGTTCGAGGTTTCATAAATCATGTTGTCACCTCACCTCCCATTGTGTTTTCCAACCTGCAATCATATTGTGCATGTATATTTCGATCATATTAAGAAATTGAAACACAATTTTTACTCTACTTAAGACTTGTTATAAGGTGAATTTCATTACATTTGTACTGTCTAAATTACATTCATACTATTTTGTAAGATTCCAGGTTACAAAACACTGGTTTATTGAATTTTGCAACCCACATAATGTTTTAAAACCCTTTAGTAGTAAAAAATCAATTGGTTACAAACCCCTCACTTGAATTTTGTTGGTTTCTCGTCTCCCCCACCTGCTACTTCGCCCCCTACTCTCCAACATTTCTCTTTCAACTTGCAAAATGAATAAAACCCACAACACAGAGTGTTTTCCAATAACAATACTTTGAACAATTAGTAGGGAGAAGCTAATCTCCAGAAAAAACACACCTATGTATAGACATTATAACATAACACCCCATCCCCCATCCCACTCTCTTGAAAAAACACATCGACGAAAATAATTTACAAAGCGAGCTGACAGACATTCGTATTGTTTTGCAATATTCCATATTGCAAAATCATACGTGTTAAGAAGCAAGTCACCCACCATGAGACAACCCTTTACATTTAAACACAAAGATTCAAATAATTGAAAACTGACATTGTGTTTTTTAAATTACAAGTACTTTGTGCACTTTTTTTTCAATCATGCGAAATTTAAATGCAATTTTTACTCAAATTAAAATTCCTTATAAATTTTGAAGGGGCCTTAAATACATTCACACTATCTAAATTACAAAATATTTTCAAGACATTCATTCTATTTTGTAAAAATTCATGTTGGAAAACCCTAGGTGTTAGGAAACAAGCAACCCAGATAGTGTTGTAAAACCCTCTGCAACCCGATTGCTTAGCACCCTTCACCTCGATTTTGTCAGTTTTCTCCTCCAACTCCTATACATTTGTGTGTAGTGAAAATCCCCTAGCCTAAAGTGAAAAATGAAATGAAATGAAAGACAAAGGAAACACAACAACACCTCGAGATTGGCCTAAGTTGAACTTGAACAAAATAAAGGATAAAGAAGTGATATTACCTTGTCCAAGTTGATTGGTTGGTTGGTCCTATTGATTGCTCAATTTGTGTGCTCCTTTCAATGGAAAACAACATAAAACAAGATGCAAAACGATGTGGATGTCATGAGGAATGCAATGATGCAAGTGGGTATTTGGGTAGATGCTTGATATGGATACAAAATGAGCTTGAAAGTTGCAGCAATGGTGGATGAGTGCAAGTGCTTGAATGCTTGAGAGTTCAAAGTTGCATAATGTTGTGAGTTGCAAATGAGAGAAAATCATCTGATTTTAGGGGAAAGGTCACTAAAGAATGAATGGTCAAGATGTAGCCACCTTGGACAAGATCAAGGGCTAGGGTGAGTTCAGAACTCACAAGCCTTCACATCTTGACATGTGGCAGGTGATGTGTAAAGGACATGAGGTAGAGGTACTACCTTGTACCTTAGGATTGGATAAGATCTCCTCATAAAGGAGGTCCTTGTCCCCATGTGGGTGATAATACTTTTGAGGAATTAAAAATTCCTCAAAAGTCCTTGGATGAATAAAATGTGAATTAAAAATTCACATTGGGATGAGTTGCCTTCTCCAAAAGGAGAAATCATTTAATGAAAAGTTGACTTGAGGGTATGCCATAAATGGTATGGGGGATTAAGGTGACCTAATCAAGTAATTAGGCTGTGCAAACAAGTGATTAAGGTAATTAATGGAGGATTAAGACAAATGGGCTATGATGGAGGATGTGACATTAATCTTGATTAATGGTGTGCACATCCTAATTAGAGATTAATCAAATTAATCCATATTAAGTAAAGGTTATGGAGGATGGGACAAGGAGAGAGAAAGTAATGAATTTAAAATTGATTTGAATTCATAAAGGTAAATGACTAAATTAAATAAATAAGAGTATTTATTTAATTTAGAGAGGAAAGGGGATGAAAGTAAAGCATTTAATTATTTAAATTAAATACTTTAGAAACATTAGAGAAAGGGGAAATATTAACTAAATAAATCATTTAATTAATATCGATGGGAAAGGGTGAGATAGATGAATGAAAGGGAACAAATTTGATCTTATGAGGGAGGTCAAATTTGGATGTCTACAACATTCACTCCAACCTTCAGCTTTCAATGTGTAGACATGAAATGTAGAGTGTTTTCCCCCATCTTTCTCCAAACTGAAAACACACACGTCAGTCGACCTCCAATTGCCGCACTAGAAAAAAGCTCCGGAAATGACAACTCATACTCACATTGTTTGTATTGTCTAAATTGCATTCATACTATTTTGTAAAATTCTAGGTTGCAAAACACTAGTTTTTCAAAATCTGTAACCCACATAATGTTTTAAAACCCTTTACAAGTAACAACCCAATTGGTTACTCACCCCTCACCTCAATTTGGTATGTTTTGTGATTTCCTTGAGAGCCTTTTGTGAATTAGATCTAGTAAGAATGTAATGAGATTGGAAAACATTGAGTCGGATAGAAACCCCTCACCTCAACTCGAAAATCGAGCTGACACACCTATATACATATAGTCGGATAGAAACCCCTCACCTCAACTTGGTTGGTTGTCTTCCCTACCTAAAACACCCCCTTGCTATCCAACGTTTCACTTTTAATTTGCAAAATGAGAAAACCTAGAACACAGAGTGTTTTCCAAGAACAATAGTTGTTACAATGTAAAAAGCATGTCTTAATCACATCAATGCCCTTCCCACTTGCAGTGAATGGATAGCTTCTTGCACAAGGAAAAAAATGCCAGCATAATTCGATGTGATGGGACACCTCCTCACTTTCCTCGCCATGATTCCTGTAGGAGTTGAGAAAATACAACACCAAAAACCCCGAAGATCACCTGCATGCAAATAACCTGTCACAAAAGAAGAGATGGAGACAAACAAGCAAGGATTCCCTGAAAACTAAAAATGTATATATCAAAGAGAATGAATTGATGTGAAATACAATGTGATCAATCCTTATAAAAAGGAGATCATGCAAACCCTAATAAAACCCTAATAGGAAAAACCCTAATAGAAGCCCTAATAGGAAAACATTTAATAATTAATATAATTAGTAAATGTCACTTTATGCAAACTAAAGTGAAATCTTAAGAAGGGAATAAAGGTAACTTAATCAACATAATTAAGTTAAAACCTTTACTCTAACACCCCACCTTAAGATGAGCAATAGTGCAGCTACAAACAAATGAAAGAAAGCAAAGGTAACTACAATGCAAGAAGGCAAACATGGGTCCCGACAACTAGGCCAAATCAAGTACCCAAATACAACCAAATCTCTATAAATAGGAGAAATAGAGAAAACCTCATGGGAAAAAGCTCTACTCCAAAAAGAGATGTAGAAAGCTAAGAAGAACATCATTGAAGTAGAAAAAGCTGCAAACAACTATCGAAAGATGATTGCTATGGTGCTGAAGAACCTCCACTGAAGATAAGATGATTAGGAACAAGAAGACAACAATTTGCATAAGTGCCCGTACAACACTACTCGAATCAGATGGCAAACAAAGGCAAACACCTGGAACGAAGATACAAATGGCACAAGAACCAATAGACTAAAACACTGATCAATTGAGAATGGAAGATCCCTTCCAAGGTGAAACCAAGGAAGAATTAGCACGAATAGTATAATACCCCCCATAATGCTGAACTGGGAGAGCCTGACAGATCCACTGAAATGGTGTGAAACACCCTGTAGTGCATGAAGAAGAAGATACAACATCTGAAAGTGCACAAGAAAGCACCTGCAACTAAAAAAATGGTGTGCAAAAAAAAGCACACATGCATGAGGCTGGAATCATATGGATTCACTATCGTCATGGAGGGACACTCACCAGACAAAGATGTGATGGCAAAAATAAGGCAATCTACACAACCCCTCATGCCACTTTATAATAACAATGCGAGTACAAAATATGGCACAACCTTATGTGCAAAATCCCCAAAAATGCATGTACAATAGTGTGGCACTTTATCTCAGTGTGTTTACATAAAGAATATTGCTTACAAATGATGCTCAAAATGTCCAAAAAGGACAAAGCTAGAAATACATGAAGAACAACCAAAAAAACTGACTGTAGAATGCACCAATAGAAGAATGAAGTGATGAAACCCACACCACTGGAAAGATGAGAAAACCAGCTTTCCGATGATATCTCGTTTGCCAAAAAATGATATCGTATGCCCAAGTTACGACCTCTGAAAGAAAATAGCTCCAAAGAAGAAAAAAAAAGCCAGTGCTGGAATAAATTTGATGGTCATATGGCCGTCGCAGCAAAAAGACTGGGTTAAATTTGATGGCCAAACGATCGTCACTGTAAACGTGCGATAAGACATATTACAGAAAAATTGTTTTAAAAAAAAAAGCAATAAAAAAAGCCTTTGATTTTTTTTAAAAAAATCATAAAAGCATTACAGAAAAAAAAAACCCTAATTTAAATTAAGTAAAAAAAATGCAGGGGGTCGTTGCCGCCGCCAGCTGCCAATGTACCGCCGTCAGCGGTACTGTCAACCGACAGTCGGCACTAAGGCCGTCGGCGGCAATCGGCAGTACACCAACCAACAGGGTAGAGGGCCCGCAAGCCTACAGTTGTAGGTACCTGCGGGTACCCTGTACCAGGGCCGACAAGCCCTAAAACTGCAAAAAAAATAATTTTTTTTTTTCTTTTTGATTTTTTTCTCATAAAATATCAAACTTTACAATTTTTTATCCGATTTTAAAAAAAAAACAATGACAATTGTTTTTAAAAAAATTGGACCAAAAAAGATGGGAGTTTTTTTACCAGGCAGACGGACGGCCGTACGGCCGAACTGTAAAAAAAATTTTGCCCCAAAATTCGACTTTGTCCAAAATGGACGAATGAACAGTCGATTTAGGGGTTTTGGACCGCCGAGGATGCAATGGCAAGGTCCGTTTGAGCTTAAAATGCTTCAAAATTGCAGGTATGCCCTGGATAAAAAAAACAAACCCCAAACCCTTGAAGCTCCAAAAATCTTCAAAACAAGAACAAGAAGCAGCAAGTCTGGAGCTCTAATACCATGTAGGAGTTGAGAAAATACAACTTTACAAACCTCGAAGATCACCTGCATGCAAATAACCTGTCACAAAAGAAGAGATGGAAACAAACAAGCAAGGGTTCTCTGAAAACTGAAAATGTATATATCAGAGAGAATGAGAGAATGAATTGATATGAAATACAATGGGATCAATCCTTATAAAAAGGAGATCATGCAAACCCTAATAGGAAAAACCCTAATAGAAGCCCTAATAGGAAAACATTTAATAATTATATAATTATTAAATGTCACTTTATGCGAACTAAAGGGAAATCTTAAGAAGGGAATAAAGGTAACTTAATCAACATAGTTAAGTTAAAACCTTTATTCTAACATCCCGTTTGTCGGTTTCATCACTTGTATCATCCATCTTGGCGGGCCTTGCATTATGTCGTCTCATCATGTTATGTATGTTTCTATGTATGTCTTTATGTGTTTTCGTATGTACATAGGTTCATTTTTTTGGGAGACTAGTTGCGTTCGTAGACGGATTTACAATATTGTGTGGGTTGGAAGTTTCATAAATCATGCAGTCACCTTCCACAGTGTTTTCGAACTTGCAATCATTCAGAGTTTTAATGGTTGTTGGAAAACAATGGGTGTTTATAAACCGATGCCTTTCATTGCATTCCTACTGCCTAATTAACAAAATCTTTTCAAGACATTCCTGTCCATGCTCTCCACCACGTAACTTTGAATGTATAGAATGAAATAAATTATGGAAAAGCACATTGTGTTTTCCAACCTACAAATTATATTATGCATTTATTTTTAAATCATATGAGGAAATTGAATTGCAATTTTTTTGTGTAAGAGTTGCTATAAATTGTGAAGGTGAATGAACTTTAGTACATTCTTACTATCTACAAACTTTAAGGTTTTCATTAGAAGCATGTTGTCTATATATAATTGCATGTTGGAAAACAATATCTGTTATGAGACCTGCAACCGAAATACTGTTCTCGACTTTGAGAGTGTCTTTTTTATTAGAGAATGCAAATGTTTTGTTTTTAATAAGTTGTTTACAAAAAAATTCTACCTTTTCACATAGGATTCTCATGTCTCCATCCAACTGATTCTCTTTTATGCACTGACATCCTATTTTTCCTTCTTTTCATGTTATGTATGTTTTTGTGTATGTTTTAATGCATTTTTGTATGTACATGGGTGTGTTTTGTCGAAAGATTAGCTGCTATTTTTTGGTCAATCAAGGTGATCACCAAGGCTTTTGTTGACTTGTTAACCTTTATTCTTGCAATAATCTGTATTTTTTTATTCATCTCTACAAGTAATGGTTCAATTTACAATATCATTGAACAATGGTTACAATACCGATATGTCATTTAGATGTTCATTGAGAGACACATGATATAAACAAAAGTCTAATAGTGGTACGTGGTATCCTTCTTGTTTGTCTTCTATGCCCTTATTGATTATTGCAAGTTATGGCCTCTTTCATATGTTAGGAGAGATGTGTTTTTTTTATATCTGAATGAACGTTCAGTGCTTCACAGTTCCTATAGAATGGCATAAATAATTGCTGATATATATTACTAGTGTTAGCGATAGGTTAAGTTGGAAATTAAATTCCCATTGTACAATTTAATATGTTTGTTTATTGTTTGTACAAGCTGGCATTTTGCACTCACCACAACATATAATCTTATATTGGTAAAATTTGGAACAAAAAGAATTCTCTATAGCACCAAATGTCTTTAATTTTCTAATTTAATCTATTGCTAACACTTGTCTTCCTTCCAGGTGGTTGATATATTTGAGGAAACAAAATTGAATAAAACAAGGGCAGGTGGATTGAGAAGGACGCTTTAGGAGATGTGAAGCTTTTGGACTAAATACAGGTGATTCTAGCTATCATAGCTTGAATTGTTAGCGTACTGGTTAGTTAAATTTCCAAACTTTATTTTACATTAAGAAGTTATGATTTATTTATAGATGGGATGCTTACTATGGAGAATGCAAAGAATTTCCAGTTTATTTTTATTTTTAAATGTTACATTATTGTGTGTCTATTATATCCTAAAATTTTACATAAAGGATGTTTCCTCCTTGAAGTATTAGTGTTACATGGGAAATTCTCAAAATAGCAGTGAACGATGATACTGCATCCTTTTAATTATGCCTTTATAGAAAAACACACAAAGAGCTCTATATTTCAAAAGAAAACTCTTTACGCATAAAAAAACCCTTTATTTTCTCGTCAATGAAACCCATTTTCTTAATGAACATGGAAGATATAGAAATGACAGATTTACATACCTGCTAGCTAGCTTCCACACCTATTGAATGCGTTTAGGTAGTGTAGACCCTTGGCTCTCGTTTGGCCTCCAAACGTGAATCCTGCAACTCTATTCCGTCGCCCGCACCCCCTAACAAACTGCAAAATGAAAATGTGGAAAATGGTGACTTTTAGGTGCATTTTATCTATTGCTTTTTGATTTCCCGCCAGTTGTGCAGTCCTTTTTTTGGCAACGAGACATCTGATGACACATGCCTAACTGTCTGTCAAGTCTTTTCGTCAGTGCATTTTGTCCATCTCGTGGGATGGGGGATGGGGGTTATGAAATAACATTACATGCATAGGTATGTTTTGTCTACACTTTAGCTTCTCCCCTAATAGTGTCATCATGTCAGTTTTCCCATCGCTTTGAATGATCTCGGTGTTCTTTGCCTTGTACGAGAAGCTATCCTTCCAGTGTGGGTGAGAAGGGGAGTTGATGTGATTAATACATGAATTTTAATATGTAAGAAGTACTACTATTGGAAAACACTCTGTGTTGTGGGTTTTCTCATTCTACAGGTTGAAAGAAAAAGGTTGGAGAGCAGGTGGGGGAGACAAAAACCAATGGAATTGAGGTGAGGGGTTTGTAACCAGTTGGGTTGTCACTTTTAAAGGGTTTTAAAACATTGTGTGGGTTGTAGATTTAAAAAAACTAGTGTTTTGCAACCTGAAATTTTACACAATATGAATGTATTGAAAAGATTATGTTATTTAGACCGTAGGAATGCAATTAAAGGCACCATTTTTTAAACGCCCTATGTTTTCCAACAACCATTAACACTCTGTATGATTGCAAGTTGGAAAATACAATGGGATGTGAGTGCATGATTTATGAAACCTTCAACCCACACAATGTAGTAAAACCCTATATGGACATAGCTAATCTCTCAACAAAGCGCACCTATGTACATACAAAATTGCATAAAAATATACATAAAAACATACATAGAAACATAAATAACATGATGAGATGGTATAGTGCAGAGCCCACCAAGATGGATGATAAAAGTGATGAAACTAGCAGACAAGAGAAAACATCATGACGAGGAAAGTGAGGAGGTGTCTCATCGCATCGAATTACACCATTTTTTTTCCTTGTGCAAGAAGCTATTTGTTTACTATGGGAGGGAAGGGTGTTGATGTGATTAAGACATGTGTTTTAAATTGTAACAAGTACTATTCTTGGAAAACAGTCTATGTTCTAGGTTTTCTCATTCTGTAGGGAGTTGTAGGTCGGGGATATATAACACTATCTAAATTCATCTGAGGGGTGAGTAACCAATTAGGTTATTACTTGTAAAGGGTTTGAAAACAATATTTGGGTTGCAAGTTTCATAACACCTAGTGTTTTTGAACTTGCAACTACACATAGACAGTATGAATGTAGTGAAATTTTTTTGGTTACTTACATAGTGAGAACCCAATTGGTTGGTGACATCTTAGTTGATTTTGGATAATTTTATGTATCCCCCACTGGTAATTATATTGACAGTATGAATGTATTCAAAAGTTTATTTTATTTAAACAGAAAGAATGTAATGAAAGGAACCTTCAAAATTTATCACAAGTGTTAGGTAGACTAAAAATTATGTTTGAAATTCCTCTTATGTTTGAAAAAATATATGCTTGCTTACAATAGATGGTGCAAAAAGATTTGAAACTTTAACTGTCCGTAACACTCACAATTTTTTTACATATTACAACCAACCACAGATGAATTGCTTGGTTGTGTGTTTATAATGTGCATTATATTTATGTTAATATGAAATATACCAATAGGCAATGCCACATGATGTCTTATTGTTTATGATAGCTTGCTTATAAATGAAAGAAAAAGGTTGACATTTAAATCATTTGAGCTCGACTATTTTTCTCATCATAGATAATTTCAAATGAATAATTGTACTAAATGCTATTTGTAACAGTAAAAATGACATTTCACTATCTTCATCTGATTGCAACAAAAAAAATGCTCACATTATTTATAGTGTTGGAAATCACACTATCCCCTATGAGTTATTTGCTTGTGAAAAGTTTGTGTTTGCTACGCACCAAGAATGTAAAGAAATCCACCTTAAAAATTTTTATTTTATGATTGAAAAAATATATGCTTTCTTATAGTAGATGGTACAATAAATTTTGGAACTTTAACTGTCTTGTATCACTTGCAACTTTTTTATATATTACAGGAAACCACTGATGTGTACTTTAAAAGGGAAAGTGGAAGAAAGTAGGAGAAAGGGTAATTTTGAAATATGCTTTTTAACGTGTATTTTGATATTTTGAATGAATTGGTTGCATGTATTTGAATTAGATGTGACGTTTAAATTCCTTCCATTACAGGGAAAGGATGGATAAGGAAGTGGTGGGCGCAAGCATGTTAGTGTCCATATGGGATAGGAAAATGTGCCTTGACAGGGAAACAAGAAGAAAGGGTGCCTAGGGAGAAGATCATTTTCCTAGGTAGAAATATTGAGAAGTATGAAACTCATTATCCTGCTACATTGATGTAATAGGACGAAGAGTTTCCAATTTCTCAATTTCTGGCAAGGAAGCGAAAAAATTAGGCCTTGACCTTATTGGTGACATTTCTTGAATAGAGTTTTCAATATCTTGAATACTTTTGTGTCGTTGTAGTCGCTTTTTGCTCAGCTTTTAGAGTGTCTTTATGATTTCATTTAGAAATTTTCATTTTTTTTATGAATATGTTGATTTTGATAGTATATTGGAAAGCACACTATCCTTGGTTCTTTCATAGGAAGAAAGTGGAAGAAAGGGTAATTTTGAAATCTAATTTTGAACATGTATTTTGATATTTTGAATGAATTGGTTGCATGTATTTGAATTTGATGTGACATTTACATTCTTGCCATTACAGGGAAAGGATGGACAAGGAAGTGGTGGGCATGAGCAAGTTAGTGTCCATTTGGGACAAGAAAATGTGCCTCAATAGGGAAACAAAGAAGAAAGGGTTCCTAGGGAGGAAAATTTCTGCCCAGGAAAATGATCTCCTCCCCAAGAACCCTTTCTTCTTTGTTGCCCTATCGAGGAACATTTTACTGTCCCAAATGGGAATTTTTTTTGAGAAATAGGAAATTCGTTATCTTGCTATATTGATGTAATAGGATGAGGAGATTCCAATTTCTCAATTTCTAGCAAGGAAGCAGGAAAATTGGGCCTTGACCTTATTGGTGACGTTTCTTGGATAGAGTTTTCAATATCTTGAATTTATGTACCGTTGCAGTTGCTTTTTGCTTAGCTTTTAGAGTTTCTTTGTGATTTCATTTATTAAATTTCATTTCTATTATGAATATGTTGATTTTGATAGTATATTGGAAAACAAACTATCCTTGGTTCTTTCAGAGGAAGAAAGTGGAAGAAAGGGTAATTTTGAAATATGCTTTTGAACGAGTATTTTCATATTTTGAATGAATTGGTTGAATGCATTTGAATTTGATGTGACGTTAAAATTCATCACATTATAGGGCAAGTATGAACAAGGAAGTGGTGGGTGTGAAGAAACATCTCCAATAAGTTCAAGGTTTGATTTTATCGATTCTTGACACTAGCCTACTCAATTTCTCAATTTCCTTCAATTTTTGTCAAAGAAGTGATAAAATTAGGCCTTGACCTTATTGGTGATGTTTCTTGGTCTATTTGATTTTTCCTTTTCCTTCTCATCTACTTCTCATTGTATTTCTCCTCCACAAGTACATATAAATGATTTCATTTTGTATATATAAATGTGTTACAAAAGTTGTTTGCATTTTCAAATAAGACTTTCATCTCTCCCCCCAACTGATTCTCCTTCTTTGCACTTAGATATTATGTTATCTTTTCCTTATATCCATACGTTAATTGTTGAACTTAGTCATTTATATTGATGGGTTTGTTACAGGTTGAAGGTGTTGAAAGTGCAATGGTTGAAGCAAAGGCTTCCCTGAACCCTCTTGTTACACGTACAACAACAAGGATCTGTGCAAGTGGAATCACCCCACCGTTAGTGCCAAGGACCAAAAGAAGCCTATAATATTTTATTTGAGTGTCTCCTCAATTGTACATAAAAGGCACTATAGGAGAGGATGAGAGAGGCTTAGAATAGTCATTTTCCATTCAGCCTTTGATCATGTAATTATTGAGCAATTATGGTGTGAAATTATATTATCTTTGATCATGTAATTATTGAATAATTATGATGTGGAATTATGTTATTTTGGTATATTTGAAGACAACAGTCTTTTGCCAATAATGGCATGGTGCGATTGTTAAGTTGTATTGTTAATCTTTCCATCAAGGCTCAAATCCCTTTGGGGTGTAGTTTTGACAATTTATATTGGGGATGAGGTCCCCTATTTGTGACCTCACCGGTTCATAGCTCCGAGTCAAAATCGTTTACCCCTCTTAATTAAAAAAATATAAGACTATGTTCTTGCAGATTTCATGAAACTTTTTGTTGCCATGTACAATCTCATTATAAACAATGTCAAATACCATCAAATAATGGTAGGAAATGCCACCTCAAGTCTTATTATTTATGTCAAACTTACTTAAAAATGTAAGCGCATGCAATGAGAACTTTCTATTATGTAGATTGTCACAAAAAAATGTAATGAAGTTCAACTTCATCCTTTATAACAATCCTTACTTTCAGCAAACATTCTATTTCAATATCATCATACGTTTGAAACAAAAAATGAACAAAACAGTTGTCTGATGGAAAACACACATGGTTGTGACTCATTTCTCAATTCTTGTTCAATGAGCACTTTCTGTTATGCAAACTGTAAAAAAACAATGTATTGAAGTTCACCTTCATATTTTATAACAACCCTTACTTTTAACAAACATTCCATTTCAATATCATTATATGTTTGGAACCAAAAATGCACAAAAAAGTTGCAGGAAATGGAAAACACATAGGGTTGTGACTCACTTCTCAATTCTTGTTCAATGAGCTCTTTCTGTTATGCAGACTATAACAAAAAATTGTATTGAATTTCACCTTCATATTTTTCAACAAACCTTACTTTCAACAAATATTCCATTTCAATATCGTCATACATTTCAAAAAGAAAATGCACAAAAAAGTTGCGGAAAATGGAAAATGCATAGGGTTGTGACTCACTTCTCAATTCTTGTTCAATGAGCACTTTATGTTATGCAGACTATAAAAAATTATGTATTTAAGTTCATATTTTTTAACAACCCTTAATTTCAACAAACATTCCATTTCAATATCGTCATATGTTTCAAACAAAAAATGCATAAAAAGTTGTAGAAAATAGAAAACACACAAGGTTGTGACTCACTTCTCAATTCTTGTTCAATGAGCACTTTTCGGTATACAGACTATAACAAAACAATGTATTTAAGTTCACCTTCATATTTTTTATCAACCCTTATTTTCAACAAATATTCCATTTCAATATCATCATACGTTTCGAATAGAAAATGCACAAAAAAGTTGCAGGAAATGAAAAACACATAGGGTTGTGACTCACTTCTCAATTCTTGTTCAATAAACACTTTTTGTTATGCAGTCTATAACAAAACAATGTATTGAAGTTCAGATTCATATTTTATAACAACCCTTACTTGTAGCAAACATTCCATTTCAATATCATCATACATTTGGAACAAAAAATGCACAAAAAATTAGCAAGATGGAAAACATGCAGGATTGTGACTCACTTCTCAATTCTTGTTCAATGACCACTTTCTGTTATGCAAACTGTAACAAAATAATGCATTTAAGTTCACCTTCATATTTTATAACAACCCTTGGTTTGAGTAAACATTGCATTTGAATATCTCCATACGTTTGGAACAAAAAATGCACAAAAAAGTTGCAGAATGGAAAATACACAGGGTTGTGACTCACTTCTCAACTCTTGTTCAATGTTCACTTTCTATTATGAAGCTATAACAAAAAAATGTATTGAAGTTCAACGAAATATTTTATAACAACCCTTAGTTTCAACAAATATTTCATTTCAATATTGTCATACTGTTCAAACAGAAAATGCACAAAAAAGTTGTAGGATGGAAAACACGCAGGGTTTACTCACATCTCAATTCTTGTTTAATAACCACTTTTTGTTATGTAGACTGTAAAAAATAATGTATTGAAGTTCACCTTCATATTTTATAACAACCCTTACTATCAACAAACATTGTATTTGAATATCTCTATACGTTTGGAACATAAAATGCACAAAAAAGTTGCAGGATGCAAAACACACAGGGTTGTGACTCATTTAACTCTTGTTCAATGACCACTTTCTGTTATGCAAACTGTAGCAAAATAATGTATTTAAGTTCACCTTCATATGTTATAACAACTCTTGGTGTCGATAAACATTTCATTTGAATATCTCAATACATTTGGAACAAAAAATACACAAAAAAGTTACAGGATGGAAAACACACAGGGTTGTGACTCACTTCTCAATTCTTGTTCAATGAGCACTTTTTGTTATGCAGACTATAAGAAAATAATGTATTAAAGTTATCCTTCATATTATATAACAACCCTTACTTTTACCAAACATTGCATTTGAATATCTCCATACATTTGGAACAAGAAATGCACAAAAAATTGTAGGATGGAAAACATGCAGGATTGTGACTCACTTCTCAATTCTTGTTCAATGAGCACTTTCTGTTATGTAGATTTTAACAAAACAATGTATTGAAGTTCACCTTCCTATTTTATAACAACCCTTACTTTCAACAAACATTGCATTTGAATCTCCATACGTTTGGAATAGAAAATGCACAAAAAGTTGTAGGATGGAAAACATGCAGGGTTGTGACTCACTTCTCAATTCTTGCTCAATGAACACTTTCTATTATGTAGACTATAAAAAAACAATGTATTGAAGTTCACCTTCATATTTTATAACAACCCTCGGTTTCAGTAAACATTGCATTTGAATATCTCAATACATTTGGAACAAAAAAATCACAAAAAGTTGCAAGATGGAAAACACGTAGGGTTCTGACTCACTTCTCAATTCTTGTTCAATGAGCACTTTCTGTTATGTAGACTATAACAAAACAATTTATTGAAGTTCACCTTCATATTTATAACAACCCTTACTTTCAACAAGCATTGCATTTGAATATCTCCATATGTTTGGAACAAAAAATGCACAAAAAAATTGTAGGATGGAAAACATGCAAGGTTGTGACTCACTTCTCAATTCTTGTTCAATGAGCACTTTATGTTATGTATAATGCAACAAAACAATGTATTGAAGTTCACCTTCATATTTTATAACAACCCTTACTTTCAACAAACATTCCATTTCAATATCGTCATACGTTTGGAACTTAAAATACACATAATAGTTGCAAGATGGAAAACACACAGGGTTGTGACTCACTTCTCAATTCTTGTTCAATGAGAACTTTTTGTTATGCGAACTATAAGAAAACAATGTATTGAATTTCAGATTCATATTTATAACAACCCTTAGTTTCAGTAAACATTGCATTTGAATATCTCCATACGTTTGGAACAAAAGAATTCACATATTAGTTGCAGGATGGAAAACATGCAGGGTTGTGACTCACTTCTCAAATCTTGTTCAATGACCACTCTCTGTTATGTAGACTGTAAAAAAAAATGTATTGAATTTCACCTTCATATTTTATAACAACCCTTTATAGAAAATGCACAAAATAGTCGAAGGAAATGTTCAACTTACCTATAATGGTCCTGCAAAGCATTTTGATAGGTCAAAAGTCAAAGGTGTTGTTGCAAAACTTATAAAAATTTAAGATGCCACAACAATAGCTACATTGGAGGTTGGTGGAGGAGATAATTTGTGTAATTTTGTAGTGGCTATGAAACATACAAGAAAGCTCCCACTTGAAATAGGACATCTACATACAGGAGTAATGATTATCCCTTTAAACAAAATCCAAGCCCATACAATTCTCCTCCTCGCCTGTGACTTTTGCTAGTAGTAAGACCACTTGGTTGAAAAATGCCCCCTTTGCAACATCTGAATTGCTGCAAACTCATGCACTACAAAATACAAATTGCATAGCTGGTTCAATTTCATTCATATGCAACAAGAGATAGTGACAGACTTGCGTTTCCATTGCTCACCAATTTGGCTGGTGATTGTTGAGTTGTTGAGGAAATGGTATGGGCTTAGATTTTGTTTAAAGGGATAATCATTACTCCTATATGTAGATGTCCTATTTGAAGTGGGAACTTTCTTGTTTGTTTCATATCCACTACTGCATTACACAAATTCCCTCCTCCACCAACCTCCAATGCAACTATTGTTGTGGAATCTTAAACTTTTATCAATTGTGCAACAACACCTTTGAATTTTGACCTATCAGTTGTGCAAAAACACCTTTGAATTTTGACCTATCAGTTGTGCAAAAACACCTTTGAATTTTGACTTTTATCAGTTGTGCAACAACACCTTTGAATTTTGACCTGTCAGTTGTGTAACAACACCTTCCATTGTTGTCTTTATTTTATCAAATTCTTGTCTTTTAGATTGTAGCTCTCTCCGAACAGCTTTAAGCTCCTCTTCTTTTGACCATGACAACTTCTTCTTGTGTTTTAATTTATTTTCTAATTGGTTAATTTTAGTCTTCAAGTTTTTTGTTCCACTTTGAGAATTTCCAAATATTGTTTTTGCAATGTCTTTATCATTAGATTATGCAGATGTTTCTTTTGGAAAGCTCGTTACATAAATTGTCCACCTTTTTAGATAAGACTTTCATGCCTCCACCCAACTGATTCTCTTTTTCTACACTTAGATCTGGTTTTGCCTTTTCCTTATCATCCATTTCCAATTGTATTTGTTCCATGGAATTGCTAACTTCAAGAATGCTTGGCTTCATTTGTTCAACTCCACTTATAGCATCATCTCTCTCTTTCTTTGCTTGCACAAATTTATATGCAATAGAAAACCTTTCGAGTTAATCCACTTCTACATTGCCATTTTCCCCTTGCACATACTACACATGCTCCTTCCTCCACTTCTCATGAGCAGGAACAACCTCTTCAGTCAATACATTATCTATCTCATTCACTTTGGTTTGCTTCGTCCCAAGTGTTTTTAGAGCAGATTCCTTTTTCATTACATACTTTCTAGTACATCCTCAGATTTTTTTATTACTAGCGTGTCATAGAATTCTCATAACAAATTTTTTTGGATTCTATCAGATTTTTTGTAGGAAAAGGGATAGAGTTTTCAATTTAATGAATACTTTCATGTACCTTTGCAACTTAGTTTTTCCCAACTTTGAGAGTGTATTTATGATTACATAATCCATATGTTTCTTTGACAAGTTATTTGCAACAAGTGTGTTTATGATTACATAATTCATATGTTTCTTTTAACAAGTTATTTGCAACAAGTGTATTTATGATTATATAATTCATATGTTTTAGATAAAAATTTCATGTCTCCACCTAACTAATTCTCTTTTTCCGCACTTAGATCTAGTTTTACAACAATGAGAGGGTTGTAGTTTTTATAACACCCCGTGTTTTCCAATCTATAGTTTTAGAAAATGGTATTCATGTATTTAATAACTTTTATTTTCATAAATGTACTACAATATTTATTTATTTTCTCAAGTAGTGGATGAAGCAGTAGTTGCAAGTAAATTAACAGGGTAATCCCAAGAATCTAATGCAATTATCAAGTCCTCAATAACTCCTTCAAGCTTAACTGAAGACCTATCAGCTAATTATAAAACTGTCTAAGTAGGTCTAAGGTTGGCTAACTATAGTAGTTGCATGGTATCCTTGGTCATTACATTTGTTGCAACACCCAAGTCTATCAAAGTATTCTTAATAAGAGTCCTATTGATTTTAGTGTCCACTATTGGACTACTAGGATCTATATATTTGGGAACAGTTATATTTCCCAACATTATATTAGCAAGGTTACCCAAAACATGGATTGTCTATGGGTCCTTTCTTTTCCTTCCTGGATTTTTAAGGTAGAGATCCCTAATGGCTTAGTATAGATGGGAATATCTTTGATAGCTTGGATTAAGGGGATTTTAATGCTAACATCTTTTAACTGGCTTAGTACGTCAGTTTCAACCTATGTCTGTTGTTGTTGGATAGCCAAATGTTCAAGGAATGGAGGCTTCAGGTATGATGTATTTTGGAGCCCTTGATTGGACTCAGTTTCCAAAGGTTGGTTATCTAGGGCTTCCTTTGTGGGTTCTTCATCATCTAATTCTATAATTTTGGGAGATGAAGGTCCTACAAACTGCTTCCCTGATATGAGATGAAGGTCACTCACCTCTACCCCATAAGTGGGGTATTGGACAACTTTGTTAGTATAAGCCTATTGAACAATTTAAAATTAGGGTAAGGTGTTGTTGAATATTTCTGATATGTGTTTGTCATTGATGTCAACACTATTGGCATTAATGTCTTTAAGGTTGTAAATGTCGAGGATATTGAGAAAATTGTAATAAAATAAGTTGCAGGTTGTCGATGATGCAGTGAAGTTTAGTATGATGGCTAGCTCATTATATTGATGATAAAAATTTGTGGATTAAAGGGTTTTTTGACAAGTATATCTAGTTTATCCACATGAAGATTTGATTAAGTTATGAGTATCTGTGTTCTAACAGTTGTTATGTTGCTTTAGTTGGTGTTCCTGAAAGAAGATATGATTCTAGTAATTTGAGTTATTGTGAATGCTTTTGTGGTGATTCATGATGTTTGTGTATGTTACTAGATCACGATCTATCTGTGTTGGGGTTCGCATTGATTGTTGTGCTCACGATTGGTGATTTTCTTCTATGAGTTCATGTTTTTCTTGATCATGGCCGACAGGGTGATTGCAGCGTGTTGTGGATCTTCGAGCCATAATTGTTTAAGGTGTTTTGTGTTTGAGACATGTTGTTTTGGGTCTTTACTATGTTTTGGCCAACATTGTTTGGTTCGTATTGATAAATTGTTTATTAATTTGGGCCGACAGTTTGTACACATTTCATATTTTGTTGGGCTGACATGTAGTTGATGTTATCCTTAGTTGCAGATATATATGATCAATTGTTTAATAACATTTGAGAGAAATGGTGACAAAGATGTGTGTGTGTTGTGTGCGAATAATGTTCTAATATTTTGAAGGTAGAAGTAAAGTGTGAAGAAGAGTGTGCAAAAGGAAGTGTTTATGTGCTTAACCAGAACTATAATCAGACATTAGAAGATGTTATTTTCTCAGTTCAAAATCTTTGGATGAAATCCGAATGTGATTGTAAGACAATGAGACTTCCCTTGGGCAGTAAGCCTTTTTGTATTTGAATAGTGAGCTCTAGGCAGTGTGCCTAAATGCATGTGCATTCCCCATTTATAATACTTTTAATAAAGTATAAATTTGTGGACTAACCTCCACCATGGTTTTTCCCCTAGCAAGGTTTCCACGTAAAAATCTTTGTGTTATCTGTGTTTTTGATGTGGTGATGGTTTATGCTTTCATGTTTATTTATCATATCTGAGAATAAGTTTAATAAGTATAATTTTTGTGACAACTGATTCACCCCCCTTCTTAGTTGTCTGCCCTTGTGTTGCCAACAATTGGTATCAGAGTAGGTTCCTCTCGAGAATCTTGACCGCTTGAGGTGATCCGGGGTGGTGACATATAAGAAGGATAGTTCGAGATTTGATGGAACAAATTATTCTTTATGGAAGACTCGAATGGAGTTTCATCTTAGATGCATTGGTGAACCTTACTAGACAATTACAAAGAATAGATATATTATCCCACAAAATGGTCCTTCTGCTGCAAGTGAGATTAAGGAAGCTGAGTACAATATCAGGGCTAAGGAAGCATTGTTGAGTGCTCTAACTAATTCCAAGATGACAAATGTAATGGAGCTGAAGAATGCTTATGAGATCTGTAAAAAGTTGGAAAATTTGTATGAAGGTGATACCCATGTGAATATTGCTAAGCTGCAAAACCTGAAAGGGAAATATGAAACATTGAGAATGGGTGAAGATGAGAACATCACTTCTTTTATATAGAGAGTGAATGAACTTATGTGTAGTATCAGATGTGCTGGTGGAACATTAGAAGAATCAAAGATTGTTGCTAAAGTTCTCAGATCCTTGCCTGTTGCATACAAACACAAAGTTGTTGCTATTGAGGAGATCCAAACTATGACAAATGTAACTAAAGACATGTTGATTGGTAAGCTTGCTGCTTTTAAGTTAACTGAGTTTGGTGAATCTCTTCCTAAGAAAAAATATACATTCAAAGCTACTGTCTTTGGAAAAGATAAGTAGAGATATGATCTGGGAGAAAATTTTTCTAGAAAAATGTCCAAGTATGAGCAGGAAATGAGAGAGATTGAAGAAGAAGAGAGAAAACTAGATGAGCTTGAAGCACTTATTGTCAAGAGGGCAGCCACATGAGAAGGTAAGTATAAAGGGAAATAGCCTCTTAAATGTTTTTCTTGCAATAAGATGGGTCATTTTTCCTGAAGGTGTCCTAAAAGAGTTCCTAAGCCAAGATCTAACAAGCCTAGATTCCAAAGAAAGTGTTATTATGTTGTTGATGAAGGTGTGATAGATGATGAATTTGATAAAGGGAATGTAAGTGAGGATGAATGGGTATTCATTTCTATCAAGGATAATAATCTAGCACCTACTGAATCTACCAGTTGCATGAATGTGGAGAAAGCTCTAGCTGTCAGAGTTGAAGAAAAAGATTAATGGGTGATTGACTGTGGATTCTCTCATCACATGACTGGTGATAAAAGTAAATTTGTGAGCTTGGAAAAGTATGATGGTGGTGTTGTAAGATTTGGTGATGACAAAGCTGTTGTAATCTGTGGCAGAGGATCCATTTCTTTTGATGGGAAGCATAATACTGATGATGTTCTATATGTGGAAGGTTTGAAGCATAATCTCTTAAGTGTGGGAAAAATGGTTGACAAGGGATATAATCTTCAATTCAAGGATGGAAAGTGTAGAATATTGGGGAGTTTTGGAAATGTGATTGCATCTAGTACAAAAACAAAAGGTAATATCTTTCACCTAAGTACTACTAGTAAAATTTGTCTAGTTTCTCAAGTTGATGAAAGTTAGTTGTGGCATAGGAGATTATGTCATGTAAACTTTGACAATATTATCAAGATAGGTTCTACTCAGACAGTGAGAGATCTTCCTAAGTTGATAAAACCTACTAATACTATATGCAAGGAATGTCAGTTAGGGAAGCAAACTAGAATTTCATTCTGAAGCAAACAATATTGTTCAAATGAAGTATTGGAGATTGTGCATACTGACTTGTGTGGTCCTTCTAGAATCAAAAGTTTACAAGGAGACAAGTATTTTGTGTTATTGATGATTATTCTAGATTGATGTGGGTTACTTTCTTAAGGGAAAAATTTGAAGCTCTAGAGAAATTTAAGATTTTTAAGGCTATGGTTGAGACAGAGACATGTTTGAAGATTAAATGACTGAGATTAGATAGAGGTGGTGAATTCAGTTCTAATGAGTTTAATTATTTTTGTGAAGAGCATGGGATAAAGAGACAATTATCTGCCTCACGGACTCCTCAGCAAAATGGAGTTGTGGAAAGGAAGAACAGGACAATTCAAGAAGTTGCTAGGACTATGATGCTGGAAGGAAATGTTCCTCATATCTACTGGAGAGAAGTTGTGAGTACTACCATTTACACTCTCAATCGATTACATGTCAAAGGTGATACCGGTAAGACTCCTTATGAGCTATGGTTTGTTCATAAGCCTACTGTTAGATACTTCAAGATCTTTGGGAGTAAATGCTATATCAAAAGAGATGAAGATATAGGAAAGTTTGATTCTAGAAGTGATGAAGGAATCTTTCTTGGTTATTCTACTAAAAGTAAAGCCTACCGATGCTACAATAAGAGATTGAGGAAAGTAATTGAAAGTGCTAATGTAAAGGTTGATGAAGACACAGTTAGACCATCCATAACCTATGAATATGATTCAGATGATTAGAATGATAGTTCAGATAAAGGAAAGAAAGTTCAGACTCTAAATCAAGTTCAAATCATTTCGATGAATCAGGAAAATCAAGAGGAAGGAACTAGTGAAAGTGAAAAAGTAAGATCACAAGAGTCTAAAGTTCAAGAGCCTAAGACTCCAAGGTATGTAAGACTAAATCATTCAGAAGACCAGATTATAGGTGATAAGAACAAAGGTGTTCAAACAAGGAGAATAATTGCAGAAGAATATTGTTTGATCTCAAAGACAGGGCCTAATAATGTCAATGAAGCATGCAAAGGTGAACATTGGGTGGAAGCAATGAAAGAAGAACTACTACAAATTGAGAAGAATGATATGTGGACTCTTGTTCCTAGACCTAAGGACAAAAATGTAATTGGAACTAAATGGATCTTTCAGAATAAACTGAATGAGCAAGGTGAAGTTGTTAGAAACAAAGCAAGACTGGTGTGTAAAGGATATTCTCATATGGAAAAATTTGACTTTGAAGAAAATTTTTCTCATGTTGCTAGGATTGAAGCTGTGAGATTATTTCTTGCTTATGTTTCTTACAAAAAATTTAAGGTTTATCGGATGGATGTCAAGTCAGCATTTCTACATGGTGAACTGGATGAAGAAGTGTATATTGAGCAACCTCATGGATTTCAATTGACTGATTAGGGAAATATGGTTTGTCAGTTGAAGAAGGAATTATATGGACTTAAGCAAGCCCCAAGAGCATGGTATGCTAGATTGGAAAAGTATTTGTTGAATATTGGATTTAATAAAGGTACTGCTGATAGTAATTTGTATTTCAAGATTGATCATGATAAATATTTGATTGTTGAAGTCTTTGTTGATGATATCATTTTTGGAGGAGATGATAGTTCATGCATGAAGTTTTCTGATGAGATGTAGAGTGATTTTGATATGTCTATGATTGGAGAAATTAAATTCTTTTTGGGATTGAAAATTACTTTGCTAGATAAAGGGATCTTTATATCTCAGTCCAAGTATGTGAAAGAATTTCTAAAGAAGTTTGGTATGGAATATTCAAAGCTAGTTGGTACACCTATGGTGACCAAGTGTAAGTTGACTGAAGATAATGATTCTCCTAAAACAAATCAGACTAGATACAGATTCATGATTGGTGGATTGCTCTATTTGAATTAAACTAGACCTGATATCATGAATGTCGTATGCATTGTTGCAAGATTTCAAGCTGATCCTAAGGAATCTCATGTGACAACTGTGAAGAGGATTTTCAGGTACTTGAAGGGGACATTTGATTTTGGCCTATGCCATCCTAAAGAAGATTACCTTACTTTGAGTGATTTTACTGATGCTGATTGGGTAAGAGATGTGGATGACATAAAGAGTACTAGTGGTGGTGCATTTTTCTTCGGAAAGAAGCTGATTTCATGGTTAAGTAAGAAATAAAATGTCATTTCTTTATCTATCGTAGAGGCAAAATATATTGTTGTTGCTAACAATTGTACTCAAGTATTTTGGATGAAGTAGATGTTGAAAGATATCAGAGTTGTGTATGATGAACTTATTACTATATTCTGTGATAATTCAAGTGCAATTAACATTTCTAAGAATCTAGTGCTGCATTCAAAAACCAAGCATATATCTATCAAATTTCACTTCTTGAGAGAAAAGGTGAGTGAAAAGGAAGTTAGATTGGAGTATGTGCTCACTAAGGAGCAAATTGCAGATATCTTTACCAAGCCCTTGCCTAAGGATAATTTTGAGTATCTCAGAGGGAAGCTAGGGGTGATTACCCCTCCTAATCAGAATTAAGATGCATTGACTTGCATCAGTTCGTGTATTTCATAGTCATATCTTGTGATCCAGATTGATGTTGTGGTGGCTGCTACTCAGGGGGAGTAGTCAGATGTTTAGAAATGTGGTCCAGAGCTTGTGTGGAGAAAGATAATGTGTACCTTTTTAATTGATTTCAAAGGGGGAGAAGAGTCATGTGGAAATCTATGAAAGAGTTAAGGAGAAAAGAGTCAAAATCTAAGGGGGAGAAAGTGCTAAGAGAAAGTATCGTTGATGCTATTTTTAACATCATGTGTTGCCATCAATGCCAAAGGGGGATATTATTGGATATTGCTGATATGTGGTTTTCATTGATGTCAACACTATTGGCATTAATGTCTTTAAGGTTGTATATGTCGGGGATATTGATAAAATTGTAATAAAATAAGTTGTAGGTTGTTAGTGATGCAGTGAAGTTCAGTATGATGGCTAGCTTAGTATATTGATGATAAGAAGTTGCAGATTAAAGGGTTTTTTGACAAGTATATCTAGTTTATCCACATAAATTTTTAGAGGTTTGCATCAAGATTTGATTAAGTTATGAGTATCTATATTCTGACAGTTGTTATGTTGCTTTAGTTGGTGTTTCTGAAAGAAGATGATATAATTCTAGTAATTTGAGTTGTTGTGGATGCTTCTATGGTGATTCATGATGCTTGTGTATGTTTCTAGATCATGCTCTATTTGTGTTGTTGGTTCGCATTGATTGATGTGCTTGTGATTGGTAATTTTATTCTGTGAGTTCATGTTTTTTATGATCACAACCGACAGGGTGATTGTAGTGTGTTGTGGATCTTCGAGGCATAATTTTTTAAGGTGTTTCATGTTTGAGACATGTTGTTTTGGGTCCTTACTATGTTTTGGCTGAAATTGTTTGGTTCGCATTGATAAATTGTTTATTAATTTGGGCCAACAATTTGTACACATTTCATATTTTGTTGGGCAGACATGTAGTTGATGTTATCCTTAGTTGCGGATATATATGATTGATTTTTTATACCATTTGAGAGCAATGGTGAGCAAGATGTGTGTGTGTGTTGTGTGTGAATAATGTTTTAATCTTTCAAAGGAAGAAGTAAAGTGTGAAGAAGAGTGTGCATAAGGAAGTGTTTGTGCTTAACTGGAATTGTAATCAGGCATTAGAAGATGTTATTTTCTTAGTTCAAAATCTTTGGATGAAATCTAAATGTGAATGTAAGATAGCGAGTCTTCCCTTGGGCAGTAAGCCTTTTTTGTATTTGAGCAGTGAACTCTAGGGAGTGTTCCTAAATGCATGTGCATTCCCCATTTATAATACTTTTAACAAAGTATAAACTTGTGGACTAACCTCCACTGTGGTTTTTCCCCTAACAGGGTTTCCACACAAAAATCTTGGTGTTATGTGTGTTTTTGATGTGGTGATGGTTTATGCTTTCATGTTTATTTATTAGATCTGAGAATAAGTTTAATAAGTATAATTTTTGTGACAACTGATTAATCCCCCCCTCTCAATTGTTTTCCCTTGTGTTGCCAATAGGTGCAGGTTAGGCAGGTATTTGTGATGGTCTAGGTGGCCAAGACTAAGGATTTGATGGAGGAATTAGAGATTTTTGTTGAGGTGGAGGAGGAGGTAGCATAGACTACTGGTAATTCATATTTTGCTGCCATTGATTTTTCTAGGTTGGCCATTATGGATTGTAGTTGGAACCCTGAAAGTTTTTTTGTGGCTATGGGTTTGACTACTGGTTCCAATTTGGCTGGGCTTGTCGCCATTGTTGAGGACTCTACTACTAGTTCTGATTTGTTTTCCAAGACTGAGAGTTCAAGGCATAAATTTTTTGATTGCTCAAAGGGAAAGATGGATTCAAACTAAGGGGGTTTGGTGGAATACCTTGTCTT
This sequence comes from Sequoiadendron giganteum, assembly GCA_007115665.2. Classification (NCBI taxonomy): domain Eukaryota; kingdom Viridiplantae; phylum Streptophyta; class Pinopsida; order Cupressales; family Cupressaceae; genus Sequoiadendron; species Sequoiadendron giganteum. The sequence continues at coordinate 170,991,238 of CM021108.1, read as the reverse complement.
TGCTACCATGGCCTCCTCTATGCTATGTAGAATATTTTTCCATCATCTTTTTCAATTGTTTGGAAATGTAGTTTCTCAATCTTTTCTTGTTGGATACTGGCCACTCTTTTGCACTTACAATTGGCTTTCCTCTGCCTATAGTTAGGATAGTACTCAGTGAGCATGGCTTCTGCTTCCTCTTGATTCTTGATATGGAGGGTGTCCAGCTATGTTGCTAGATGACTGATTATATCCTCCTTCATGTTGGACAATAAATTATTGATTTCAACTTTTGAAACCCCATTAGAGGACTTACTTGTGATGGATGACCTCTCCCCTCTTTTCTTTTTAGAAAGACTCCTAGAATAATTCCTACAGTCTTTACAATGTCTTCAAATGGACCTGTAGAAATATATCCTCCCCTAATACAGTTGAGAGTATCCATACATTCTTCATTAATCCCCCTTGAAAATACCAATTTAAGGGATTCCTCTGACAGTTTATGTTGTGGGTTTTTCTTCAATGCAAACTAAAATCTTTTTATATAATCTTATAATGCCTCATCCTCTTTTTGAGACATTGAAAAAATATCATCTCTTTTCTAGTCTAATCCTCTGCAATAGTCCTTGTATTTTTCCAAGAACTTTGTCTCGATGGTGTCCCAATCTGGAACAATATCCTTGCCAAGCCCCATAAACCATCTGAGGGCAGCATCCTTAAGAGTAGCTGGGAATAGCTTGAGTTGGTGGGCATCAAAAGTATAATCATATTTTTTTCACAAAATATCAAACTAAAAGAGGAAGGTATCTGGGTCCTCAGTTACCAAGCCATAAAATATTCGTAATGTTGATGGTGGAATATTCTTCAGCATAGTAGCTCTAGCTTGGTGAGTAATGGGGAACTCAAAGGTACCATGCTCTGGGGGATCAAGATCTGCCATTGTTCGGAAGGTCCCTTCAGTAGCTGTGGTAGATGATGATGATGATGTAGATGGAAAGGCAATGTTTACTCATCCAACAATCTCCATAGTATAATAAAAAAATCACCAGTAGCTACTCTGTCTTGAGTTTCTAAAGGGAGGAATCTTCCTTGGTTATTTCTCTGCCTTCGCATATAGTAGGTTTTACTTTGTATGGCAATGGCTCTACACAATGTTAGTATAACTCCAGGTGTTTTGGAAGATGAAATCTATTATAGTCCTAATGCAAAATAGAAAAATTAACTATGAAAACTTTTTAAAATAGGCCTATGAAGAGAGCATCATCCCCAACAACGACCCCAAAAATGTAGAGGAAAACTAATGCACATTATGGACTTTGTAAATTCTACATAATTCAGGGGTGTGCCAAGTTGAATAGTCCTCTTGACATTGTAAGCCTACATTAAGTCATCAACCAAGGTGCATAAGCTTATGATGGTACTTCACTATATGTGTCTTCACATGCTCGTGTTCACTTAAATTACTCTATGCAAACTTATTCAAGCTATTCTACCTTACTGGAATTTGACAGAATTGCAAAAACAATAAAAGTAGTTATAGAACCTAAAAGGTACGGGCACCTGCAACATAAGTTGTAGATGACTGCTAATGGTGTAAGAGTGCATAATTAATCCAAAACTATTTAGAATGACAAAATAACCAATCCTAACCTCTAGAGTACTATGATTTATCTTTGTTCATGAACAACCATGACTTTAACTAATCGTAAACTATTCTACTTTGCAATGCACATGTAAGATAATGAAAACAAAATTAATGGAAATACATAAATAAGAAAATAGGTAGATTAAGTGAAGAACAATACCTGAGTGGCCAACTTAGAAGACTGTCTCACTTAACTTAAAGCCAAATCTAACTTAGATTCTTACGCATCCATGCATCATACAACTCCATTCATTTCATAACACCAGATATTCAGACATAATCCTTCTTGTAGATTTTATTCCATAATATAATTTTAACATTTTTTTGGATAATTGGAAAACTGGAAAACTACTAACTACTAGTGACTTGTAACAATCCACTAACTAAATTATTAACTCATCCCATGACTTTACACAAAATAGGGAGAGTCTTATTCAAACCGCTAACTAACTAACTAATTGCAATCATAAATCCCATTCCTAAATACGAGGATGTGGAATTAAGATTGATATATTCATCTAACTGAAAAGGAAAAAAAGACTTATTCAAACAAGAATAGCTTACATGTGAAACACATAGGAAAATGTCTAGCATTCTAGAACAAGTATCTTTCCAACATTTATTCCTTCCATGATGACCACACTCAACTCCACAGATTCCTACGCTTTGGATGGCTTGAACTTCATTAATTCCCCATCATGTCGCTTTGGTACTCGCTACAAATACTCCATTCTTGTTACCATGTGCTGAGCTGCAGAAATATTGATCCATACAACATACATATGCAACTAATAACCATAATTAAATCACAACTTTCATTGTTATACATCTATTATTTATATTTAAACCATGCATTTCTACGAATATTTTCACCATATTTCATTTTCACAAAATGGGTTCAAGGTTGCAAGGTATGCATGAAAGGATAACATATTATGGAGGTATTGTCTAAAAGGTACTTTGAAAACATATGCAAAGTGTCTTAAAATTATATGAAAAGCAACAAAAAGATACTAATAACCAGACCCCTCACCTTCCATCCATCTTGGGACTATATGTTCCTAAGGCATATCCTTACATGCCCTTTCAAGAACAATAAAGGCATGTACCCTTAAATTCCTTCCAACACCTTTCACTTCGAAATCCTCTTTTTTCATAAAATCCCTCTATGGCCTATCCAAGCAATTGGGATACCAAACAAGAAATGCATAAATCGAAGAATCCAAAAAAACCTAAATATCATGTATCACTGAAAAGATGCCAAAATAAAGAAAAGTGTGCTTCAAAATTAAAAGAAAAACATTTCCAAGAAAATGGAAGGTGCCAATTAAGAAAAAATGAAAAGGTTATAAAGAAAAATCAAAAGTGAAAACAATGTGGGTTCCAAAGAAAGCAAAATAATCCATGCATTCAAATAAAAAATAAAAATTGGTATCCCAACTTGCTAATCCGAAAGACTCCATTATTCCACCATCTTCCATTCCTCCATCTAAGAATATTCCATCCCATATGCCAATCATAAGTCTTTCCTTGTCCTCCAAATCCATTTTTGGGTCCTTATATGCCCAAGTTTATTATCCCAACTCACTCTCAATCCTTAACTTTCACCACCCTTCAAGGTGTGTGCCAATGTTGTTCTTTCCCACATTCCCTCATAACGACTCCATTCCATACTTCCATCCAATCTTAATCCCTCATTCCATACCTTTAATCCAATCCTTTGCATGAATCCTTAACCCCCTTCTACGTACCCCTATCCATTCCATTATCTTTACCAATTTTCCTACCAACGTCTTTAAGTGGGAACATATTAGCCATGGTCTATACAAAACATTTAGTCAATGGGGTACTATCTTCCACAAAGAGACACTTGAGTCCTCCATTCATATCCATACACCGTCATCAACTTCCATTTCCATAAGCGTCCATTTCAATGGTCATTCATATCCATTCATATCCACTATCTTTCACATCCATCCACGTACCCTTGCTTGTACACTTGGAGGAAATACTTTTCCATTCATACGATACATTATTGATTATCCTATTTTCACTTATCCATCATATTCCTTCATTTATATTCCATGCTATCCACTTTATCCATCCACCTTCCTTTGATCTTGCATAAATTATTGGGGCAAAATAGCAAGAACAAGTATCTAATGCATGCTTTATACCATGTGTGTCTCCCATCCTCCATATCACTTGTTGTCCATCTCATGTTTCCTTTCATATCCATTTATCTTCCATATCCATGTCATGTTGTTATAACTTTTCATACCTCTTAGAATGGGGGCATGCTATTACTTTGGCATGCCATGTTTGGAGTCCTCCATAGGTCCTCTATTTATCCTTTGTATAAGAGAAAATATTTTGGGTTCCCTTGTCATTGGTTCCCTCCACCTATACCATTGCATATCTTGATCCATCTATCTTCATCCTCCATATAGGTTGTATCCTTACATGTCCTATCATTAACCCATATCATTGATCCTTATCCATCCATATCTCCTTTGGTTTTCAGCTTGACTAAAGAATAAGATCTTGTTTATCATTATCATTTAAATTGTTAGTTATCATTGTGTTATCATTTTTATGAGCAACACATTTAAATAAACCATACAAACTTTAACATTCTAAAACATTTGGCTTTAGTGAGTCACAACCCACTATGTTTTCCATCCTACAACTATTTTGTGCACTAGTCCTTATCATATGCATTAGCATTGGCATTTTTCATTATCATGATCTTGCATATTTATCATTATCATATTGCATGCATGAAAGCTTGTTCTTTATCTTAACTCTTGTCTCTTGTCTTCATCAATATCATTATCTTTTTATATCTTTTCTTTTCTTGTCACATTCTGAGGAAGCTTGACGATCTCTACACCTTGTTGTGTATGAAGGAGAGTGAGGAATGGAGCATGAGTCTTTCTTGTGTGTTTGTGTCGAGTTAGTCCATCCTATGATGATTAAAAAAATCATAACCAATAATAAATTGGGATTTGTTCCACTCTATGATGAAACAAATTATCACTTCATAACCTTTCCATTCCATTCAATCCTTTCATATCCTTTCCTCCCATATCAAATACGTTTCATAAACCATTTATATGTGTTGCTTGCATCTGATTAATGTATTTCATTCCTTTCTTCTTTGCATCCACCTAGGTCATTCATATTTCTAAATCTTGCATATCATTTTCTATCTACAACTCAAAAATGATCACTTTATAGCCTTTACATTCCATTCATTTCCATATCCAACCTTTCATATCCTTTCCTCCCATATCAGATACTTTTCATAATCCATTTATATGCTTTGCTTTCATTTAATCAATGCATTACATTCCTTTATTCTTTGCATCCACCTAGGTCATTCATATTTCTAAATATTTCATATCATTATCTATCTACAACTCAAACATACCTTCATCTATCATATCAATATTGACACCATACCATATCAAGATCAATACCAAGGAAATATCAAGGTTATGATATCAAAATCTAAGGGCAACAACCATATCAAGAGTCCATGTTCAAGGTGATTTTGTTTCATTTAATGCATGCATTATCTTCTAGCTCTTAGACACAATTGAGGTTTACAATTGGTGTTTACAGATCTCAAGTGTTAACATGTTCATACAGGAGTCTAAAATGTGTCTCTTCTTGCTTGAAAAATGTTACAAAAGTGTTCTCAGTTGTTGTGAATGACAAACGTATGAGTTACAATGTTGTTTTCTACTTGTAGCAACTAAAAATATGAAAGAGCTAAGTTAAAATTCTAGCTTTGGGGTCCTATATCTAATCCCAACCATAGGAGAGCATATACAAAGTATTTTTGACTAATTTAGAAGGATGAAAATTAGGCCAACCTCCTTCGCATGCCAAAGAAGCTTCCTTGTTTGACTTACTCTCTTCGACTCGTTGAAATGTGCTCTAGTTGGTGATGAGGCTTCTAGATTTCTGGAAGAAGTTTAATTACCCCTATATGCTTCTACATTTCCCTTCGAAATCTCAAACTACTCATTGATGTCCCAGTCGCTACCAAACTGCCTTGACTATTCCATAATCCGCTCCTACGTGCTTTCTAGATGCTCTTAACTGATCATTATTTTTTTAAACTACTAGTACATGATAATGGGGCATGTTTCCTATATTTCTCTTCCATATGGCATAGATAAATCCTTCTATTTATGATTATTCTTCATTTTTTAGCTATAGGTTGCTACCCTAACCTTCATAGAAGATCTGTTGACTATGGTTAGGTCTATAGAACACTTTTAAAAATTATCATCCCTCGTTCAAGGTCTTAGGGATGACATATAAGTCATCTCTTCTCACTGTCAAGACACCTTAATTGCCACAAATAGTGACTATCTACCTTGTCTATTAGAAGGTTAGAAATTATATTCTTGACATGATTAACACCTTCACAACTTATTGGTCATTAACTTCTGGATTCTACCATATTTGGGTATTTCCTTGAACTATCTTCAAATATGAGGCATGACTACAACCCTTTGTGGAATTCCATCAAACAGACTGCATGCATTATGTATACTTCAACATTTTTCATACATGTCTATGTTGATGTTGTTTTTCATTGATGTCAAAGGTAAATGGAGTTGGTAATGCAAAAGGTTTTTGATGCCAACTACATGCAGAGTGAGTTGCTTCATTATGTTGTCATGGATTGGTTTCAAAGAGATTATTCATTCATTTGGTGATCTACAGCCAAAGTTTTTTTTGATATTCATTTCAAAGTCCTTGTTGTTCATTCATTACTTGTTCACATGGTGTTGGTGCAAAAGGTATTGATAGTTGTTGCAAAAGTTTGAAAATTTTGTTTCATGACAAAGTCAGAGGTATTGAACAAGTACTCATTTCACATTCATCATTCACATTTTATTGTTAATGGCTAATAAATTTTGATATTGTGACTCAAAGGTATTCAGTGGATAGGTTTTTAACATAAATACATGATTGGTGTTTGTTGATGAGATCTTCATGCTTCTACAAGGATCTAAACCATTATCAAAAGAATAATATTCTACATCAAAGGTATATGGTTAGAATCAAAGGTTACATATCAATTACATGTTTTCAAGCCCATTGAGTTTGTTTGAAGTTTTTTTGGGTTCTTTCATTACTTACAAGTTTGTTCTTAAACCCTGCATGAGGTTCATTATGAAAAGTTTATAACAGGTTTACTTTTTGTTATATTTGGTTGGTGACTTACTGTAATCAATGGAAAGGCACTTTAGTTGTTTCTTGAGGGTTTTAAACTCATCAACAACCGACCCAACTCCTTGGATTAACTAGCTTAGCAAGTCAATAACTTATGTAATATCGACCTTACCACTTACTCCAACAGTGTACCAGGGCACTTTTAAATGAAACCTTTGATAAAATTCAATTTTATATAATGCTTTGATGGATGTTCATGCCCCTTTTACTATCATATGTCTCTATCTTATGACTGCTCATCCCCATTTCATTTTCCCTAAGGTTTTCTATCATATAAAAAACCTCTCTATATGCTTCATGACACTGTCCTTCTCAAAACCATTGTTTTATGTCTGTGTTGTAGTACTCCTCTATCTCCTTCTTTATACTCTATCATTTCACTCTTGAACATTGGCATATATATTCATTCATACCGTTATATCATGTCAAGCCTTTGCATTGCTTCCTATTTAGCTTTCAACACTACCTGTGGCATGTTATCTTTGATATTTAAATGATTATCCTTGATCACGATTGTAATCCTTTTGGAATGATTGTCCCATGCTTACATTTAATTTGCTCCTTTTTTGTCCTTTGAGAATGGTGAATGTTGTGTTGATTTTGAGAGTCAACCATTATGATTTTGTTGTCTCTTAACTATTATTTGAAAACCTCACCTAACACCTTCTCAAACTCTACCCTATCTTCCTTTGTAGGGACTAACAACATCATTATTTGATTGCTACTGTCGTTATTATAGAAAAAACTACCTTTTCAACAGTCATATGACACTATTATCATAGGTCTGACTTTCCATTTTCATACTTTGATATTGCATATTCATTTACTCTTTTCATCTCATTGACCATACACCTTTTATGATGAAGAGTGCTTCTCATGAATGTCCTTAAGGTTGTTACTCTATCAAATATTTCTTTTTGTTATGTTCACCTTTAGGATAATACTATCCTTGACTTTATTGTCTAATTTAACTTTTGTGCTTTTGACTGCCATAATTAATTTCATTTATAGGACTACCCTAGGAAGCAAGGCATGTCCTCTTTTCATGGTTGTCATCATAAGGGACTATCATAGATTTTCAAAAGTTTCCTTTAATAACCTTTTCCTTTTTATCCTTATGATGACTATTCATTACATACCACTGTCATAGGTCTGATCTACCTTCTACTTCACCACAACTCTTGGTTGCTTCATGAGTTTATCATTGTCCATGATTGATTCATGCCCCTTCTCATATACTAAATTTCTATTATAACCATCTCTATGTAACCTATTGAAGCAATCACTGGTTTTCAGTTTGTGTATCTTCATATGCTTGTCCAAAAGTCTCAATCTTAGTATTATAGGCTTCTCTGATGTAACTAAAAAAACAAAACTTAAAATCTCCTGCAGCATTGTGTCTTGTCACAAATTTCTCACCCATTCCTAACATTCTGGACTGCTCACTATTATCTTCGTAATCTGCAAATCTTGTGGTCTGCACCAAATACATGGATTTTTCCATAATACTGACCACTCCTTCCTAATAGCTACTGCTTGGTACTGATCAGGACAACACTGTTGTCTTCGCATTCTGCATAGCACCACTATCTTTCCTACAAAGTCGCCTTCTATCCTCTCATATAAAGACAATGTCTGTCATTATCTTTCAGCCCTATCCTCTAAACTTTGTCCGCCACCTTCTTGAAACTGTTATTATGAACCTGCCATACCAACACTGGCATAAAGAAACCGCCTTGAACAATAGGGTCAAGCTCCCACCATGATGTGGGTCGTGGCTGCTTCCAAGAAAAATAGAACACCATTCGGTACTATCCACGAAGACACCCGACCCACACTCGATTCTGGTTATGTTAACACAGTCCACTATTTAGCCTGACTGCGGGTCTTCCATGGCATGGGAAGGAAATGCCATATCTTCCAAACTGTCCGCCATCTCCATGTTTCCAAAGGCCGAATCATATGCTTCGCTCCACACAAAGGTCGAGCTCACCCATATTGTGGGTCGCGGGTTGCCTTGGGGAAAGAAGATTGTCATTGGAACTGTCACCATGCGCGGGACAGGACTACCACAAGAATCACAACATTCCTGGCATTCACAAATATAGTGAATCCTTTCTATTCGATTACACATATATGTTCCCTCATAAAAGAGAAACCTTTCGGGACTGTCCAACAAAAACCGACCCAACACATAATGGTAAATAAAGCAGACCACATCTAGCGCATTCCTCACACAAACTGTATTCATAATTACATTTAAACAAATGGTGCAAACCTTTCCACCGATCTGTTCCTACATTATTACAGCACAAACAAACCAGAGGCAAAAAAAAGAGAACGATGCTAAACAACAAGAAACGAAGTTGCACAAAACAAACCACATTCATAAAAATGCAAAAACTTTAATACATTAATGGCTCTCTGGCTGAAAGCCCGAGAGCCCGATTTCCTCCTCTCCCTTTTACTCTCTCCTGTCGCCTCTTGCTCTCTTCCCTCTGTTCTATTTCCTCTCCCTCTTTTTTCCTACCATCCGGTTACATCTTTTTCTCTCCCTAATAGCGATGCGAGGGTGGTTAGATAACCATTCCCTACCCACTTTTATCCATTCGGTTACAATATTTTTAGTTTTATTTAATTCTATTTCGAATTTACATTCCTAACCATTTGTTTCCATGGTCACCCGACATGTTAACTAAACAAATATTACAATAAACTGAGACTTGAGGTGCTCCCGCACCATACTCCCAGACTGAACAGATTTCCAAGTCCCATGGAAATGTCGAGGTGAGACTGCTGCAATTCAAATCTTCGCCTTTGTGTCTGCATCACGAAATCAAGGCGTCCGCTGCTGTCGTCGTTGTTGTCACATGACTCCCATCAATGGAGTGCATGCTGGTTGTTGTCCTCCTCTCATCATGCTACTACTTCACACCACCACCATACTGCCATCTCACCCACCCACAATTCTGGAAGATGCTTCCCACCCTTCGCTGAGTGGTTACTCTCATTGCACCTTCTACCCAGCTTCATCGTGGTGGAGACAATACGAAGACCCCTGCTTGAGATCTTCACAGTGTCCTGACTACAGATTGGAGGAATCACCGTGCAACCATGAACCCACACTACTACCTAGTGTAGATTGCCTTCTACACTCTCAGAAACTTCTGAGCTCTGATACCATTCTGATGTAACTAAAAAAACAAAACTTAAAATCTCCTGCAGCATTGTGTCTTGTCACAAATTTCTCGCCCATTCCTAACATTCTGGACTGCTCACTGTTATCTTCGTAATCTGTAAATCTTGTGGTCTGCACCAAATACATGGAGTTTTCCATAATACTGACTGCTCCTTCCTAATAGCTACTGCTCGGTACTGATCAGGACAACACTGTTGTCTTCGCATTCTGCACAACACCACTATCTTTCCTACATAGTCGCCTTCTATCCTCTCATATAAAGACAATGTCTGTCATTATCTTTCAACCCTATCCTCTAAACTTTGTCTGCCACCTTCTTGAAACTATTATCACGAACCTGCCATACCAACATTGGCATAAAGAAACCGCCTTGAACAATAGGGTCAAGCTCCCACCATGATGTGGGTCGTGGCTGCTTCCAAGAAAAATAGAACACCATTCGGTATTGTCCATGAAGACACCCGACTCATACTCGATTCTGGTTATGTTAACACAGTCCACTAATTAGCCTGACCGCGGGTCTTCCATGGCATGGGAAGGAAATGCCATATCTTCCAAACTGTCCGCCATCTCCATGTTTCCAAAGGCCGAATCATATGCTTTGCTCCACACAAAGGTCGAGCTCACCCATATTGTGGGTCACGGGTTGCCTTGGGGAAAGAAGATTGTCATTGGAACTATCATCATGTGTGGGTCGGGACTATCACAAGAATCACAACATTCCTGGCATTCACAAATATAGTGAATCCTTTCTATTCGATTACACACATATGTTCCCTCATAAAAGAGAATCCTTTCGGGACTGTCCAACAGAAACTGACCCAACACATAATGGTAAATAAAGCAGACCACATCTAGCGCATTCCTCACACAAACTGTATTCATAATTACATTTAAACAAATGGTGCAAACCTTTCCACCGATCTGTTCCTACAGTAGTACAACACAAACAAACCAAAGGAAAAAAAAAGAGAATGATGCTAAACGACAGGAAATGGAGTTGCACAAAACAAACCACATTCATAAAAATGCAAAAACTTTAATACATTAATGGCTCTCTGGCTGAAAGCTAGAGAGCCTGATTTCCTCCTCTCCCTTTTACTCTCTCCTATCGCCTCTTGCTCTCTTCCCTCTGTTCTATTTCCTCTCCCTCTTTTTTCCTACCATCTGGTTACATCTTTTTCTCTCCCTAATAGTGATGCGAGGGTGGTTAGATAACCGTTCCCTACCCACTTTTATCCATTCGGTTACAATATTTTTAGTTTTATTCCATTCTATTTCGAATTTACATTCCTAACCATTTGTTTCCATGGTCACCCGACATGTTAACTAAACAAATATTACAATAAACTGAGACTTGAGGTGCTCCCACACCATACTCCCAGACTGAACAAATTTCCAAGTCCCATGGAAATGCCGAGGTGAGACTACTGCAATTCAAATCTTCGCCTCTGTGTCTGCATCACAGAATCAAGGCATTCGTTGCTTTCGTTGTTGTTGTCACATGACTCCCATCATTCTCCTTATTCACTTTTAACCTTCAAAGCTTCAAAAGCTACCCATTATCATGATGACTACTCTATGCTTGAGTGTAATTAAATTTCCTTTTAAGGGGTACCTAATTGAGTTGATGTGATTGGATTTTTGGATTGTCATTAATAGGTTTACTATGTTCAATATTTTACTATTATGATTTGATAGATTATTTGCAAGCATTTGTAGCTTGTTCAAAATCACTTGTTTTAGGATTTTAGCCATAACAGCAAGGCATTGAACTATTTGATTAAATGCTTTGGTATACATGTATGAAAATGTGGTAGCATAGAAAAGGAAGTGAATGGTTTCATAAAATGCCTCAAATAAATGTGGTCTCATGGTGATGGAATGCCATGAAAATCCATATAGCAGCAAGGCAACAATATGGATTTTCATGGGATTCAATCACCATGTGACCACATTTCTTTTAGGAATCTTGTCAAATAGTTCATTTCCTTGTCTATGTTGTTTCTTACTATTATGCTTTGATATATTTTTTGCAAGCATGTGTAGCTTGTTCAAAAGAACATGTTTTAGGCTTTTAGCCATAACAGCAAGGAAACAAACTATTTGATAAAATGCTTTGGTAGACAGGTATGAAAAATGTGGTAGTATAGTGAAGTGTTTGATAAAATGCTTTGGTAGACATGTATGAAAAATGTGGTAGCATAGTGAACTGTTTGATAAAATTCCTCAAATAAATATGGTCTTGTGGCGATGGAATGCCATGACAATCCATAGTGTAGTAGCTGCAATATGGATTGCCATGGCATTCCATCACCACGAGACCAAAATTCTTTGAGGAATTTTATCAAACAGTTCACTATGCTACCACATTTTTCATACATGTCTACCAAAGCATTTTATCAAACAATTCATTTCCTTGCTACTATGGCTAAAATCCTAAAATAGGTTCTTTTGAACAAGCTACGCATGCTTGCAAAAAATCTATCAAAGCATAATAGTAAATATGGATTGTCATGGCATTCTAACACCATGGCTAAATAGTAAATATGGATTGTTAGAAATATCTATCAAAGAATAATTTTAACTATGGATTGTCATTGTATTCCAACGCCATGGTTTTGGAGTGCCATGACAAGCCATAGACAAGCAATAGAAACAGTTCATTGCCTAGTCTATGGCTTTTCATGGCATTCCAATCACCATGGTGTTGAAATGCCATGGAAATCCATATTTACTATTATGATTTGATAGTAAATACTCAATGTTTTTCAACAAGCATATACATGCACAATATGATTGCAAGTTGGAGAACACAGTGTGAGTTGAGTATATGTCTTCCAAAACACATTGGCAACCCATAGATAAGCACTAATATATAGAAATAGTTCATTTCCTTGTTTATGGCTTGTCATGGCATTCCAACCCTCATTGTGTTGGAATGCCATGACAATCCAGATTTACTATTATGCTTTGATAGTAAACACACAATTTTTTCCAAAAACCATATAAATACATAGGTGATTGCAAGTTGGAAAACATAGTGTGAGGTGAGTATATGTCTGCTAAAACACAATGGTATTCCATAGATAAGCAGTCATACATAGAAACAATTAATTTCCTTGTTTATGGCTTGTCATGTCATTCCAATCACCATGGTGTTGGAATGCCATGACGATCCAGATTTACTATTATGTGTTAATAGTAAACACACAATGTTTTCCAACAACCATATACATGCATTGTATGATTGGAAGTTGGAAAAAACAATGTGAGGTGAGTATATGTCTGCCAAAACATAGTGGAAAGCCATAGATAAGCAATCATACTTACAAATAGTTCATTGCCTTATCTATGGCTTGTCATGGAATTCCAATCACCATGAGACCACATTTCTTTGAGGCATTTTTCAAATTGTTCATTGCCTTGTCTATGTTGTTGCTTACTATTATGCTTACTAATATGCTTTCATAGAAAAGGCAGTGAACTATTTGAAAAAATGCCTCAAAAAACTATGGTATCTTGGAATTCCATGACAAACAAATGCAATTTCCAACTTAAATTATCACTCTAGTATGAATGAATTAATATCTTTGAGAATAGTATTTGGTTGCATAGGTGGAGTTCCCTATAGTTGTGGGTATAGTTTCAAAATATATTGTTGATACATCTACTGAAGATGATAATATATATCTACGAGCCAAAATGCATTGCTTGTTAAATAATTTTCTAACAAAATTTGGTTAGGGGGTCTCCATCTACAAATATCACTCTAATTATCATGATATATTTTTAATTATCACTCTAACTATTTGCAATTATTTATGAAAAAATAGTGGGAGATGAGTATGTATGCCAAAACATAGTGGAAAGCCATAGATAAGAAATCATACATAGAAACAATTCATTTCCTTGTCTATGGCTTGGCATGGAATTTCATTGACCATGAGACCACATTTCTTTCAGCCATTTTTTCAAACAATTCATTGCCTTATCTATGTTGTTGCTTATTATTATGCTTTCATAGACAAGGCAATGAGTTGTTTGAAAAAATACCTCAAACAAATGTGGTCTCATGGAATTCCATGACAAAAAAAGTGCAATTGGTAGCTACAATTATCACTCTAGAATGAAGAAATTAATAAATTTGAGAATAGTACTTGGTTGCGTAGGTGGAGATCCCTATAGTTGTGGGTATAGTTATTACCTATGCAATGTGAAGTAACTACATAACTGATTTTAGGTTGATTATGTAAGAAAACTATATTGTAATTTAAAATTTTCCATCTATCTAACAACATCTACTTATTAGTTATGCAATGTGAAGTAATGCTTTCGGTTTGAAAGATGTGCAATGCATTGAAATAAAAAAAATTGGGTGTTTATAAAACAACAACCTACATCACAACATACCCAAACCCTCATGCTTTTAAGCCCGTATATGTATGTGTTCATTACTAATAGCAAGAACATTGATTTATTTCCATCATCGCTAATAATGAGTAAACTTGTTCAAAGTGGTGAAACACAGAGTGTTAATGGTTCTTGGAAAATAATGGGTGTTTATAAATAGTGCCTTTCATTACATTACTAAGTTCTAAATAACAAAATCTTTTAAATACATTCATATTCTTTTGTAAAATTCTAAGATGAAAAACACTAGGTTTTACAAAACCTGCAACCCACTTAAAGTTTGAAAACAATTTACAAACAAAAAACCTCATAACATTTTAAAACCCTTTACAACTAACAACCCAAATGATTAGAAACCCCTCAACTCACTTCCAATGTTTTTTTAGTCTCTCACTACTCTCCAACCTTTCACTTGCAACTCCACTCTCCAACCTTCAGAATGAAACAACAAAAAACATAGAGTGTTAAAGGTTGTTGGAAAATAATGGATGTTTATAAAATGGTATGAATTTCATTACATTCCTATGGTCTTAATAAAAAAAGCTTTTGAAGACATTCATATTGTTTTCTAAGATTCCAAGTTCTCAAAATGCTAAGAAACGTGCAACCCACAACAACAACGCACCTATGTACATACAAAAATGCATGAAACCATACAAAATGACACCTATCTACATGCAGTCAATTACAAACCCCTCACCTCAAGTTAGTTGATCATCTACCCCGCCTGCAACGCGCCCTTGCTCTCCAACATTTTTATTTTGACCTGCAGAATGAGAAAACCAAGAACACTGAGTGTTTTCCAAGAACAATACTCGTTACAATTTAAAACACATGTCTTAATCACATCAATGCCCTTCCCGCCCATGGGTAATAGATAGATTCTCGCACAAGGAAAAAAAATTCCAACATAATTTGGTGATGGGACACCTCCTTTCTTTCCTCGTCATGACGTTTCCTTCCATCTGGCGAGCCTCGCACTACACCGTCTCATCATGTTATGTATTTTTCCATGTATGTTGTTATGTATGTTTTTGTATGTACATAGTTGTGTTTTGTCCAGAGATTAGCCACATCCCATTCTTTATATAATAATTTTTCTTTATTTTTTATTTTATTCTATATTTGTAACTTGAAACTTTAGTGCACATGGATTTTTTTTCCCATTTTGATAATAAATATTTTAAAAAATTGTGTACTAAATACATAATTGTTTTGATGGCACATCATTTTTTGTATTAATTATCTATCCAAAATAGAACAAAAATTATATCAACTCGACATGGAATCTCCTCGAGCTAGTGCATCATTTTTTAATAAACTTTATTATTTTGATTAACAAGTCAATCAACCTTATATTTTGGTGTTGATGACCTAATTTTAGTAAAAAAAAAAGAATATAAATAATAATTAAACAAATTAAAAATTATATTTTTAAAAACCACACTTATATATCTATAAAAGGGTATTGTTAGATTAAAAAATATTTACATGAGTAGGAGTTGTGAGAACATTGAGTTTTTTGAATGATTTTTTTTTATAAATTAGCCTCAAGTGATGCTACATATGTATTTAATGGACACTATTAGTTATAAAAGTTATGGACAATATACATAATTTAGTTAGAATGAATTCAATTAGACCATATGTGATCAAAATCAAATTTGAGTTGATAATACTTAAAAAAATCACTTATGTTGATGAGTTATTCTAAAGTGTGACATAGCTTTGAAATTTCACCCAATGGAGGAGCTTATTTGATTGTGAATTCTATTATGTAGCTATGATTGAGTTGCCAAGGTTGTCATTGTCGTATGTTTGGATTTTATTAAGGGATGATTGGATTTTGTCATGATGATCATGTTCATAGTAAGTTGGAAATTGTAAACTATTGGCAAGTCTAAAGTTATGAATATATTAAGATGGTTGAGATAAATTGGTAAATCTAACATTATTTTATGGTATATTTTTATATAATCAATTCATCATAATTTTTTTTTTTTTTTTGAAATGTTATATTGCTATTATAAAGATGTATTATAAGCTTTGTTATTATGCCAGTAAAAAAAGATCAAAAATGAACCTTTCTTTAATGATTATGAAGAAGAAGTTGGTTCTTATTTTGTGTGTGGTTGTGAGACAAAGTGGAAAGGACTTACTCACATACACTTTGACACATTTCTAACAAGGCTTCAATGTAACTAAGGAAAAGGTGCTACTTTGTTCATCTTTGGTAACTTGCTCACAAGCCTAATGGTACACCACCAAGGAAAAAAGAAATGGGAAAGCATGTAGCATGATGTTATTGACTTGTAAAAACATTTCCCAATACCTTTTATGGGTTTCCAAGCATTCATGACTCAACCAAATGATCAAAGCAATGTTTTATGCAAAACTAGGCATTGTTGCTACTAGGTGTATTAAAGAAGTGACTTCAAACAAAACAAGGATACTTGTCACATGCATTACCAGACCTGTGCAGGTCCCTAACAAAATTCTACCATGATTCCACACCCCTCCATTGAAAAATAGTGCAAGGATCATTCAAAGCAACAAAGACCCTAGGGTTTTTAGAACAATTTGCACACCATTTCAAGCATACTGTCATTAGGAACCCCTTCTAGGTTAGGAATAAAACACCCTCATTTTTCCAACATGTGGGCAGCATCAGGAAAAACATTTCCACCAATTTTCATGGGTTTTTATTGGTGGAAACTTTGTCCATCAAATTAATTTGTTTGTTGGAAACCCTAGGCAGGGTTTTGACCTATAGTCACCAAAAATGCAATATCTCACGCAAAACTTGATGAAAATATTTCAAAAAAAAATCATTTGAAATTTAAGACCATCATTCAACTTCTCCAAGTGGTTTCAACACTATACCTATCTATAATAGTCTATACCATGAGAATTATAGTCACTATTCACTTAAAAATGCAATTAGAACGTGGCAAAATAGAGTTTCTTGCATTCCAACTTTATCCAACCTCTTAGGTCAATGTTACAAGGCCTATTTAACATGTATCAATCAATTCCAATTGAAAAAATTGACCTCTAACTCCTTGTTAACACAAATGACCATTTTTACAACATTTGACAACATTTTTTAAAATATTTTGCAACTTTTGCAACTTGACTCCAAAACATTGCACAATGTATTTAAATGAATCCAAATGGTCTTACATGACCTTATTTACCTAAACCAAACCAAAAAACAAATTTTATCGAAATATTTTCCTCAAAAAGTGCATCAGAGTGCCCCTACACCAGGTTGTGTGTACAAACAAAGTGTAAAATTAAAGTTATCTAAGTCTATCTCCACCTAGCTTAACAATAATTTACAACAACTAGAGATGTGATTGCCAATTAGGTTGGAAATTAGAAAAAATATTCTACCTTGTCACATACTGATTCTTTGCTTGCATAGTTTTGACATTATGTTATTTGGAAAACTAAATTAGACCTTGAATGTTTGATATGTGTTAATCCATGAGTGATGTTTATTGATATTAGCTAGATGTATTTTAAATTCGATGCATATGTTAGATTTTATGATGATGTAACACACATGTTTTGCTTTGATTATGGTTTATGGGTTAACACTATTAATGAAGATTTAAGTGCAAGTGTGTGTAGGTACATGTTGAATATGCAAACATGGTCAAGGTAGGAGTGTTTCGCTGATTGACATTGGTGAATATGATGGAAATCTTGCACACACCATGTAGACTCATATGATTTGCATTTTGCATATAGTTGTCAAGTGTATTTTTGTAGTGTATGCTTTGTTTTTGTTTGAAAATGAAGAAAAATAGTTGATATGCACTAGAATGTGGTAGTAAAGCTAAAATATAATTTAGTAATTAAAAATATTAAATACTTTTATTTTGACGTTGAACATTATGTGTACTTTATTTGAAAATCATTTTTTAGGATAATGTTAATATAATAAAACATTATTATCCTAATTTTAGTTATACCTAGTTTAAATTGGAAACGTGCATGAGTAATAAAATTAAATAAATAAATTTACAATTAAATTAAATAAACTAAATTAAGTTTGTTAATAAACATATATAAATAAATGTAATTTAATTGCATGAATTTGAACTATGTTGTTAAAACAATTGAACCACATGTTAAAGTGTGTGTGAGAGAGAGTTATTTTCTGATGCAAGAGGCTACTCCCCTCTACAAAAACTCAAACACTCACCATGAAATGAAAGACACAACACAATTCGCCATGACTCAACATAATAGACCAACAATAATTTTTTTTTCATTAATTCAAACAAAATGTCATTACAATGGATGGCCTTCTTGGTCGCATCCTTCATAGATTTTTTTCTTTCTCTCTTTGTTCCCTTGAGCTCTTAGCTCGTTCTTAGATCTCCCTCGTCCATCCTTCCTCCTCCTCTCTTCCCCCTTGTTTTGTCTTGTTTGTCTCAACTAAACTATGACCATTGGAATTTAGTTATGTCCATTTGAATTCTAGCCCTTGATCTGAGAAAAGATCGATGATCCATAGTCCAACCCACAATCTGGCCTAGCTTCCTTTACAATGATCGAGAGCTAACCCATAACAATTACGCCAACCACACACCACAATACCGCAATCAATCCAACCCCCTGTCCATAGGTGTGTAGTTTCTAGCCTACTCCCATCTTACTGTAGACCTTCCTACTACCAGTCATGGGTATGTAGTGTCCTGCAATACTGCGACAACCTAAACAACCTTCCGCGAGGGTATGGTTGCCCGCAATACCGCAAGATAGATAGATGACCATTGTGGGTGTGCAGTTTCCACACTATATCTCGAGCCTACCAGATGAACACCATGGGGATGTGGTTTCCTGCAACACTGTGAGGCTACCAAACAACCCACTATGAGGTGCGGTAAAGACACTTTTTGATCTGTAACGATAATCAATGTCGATGAAGGTTGATTCTTTCCATACTTGATTAACATCAAGGTTTTATGAGGCTGAGAAATACCGATGAACACCAAACTAGCAAACCAAAACTGGAAAGTAAACCTGAAAATGTTTTAGGTGATGTTGATTGCCAGTCTGCCTAGATGCTCCTGCTTCAGACATATCAGGTAGAAATATTGTGAGCATAGGCTCACAATGGTGGAGTTGAGTGATAGAACCACCCTTTGAGATTGTAAATAATCTACAATGAACTCCATCACTATATCAAGTACCCAAAACTTATTTCTTTTGCTTCTTCTAACACTTCTCTGGAACACACACCACCTTCCTTTAACAACACTCCACATCATCCTTCCTTCCTCTCATGACTCATGTTCACCATGAACCATCCTCCTTCACCAAATGCCTTCTATTCTTTTCTTCTCATTTTTGGGATCCAATCCACTATGAACCAACCACCTCCACCAAAATTCTGCAACATCCTCCACCAACTCTACACACAACAATACAACATGCTCCTGTCTTCTATTCATCTCACCTTCTACTACCACATCAAAAAATGAAATAACCTCACACAACTGATTTACCTCATCTTTGTTTAAAGTTGCAACATCTTGTTCTTCTCTCTTCATTGTGACCTCTTTGTTGCTAACCTCTATCCTTTCTTCTTCTATCTTCATGCCTTCCTCACAACATGTTTCAGCTACTACTTCTTCTATAGGGTCTGCTCTTTTATCTTTCACCATCGAACTTAGGCTGCAATACTCTTTTTTTTATTGTTCTCTTTCCTCATCTCAATAATCTACACCACTTTTCTCTCACTCTTTCCAACACATTTTCCCACTTCTTCACAAACCAGTTGTCCAAACTTCTCTAACATTTCACCCTCAACTTTCTCCCAATACTGCTCCCAAAATAGTGTTCACATGGGTCTCCTCATGACCCAAACCACATTACTCATTGCAATCTTCCACAACTCACACTCTCTATCTGTAACCACCAGAAAATCAACACTCACTACCTCTGCAGGTTCCCCTTGCAACAAACTCTCACCACTATCCTCTACCCAATAGGATTCTGGAAGATGTGCCCTCACGATCTCTTCTACCCACTTCCTCTTAGTGGAAGATATTTTCACACCTTCTACCTAGCCTCATCTCTGTTGGAAATTCAACATGATTCCCATGGAACCAATGGCCTCTCATGGCTTCTTCACTCTTCAAAAAATCTTCACCCACAATCCTGGTGGATACTCTCCACACTCAGGATAACTTGATCTAATACCAATTGATGCAAGAGGGTACTCCCCTTTGCAAAAACTCAAACACTCACCATGAAATGAAATACACAAAACAATTCACCTTGACTCAACATAATAGATGAACAACAAAAAACTTTCATTAATTCCAACAAAATACCATTACAATGGATGGCCTTCTTGGCCGCATCCTTCACAGATTTTTTTCTCTCTCTGCTCCCTAGAGCTCTCGGCTCATTCTCAGATCTCCCTTGTCCATCCTTCTCCTTCTCTCTTCCCCTTTCCTCTTTTCCTTCCCACATGTTCTGTCTTATTTGTCTCGGCTAAACTATGATCATTGACATTCAATTAGGTCTATTTCAATTCTGGCCCTTGATTTGAGGAAAGATCGACAATCCATAGTCCAACCCGTAGTTCAACCTAGCTTCCTTTACAATGGTTGATGGTTAACCCATAATAGTTATGCCAACCACATACTGCAGTACTACAGTCAATCCAACCCCCTATTCGTGGGTGTGTAGTTTCCAACCTACTACTATGTTATCGCGGACCTTCCTACTACCAATCGTGGGTATGAGATGTCCCATGATACTACAATAGCCTAAAAAACCTTTCGCAGGGGTTCAATTCCCCACAATACCACAAGCTAGATAGATGACCATCGTGGGTGTGTGGTTTCCATGCTATACCGTGAGCCTACTAGATGACCACTATAGGGATGTGATTCCCCGCAATACTGCGAGCCTACTAGACAACCCACCGTGGGGTGCGGTAAAGACACTTTTTGATCTATAATGATAATTGATGCCATCAAAGGTTGATTCCTTCCATACTTGATTGGCATCAAAGCTCTGTGAGGCTGAAAAATGCCAATAAACACCAAACCAGAGCAAACCAAAACAAGAAAGTAAACCTTTTTTTTTTTTTGGGTGATGTCGATTGCCAGTCCACCCAGATGCTCCTACATCATTTTCAAATTATTATGCATGAAGTGTATTATTTTCCCATGAAGGCCATGGAATCGGGAAGAAACTGAAGTTTCATTATTTTTGTTCATTAATAACTTGAGGCGTGGGGCTAACTGAGTGTTTTGGGATTGTTGATTATTGATTTTTGAAGGGGGGGTTAGTTTTTAGTTTATTTTTTGAACAAGACTCTTTGAAGGAGAACTAACCATGGGGAAGAAATGGTGGTGGTTATAATGCTTCAAAAGAGAGATCTTAGTGCATAAGAAAATCCACTTGACAATCTTTGTACATCAAGATATATTTGATCCATTAAAATTTGTAGTCAAAGAAAGGAAGCACATCCTTTTCCTATGCCTCTTCTCCAAATACTCACACTTCTACAACCAACAATCATCTCAACCATAAATTAGTCTAGCTAGCAATGCTAGATCATGGTGAAGGAGAGCTCTAAAAGGTGGCAGCAAATTGACCTACTCAAATTCTATGATTTCAAAGATTGCATTGGGTATGTTCACTCTTTAGTTTATCCTTCTAAGAAATCAAATCATGAAACCATAAAAATAAAATAATAGTTGTTCTACAAATCCATTTGTGCATACCCTACACTCATGGTTTTTTTTGAGATTTTTCCCACAATCTTGAATGATAAAACCTGATAAATCCTAATGAAGAAAATGATCTACCACATCATAAATGATAAACCTATAGTTCAAAATGTAAATTTTCACTTGCAATTCAAAAGGAAGCACTAAGAGGTTTCTATAAATAGTATATAGTAAGTCAACTTGGTTGGATTGTGTAGCCTCAAATAAATTGGGGCTGATTGTATGTTTTCACAATTCCCCAGATGTTTGATACTAGGAATAAAGGATCCAATTAGATAAACACATTTCACATCCTCTATAAAAAATCATTGTCCTGGTACCAACTCTCCTCTTTATAACCCTAAGAGGAGAGTTGATCTTAAATAGGATGTAAACGTGTCTTTATCCTTAATCAAGATTTCAACCTAATAGATGCTCTGTGTTATTTCTTTAAGCTTGGCTAGAGTTACTATGAAATATAATTTTTATGAGATAAAATTACTTAGTTTGAACTTTGAACTTAATCTAGATCCAGTAAATGTGGTTCACAACAAACAATATCAAGCATTGCCTTATAGAAGTTAAACTAGTTTTAAATAGACAAGGTATACATCAACAAATAGACAGATGGGCATAATATAATATAAAATTTGGATCTATGAATTATATGAAATAGAATTGGAAACTAGTAGCTAAAGAGCATAAATGTGAAGATCCGCACCTTCCAAGTCTACCTTGGAAGGTTTAACAAGAGAGGAAGTTAAGCATTGAAAGCTCAAAAAGAGTCCAAACAAAAGGTGAGTGGGAACTTCTGGTCACTGTTCCAAATGCAAAACATGGATAAAGAAAATTCAAAATATACTTAATTTAGAATCCTTCTATTTTATTATTTCTTCCTTTTTATATCATTTCAATTTGCAAATTATGTTGAAATGCACAAGACAACTGAGAGGGGGGGTGAATCAGTTGTATCAAATCACTTTACTTCTAAACTTAATCTTTTCACTTGAACTACAATCTATTATTAAGTGTAAACATGAAATACAAATAATAGAAAGCAAACACTAGAGACACTAGATTTACGTGGAAAAACCAATGAGGGAAAAACCACGATGAGGATTAACTCACAATATAAATACAATACCAGATATAAAGGCTCATTGCTAGAGGGCTCACTGCCAATAAAGGACTCACCATCTAGAAGGAGGCTCATTGCCTATAAAAAATAAAAAGAGATAAATAAAGATCCACCACTAGGGTTCCACACATTTGCAACTTGATTAGAATATTGTAGACACCATCAGCTCACTGCTTTCAGGAATCTAACAACTTAAAGTATTGTTTCCTCAATTCTCTCTTCCACTCTCTATTTTTCACACTTGTTTGCACACTTCACTTACTTGCTTGATTCGTGGATGAATGGATATAAAATTCACTACAACTTTATTTACTTTTATACCATCTTCAACCCTGGAAACATTCTCCAAGGTCAGCTATACAATTTAAAATTACAAATTCAAACTTGGTCGGCTACTCAACATTCCCACAGTGGATAAGAATGAGAGAGGACCAATTACATATTTAATTTAGGACCCAAATCACATCTTGGATCAATCACACACTTCCTTAAGTCAATGAAAAACTTAATGTAACGTGTAGACACTAGGTCGATCAAACCTAATGAAAGCACCAATGATATTTGAAGTACACGCATCTCCAACAAGATAATCATACGTGGATCACTCAACATGCTTCACCGAAAAATTTACCATCTCAGAGAATACCTTAGGTACATCCGTAGCAATTACAACACACTTCATTCATAGAGAACTCTTCACCAGTCCAACCAGACCAACTAGCAAAACACAGGGGCTCTGGAGCAGGTCTTCTGGAGCGCCAAACCACAAGAAAGTTTGTCAGAACACAAAAACCATCAGTAAGAATCATCACCTAGATCCGCAAGATCTGAAACCATATATCATAAGACTATGGAGGAAAAACATTTCTCCCAATCCACAAATAGATAGTTTTGTCAAACTAGTTCACACACCGATGAATATATCTTTTACTCTCCATCGAACCAAAAGCTAAAACTCAAGATATATTATCCATTGAAGCTCATGAACACACTTACATATCCACATAGACATAGGATCAATACAAAAGAAATTCGTAGCACAATACTGGAGCACACTCAGAGCACACACTTCAACACTGCCTTCATTATTTCTCAAATTTTCTCAAAAGCACTTGGAAAAAACACAACTACAACTTCATAAATATAGCCCCATGTACTCTAAGCACTTCTATAGTATCTCAACTATACAAGTACCATCTATACTCAACTTGAACTATGTTGGCATCAATGACAACATTAATGACAACACCACCAAACACATCCATACTTGCAACAAATTACACATGAAACAACTTGATCATTTAAAATTACACACAAGTTTTTATTGATAGTTAAGTATATATTATGATTTTTACTAATGAAAGTTGAGATGAAAGAGTGTTTATTTTGTTTATATTAGTCAAGTCGTTCTTGTTTTGATTTCAAAGATAAAGCAGTAAATTTTTAAATTTCGTTAACAAATAAAAAGTTATCACTGTTTTATACGAACTATGTTCATTTGATTTTAAATTGTATATGTTAAAAATTCAATTTTTATGATTAAATATGCAAGATAGTTAAATTATTCATTATTTCATGAGAATTAAAATAGTATGCACTGACATTAGATATTGTATGGAAATGGAAATAGAAATGCATGAAAGACTTGAATTGATGAAAGACGTTAATATAATCATTTTCCTAAAAGGATAATGAGTGTTTATTTATTTACTGTGGTCATTATACATGTTACTGTCTTCTATGAGTGATTGTGGGAAGTTTACCTTCCAGGACGGGTGTCGAATATGGGTTAATAGGGAGCGTAGACACTACTTTTTCTAGTTCTAATTTTATTAGCTATATATGGCTATATGCTTGGCCAAGCAATTGTAAACCATTGAAATAAATGGATTTATTATATATATTTTCTCTAGATTCCATATCCTAATATCAATCATAGCATGTTATTGTATAATACAAATGCATCTAGATATATTAGGCATGCACCAAATTCCATCTTGTTCATCAATTTCTTTTTGGTTAAGCATCTCGTGCAGGGTCGGTGGTTCTTCATGTTAGGAAGAACTCTCTGGGGAAGTGTAAGCTTCATGGTTGGGCGGAAAAAACACTTGGACCATGGTCTCATCTCTTGAGTAGTAAATGATTGTGAGGATCGATGGCGGTTGAAGACTATATTATTTATATCTCCACATTATTATTTGTATGTGTATTGTTAGATTGTACATTTATTGAATTGTGGATGATTAGTGGATTGGAATATTGATGATTCTAGTGTACGTATATTACTTTTCATATTATTGTATTATTATGACTTGTTGGTGATAGATTTCCTGAGTCAACTATTGTATCAGATTATCTCATGTACTTACGATTCATGTATGGACAATATGTCAAATGATGTCATGGCTTGTATGGAGTTATTTATCATGTACTGATGTACTTATGATTATTTCTTGTTAATATGATTAACATTGTTGATTATTTGGATATTGTGGTCTATTCAGAATCCGTACATTACATATCTTGGAAGAATCAGGTCTTGGAAATTAATAATCAACAAATTGACTAAATATTAAAAAAGGATCAATGTAAAAGTGGGTTCCGATGTACCTTTTAGATGAAGTGGTAAAAATGAAAAGTGTTCAAAATCAAATATTGATGCTATCTATAAAATTTTGGGGCCGTTAGATTTGAAGAAGGTTTTCCTATGCAAAACAACCTACCTAACAACATTGACCAATATTGATAGTCACCATAACAACATTTTCCAAGGTGTCCTTGACCAAGGAGTAGGAAGAGACTTGAAATTCATAAGGGACATTATTAAGAGAGTGTACCAACTCCTTATAAGTGTTCACTTATTAGTGACCAACATAAGGAATGCAATTTATATTAAACTCATGGGGTCATGATAAACACGATTGAAAAAATAATGCAAGTTGAATAATGGAATCATTTCACTTGGTAAATGGAATGAAAGGGGTCTCAAGCTAATATAAATTATTAATGAAACCATGAGGAATAATCTCAAAATATTTTTACTCCTAACCTACAAAGGAACCATCAAAATGAATAGCAAATGGTGTGTTCTTGATTTATTGGAAAAAAGAGAAAAATAATGAAATGGAGTGTTATCACCTAATGAAAGTCTATTTTGTCATGGATTGGTACCAATGATTGGTATGAACTTGTACCAGTAAAATGGGCTTGAAAATCATCAATTCAAGACATAAAAATAACAAGTGGTTTCCTACTAGGTGTACTAGGTGGCCTCGACCCTATTTGACAACTAAGAGGGTGTCCTTGACCTTGCTAAATTGTCTTCTAAAACTTTTATGAGGGGTTCTTCATTTGATTTAAGGGGTTCTTTACTTCTATATCTTGATTTGAAAATCTACACAACTCTATGTGTCAGTGTTAACTTTAAGAAAAGGACCCTAAAAAATCTTATAAAATATTGATGAATCTTTCCCTTTTTAAAAAATATTAATTTTTATTAATGAGTCTTTCCCTTTAAAAAAAATAAACTTTATTGGTAAATTTATGCACATCACTATAAATTTATAATAAATGTTGGTGAATCCCAAGGAACACTATCTATAGACATTAATTAGAATGATAAATGCTTAAAAAACATCTTTATTGGTGTAATACCCCTATATTATTATTATTTTTTCCTATTGCTAAAGCAAGGGCTTGAGGCTGATAGCCACAACATGGTCAAGTAGTAGTATTATAACAAGTATTTTTATTTTAAATATCATGTGATAAAAATAAAGACTCTGAAATGTTGTACAAATTAATCTACACCTTACACTGCCCTGTAATTAGATGGCTGATATTCCATTACATAGAATTATAAGCACTTTTATTTTGAAATATCTCCTTAGTCTGTAATTTCTTCTAGGCTATTGATCAATGTTTGATCACACAAACCAAAATAATTTTTAGGCTAAGGAATTTTTTAAAAATATAAGTACTTATAACTTTGTGGAATGAAACATCAATTGTTTGATCAATTTGTAATTGCATGACCCAAAATAAATTAGGGGTTGAGTAAGGATTTTTTATGCCATATTCTTGTAGACTTGTATAATTAAATTACAACCATTAGTTTATATTATAAATTAATGGTTGGGAATGAAATTAGAGCCATCACATTTGATACAAGATATTTAGATGCTATTAATATTTACACAAAACATGAGAGAAAGCTTAAGATATTAGTTGCCTAGGGTAGAATTTACCATATAGAAGATTCATAAGCAAAGTGAATATTTATCATATATTATAGATAATACGTTAACTTCCTATCCATTTAAAGCTTGAAAATAACATTAGTACTAAAACTCTATGCTACTTTTATTCTTTGTAATCATTAGATTTGAGGCCTTGTATGCCCTAGGTGTGAGAGGCAATGATAATAGAGTAGAGAAAGAGTCACACT
The DNA here is from genome assembly GCA_007115665.2 of Sequoiadendron giganteum. Classification (NCBI taxonomy): domain Eukaryota; kingdom Viridiplantae; phylum Streptophyta; class Pinopsida; order Cupressales; family Cupressaceae; genus Sequoiadendron; species Sequoiadendron giganteum. Next base: position 170,963,416 of record CM021108.1, on the reverse strand, counting down.
CACTATTGGAAATTATGATCCAATCATACTTCATTTTCTATGGTGAAATAATTTAATTTAGTTACATTTTAATAAAATAATGCTTAGGAAATTTAAAACCAAAAATAATAATTTTTTTTGTAAAAATGGAAAATTTAGTCCCTTTTATAGCTTGTATTATTTACCAAAAATGGTTGCCCCAATTTGAACTATTTTCCATTTGGTGAAGATTCGTCATTTAAAAATTAGTGCTCCAAATTTGACTTGCAAGTAAACTTTTGTGAGAGGGAAACCTACAAAAGGAAAGGTTAAGAATGAGTATGATTGATTTGGTCCCCCTGTGGGATTTCAAGCATTATTACACACAAAAAGACTAATAAATAATAGGATATAAAACTAATATATGTTATAAAATTACTCAAAATCAAAGCATAACCATGAAAAAACTTTATGAATATGTCAATGAAACATAGAAACTTAATAAACTAACTAGGGTGGGAGAATATATTTGGGAACATGGTGATTTTTCAATAAAAAAAATATTTTGGGGATTCAAGAGGGATGATATGAGAATAGGGAACCAAAATTATGAAGCACTCAAGTGAGGTTTTGGTATGGAAATGAATCACAACTCCTAGAGGTGTTAAACAAAGGCTTGCATTCATAAAAGGGTTGATGGGAAACACAATGAAGTGGAAACATTGATCAATGAATGTTTAATTGAAAAAAATACAATGGTATAGGGTTTAAAATTTTTAATTATGAAGGTAGGTTGATGGTGAATTTAACAAAACCAAGATAAACTAGTAACATACAAAGGAAAAATATTCAATAATGGAAATGGGGAGAATGAGAGATGAAAAATAGACAGTGATAAATTGGAGGCATGTAAGGGATAGGTATGAAGTAGATCCTATAGAAAATTTATAAAAATAAGCTAACATAAAATAAAAACCATAAAATAAAAACCATAAAATAAAAAGGTTCACCCTGTTAAAACCCTTGGAAATCAACCATCTACTATAAAAAAATATTGTTACAACATTTTCCAATGAAAAATTAAAAGTAATTTGAAGATTTTAGGATGAATCTAACTTATTCATATAATTTTTGAAGTAATTTTGGGGTGTTTTCTATGAGCATAGATAGAAAAGACCATGTGGGCAACTCACAATTTTACTTTTTCTATGTAAAAATGAGGCAAAGTTAGTTTGTTTTAAGGATATTTCTAAATAAATTTGAAGATGAGGAATTAGTAGGTAGGAAGCCATAAAAAATATTTATATTTCTTTTTGAATTGGTGGTAGGAAGATAAAAATTCAAGGCCACCCTGTTATGTGTCAAATTATGGACATTGCCTACAAATAAAAAATAAGCTCAATTTTCTAGGGGACCTTAAGCTTCATGGGCCATCTAGTGGTGGGCAGTCTAATTAATTTTAATCTTATTAATATAATATTTTGGAAGGATACAAATGAGATTTTAAGATATGATGGGGCTAGGAAAAAAATAGTAGTTTGACAAGGGGGTAAAGAGGGATAAATCAAAGGTAAATTAAAGGAATAATTAGGACATAGAATGGGGATAAATATTAAACAAAAAGACACATAGTAACTCTAAAAAATACCATGAGAAAATATAGGAAAAAATAAAATTTATGGCTATGAGTGACTAAGGCTTGACAAAAGGAGACAAAACATTAGTATACTATGATACAAATAGGTTAGGGCTATTTGGACACAAAACCATAAGTTTTATGGTATGAATATTTTATTATTATATTTTTATCCCTATTAAGTAGGCTTATGAAAGGATATAGGAATAAGTCTTCTAAAGGAAGAGTACAATATAATAAAAAAGGAAATGTAAAAGATATTTGATACCAAAAAGGAGAAATACTAGTCTTCATCTTGATCTTCATTCTTTCTTTTGTCCTTGTATCTATTCCTACAAAGTACTTAAAGATAGTAGTTGCTATATGACAATAAATAAAGCTAGGAAAAATAAAAATATAAAGGAAATGAAATCATTACTGGGATCTAATTGTGTATAGTAAAAAATACTTAATATTGAAGCATAATTAGAAAAACCTTTGACTACTACATCAAAACAAGCTTGATCTTAACCTTTTTCTGGTGGGAGAGATCTATGAAGATCTAATCCCTAAGAAAATTTGAGGATGGAAGTGTTGTAACAACCCATGTCAAAAAAATAGAATGGATACCTTGGTAATGGGAAAATGAAAACTAGAGAGATATAAATAAAAATGAGGGCTATCAAGGAGCCACTTGTAAAAAATGGTAAGGCTAGGCCTATTATAAGGTGCTAATCATGACAATTGGAAATTTAAAAAGTGGTGATTTGGAAGGATCCTCCCTATGGATAAATATGATAGTGGACCCAATGGAAACTAGACATTGATTTGGTTTGCCAGTTTGATGGGAACCACCATCTTGCTAAAGATAGTAGCTAACCTTGTGAAATTTGGAAACTAGAATCTAGAAATTAATCTAGTGATTTGGATAGATCCGCCCTACAACTGATGACAATAGCCAACCTTGTGAAAAATATAAATTGTTGGTGTGAAAAAGGTACTTTATATAGCTAGTTAGACTTGAGGACCCATTCACACCTTATCACTTAAGCTTACTTAGGTATTTTTTTATTTTTGTCTTATTTCATAGGATTTAGACACATGTAATGATCTTATTATGTCTTATGGTTTTTATCCTTTCTCTTATCACAAGGTCATCTCATTATATTGTATTATACTATAATTCATTTTTCTATGATAATATAAAAATTATTTATTACATATCTATTGTAGAATATTTTTTGGCTTTGTTGATATATTGTTATAAATATGGATTTCTCCATTATTCCAATAGAATCTCATCATCAATCATTGATTAGTTAAATTTCCTAGACAAATATTTAATGAAATAGTTGGTTGTGAACCTAATCAAAGGGTAATGCTTAAGTAGACACTAGCCATCATCATGGTCCAAGGGGAATTCTCATATGAATGGAGTGGAATAAAGTGATGTATGATACATGAAACCCCTTAACTTGATTTGAAAAAGAGTTAAAAAATGAGCCATTCAAATTAAGGTAAAATTATTAGCATAACTTGTGAAGGTGAATGATGATGGATGATTGGGCCATGATCAAGCCCCAAATAGGATCATAAGACAATCTAGCGTCACATGTGCCAAGTGATGATGCAACATATTTATGAGTGAGATAAAATGGTTATTCCCCCAAAAGTGATCAAAGGGTGTGACAATCAAATTGAGAGACCATTTTAAAAGTTGGTAATGGATCGTGTGAAAATGACAACGAAGAGGATAAAAAATGTAAGGGAAACTAATAGGAAATTGGTGAATAATTCTATGATGAGGTATGAAAGGGGGAATTTATTATCATCCCCTTAGGGCATTCAAAGTGATGAACCATGAGAAGATAAAAATATGGGTCAATGTTCAGGCATTGAAAAGATGAAAACATGGTCAATGAGTCTCTAACATAGGAATTACATAATGGGGTGAAGAGCTTGTAGAACTAAAACCAACACCAGTGTGTATAAAATTGAATGTTAGACAAGATAGGATCCAAATTAGATGCCATGGGTAACTAGGAAATTCTCACAAAATGATGGTCAAAGAGGTACAAGAGCATAGTCATATCAAGGTGTCAAAATTAGGCTAGGAAATCACATGGTCAAGTGATAAAAAATATAGGAATGGAACCTCATCTCACTACCTAATTGGAGATAGTACTAATAGTAGTATGTTGAATAGTGAATAAATATGGATTGTAATTATCCAACTCATAGTAGTGGGATGCACTTCAAACACATGTACATACAAAAAACAAAGTGGAAATGGTGGTAGGAAAATCATAATGAAAAAATTAAAAAAGATAACAATGACAAAAATTATCAACAAAGATAAAGTAATTTATTTTCAATGCATTTAGGATCAAGGATTTGGATCAATGGATTTTAATGGGACTTCCTAGGTTTATGGACCAAGTTAAATAGGAATTCTTTTGGTTCAATATTTTTTGTATACTTTCTTTGTGTAATGGAAGGGAATGTGATGGGATAAATATGAAAAGTGGCATGGGAGTGTGGATGGGACAAAGTGATAGCTTATCATAAATTATTTTATGTTTTTAATCATAGTGAGCTTTGAAATTTGAGTGATATGTGGGAATAATCAATTGTATGGGGATTAGGAGATAGGTGTGTGAAAGGGATATGCTTAAGCCAATATACAATTCTCAAGTCACGAGAAGCAATAGAATAGGTGAAGAAGGCATCTTTGCTCAAGGGATAAGTATAAAATGAATCATAGTATAAAAATATGAGGATAGGGAATAGGATGGGAACATGATAAATGAGAGACCTCATGTTTGGTAGAGTAACTTTTATTTGACTTTATAAAGTATTCAAGTTGTTTTCATATAGCTTTTTTTTAAGTAAATTTCTCGTAATTGCATGGATTTTTATTTTTGAGATGACTATCCTTGCTTTAAATTTAAATTTAGAATTTTTGTTTTACTTTTCACTTTTTGGATTCCACCCCCATGACCTAACCCCATGGAACTATTAAGATGTAAGGGCTCATAGTTGAAGATTATATTAAGTGGTTATGTGCATTTGATTTTGAATTTTTGAATATTGGAATGATTTTGATTTGTCCCTATACAAGTGAGAAAGGAATGGGAAAATTGGTTGTCCACTTATGAGGTTCTTGGATTCATGTCTAGTTCTTAGATATTAGGAAAAAAAGAGGAGAAATAGTGATCATGAACTTTATTGTACATATTATGATTTAGCATATAGGTAGATGACAAGATTGGATGGCTAATGTATAGTAATATTATGGAGGGGCTTAAATGTTTAAAATTTACATGATCAAGGCTTGAAAAAGAATATGAGAAGTGGTGGTGTATAATGTGCTCAAGTATGAATGTGTAATGTGGCTCAAATAATGGATAGAAAATGTGGGGCAAGTTAGCATATGTGGAGGAGTGGATTTGACACATTCATGGTCACCCTAGGTGCATAAATATAGGGTGTCACTATTGGAATCAATCACTCATAATCCTAGATATTTTATATAGTTGGAAAAGGGGACACTAGGGAAACAAATGTAAAATATAATAAAAGCGACATGGAATCATCATGATGGATGATTGAAGTTTACAAAATGGTATATCAACACAATTTGGTTACAAATAATCATATTGATGGGAAATGAACAAATTGAGTTTTCATGAAACATATTTTAGTGAAGGATAGGTAAAAGTCACCAAAGTCTCACAAGTCCAAAAAAAAAAAAAAAAAAATAGTTTTGGGATGAGGGTGTATGCATGCTCAAAATAATTGGGAAGAAAAGTAATCTAATGTATTTTTTAACAAAAACAAATGACTAGAGCTCTTGAAAAATGCATTTTATTGAAGGAATTTTTTTATTTAAAAAAAAAAATCATTCCATTTAGGACAAGAATATTCTCTTTAGAGTAGTATAAAATGGCCTTTATGGAGGGAAAGTACTCATTTAGATATTGTGAAATAGTTGATAAGGAAAGCTTATTGGAGAAGAAGCCTAAGCATAATAAGTACAAGTCTCATCACCTATATTTTTTTGCTTTTTCTTATTTTCAGGAAATGACACTTGGGGGCTTAATTTTCAATATTTTTTTATTTTTTAGGTTTTAATTTTTTTTTTTTTAAATCTACTAAAAATAATTGTTTGAGAAAATAAATTCAAAAGGGGGCATGAAAGCACCCTATCCATATTTTCTTGATGCATAAGGTCCACAAACAAGGCTTGAATTCATAAATGTAGATGTTATAGCCAATGTAGGCCATGGTTAGGATACCATGATCCAAAGATGAAGTCACTTAGGTAGCCATCTTGAGAGGGGTGACCATTTTTGTGGTCCCATTTGGCTAGTTCAATTGTCTAAGAAGAAATTTTTTATTGGACATATTGATTGGCAACCAATTCGAAATAGGATGGTTAGATCGACAACCAAATCTAGGCTAAAAGGCCAACTAGGAAAAGGGCTATTTGAGCTAAGTTTTTATTTATTTTGATTGTGAAATTGATTTAATTTGAGATATCATAGTATTTAGTTAATATGAACATATTATTTATATGGTAGTGAATTTTCTCTTTAATGTGGTTTTACCTCTTGTATATTTATGATCATGTTATATCCATATCCATGGTTGGTTTATTTATTTTTATAAAGTGATTTTAGGATTGATGAAAACTTTATTCATGTATTTTACGAGATCTAATTTTGATTCAAAAACATGCCCTACTTTAATTAATTCTAGATATAGGTGATATTGAGTAGTATTGGTAGCTATTGAATCAAGTTGGCCTATAGTCAATATTGAATTTGTGTGATATGGAGTTTTATGTAAGTATGGTCACTACCTTAGTAGAGCAGTGGAACTTTGATGCTAACATTTTAATGCTCCTAAGATAGGAGATGGCGATTACTATAGAGGATGTCAGGTGTATTCTATATTTTCATATGCATGGGTCCCATATATGAGTTCATTAATTGATGTGATATTATCATATGTGTAGGTCCTTTAGTTTTTTAAGGGGCATAAGGCCCTTCATAAAAAAACTTTTGATCATTAAAGACTACTTTTGGTAGAGGTTATGCATGGTAATATATTACAAGTGTTGACTATTTAATTGTAATTTTATTGATTGGTTGCAATGAATGGGAGGGGTGGAGTGTGATATTATAGGATTTTGTGGATCATTAAAATGATGGAGCACAGTTATTCACATGGGGTCAATACATATTGGCTCATTTGTATTATAACATGCATCATCTATGTGGGAGGGTGGTCACTCCATGATGTATGGTACTCTATTATAGGTACGAGCCTTTGATAATTTTGTAATGGCATGACCTCTTGTAGGTGTAGCCCCATATGTAGTAGTGTTAGGTGCACATGACAACTAAGAGGGGGGGTGAATCAGTGTTATATTACAACATCAAAACCCTCATAAATATTTAGATCTTTATTAGCCCTTAAACCCTTAATCAGATTTAGCATGAAAGTAAACAAGTGAAAAAACAACACATCAAAACACCATGCATAATAGAACACTATATTTACATAGAAAACCTATGAAGGGAAAAACCATGGTAAGGATTAGCTCACAATATAAAGTAATAGCAACACCGAATACAATAGGCTCATTGTCCAAAAGAAAGAAGGGCTCACTACCAAAGGACTCACTATCTAGAAGAAATAAGATAGAATAAGGGGTGGCTCACTACCAATTTGAATTGCTAACAATGCATCTCTCTTATGCCAAATGTATAGTTCCACTAAAGCACAAACAACTCATTCAACAGACTAAAATGTAGACACCTTCTACTCACTACATCTGGGAGTCATAGGCAATAAATATTGCACTCAGATCAAAACTTGATCACTTTCACATATTTTTCATCCCACACACACTCTTCTTAATCAGCATAACAACTCACCTTTTATTTATACCATCCACAACTTAAAACAATCTCAATTAGGTCGACCTTAAGGAAACACATGCAACATAAAATAGGTCAGAACCAAACACTTCCATGGTATAAAGAAGTGAAGGAAAACCATGCCAAAACTTAATCGAGACCCAAATCTACACTGACAGGCTTCTCAATACTTCCACAAACATCAATCATCCTCCATAATTAGCGCTAGCACTCCATGTCGGCCAAACGTACACAAACACAAACAAGCGACCATAAACACACCTCTCCAAGTTTGGAAACATCTCAAAGACCACATTAAAACATTCAAAAACATCTCAAAATATTCCACACCATCAAAATATTTTCCATTACTATTGCAATCACCTGAAACTTAAGAACACCTTTATTTTGTGCAACTAGACACACTGGCATAGACACCCAACTCACCAAACAACCTTGCAGAACACCAAAAAACCTGAAACTTCAAGGGAAGGTAGATACAAACAATATAAGCACATTCCTAGATCTGCAAGACAAGAACCTTCACTACAAAGAAATGTGGAGCAATCTCATTTCTCCTAGACACCCTATTTCACCAGATAGACACACTGTCAAACACAACTTTCACTATAGAAAGATCCAGAACCTGAAACTATGGATATATAGAACCTCTAAATACCTATAATCGTCATATCCAAACCACACAGGCATATCTTCAACCATGAAGAAATGTAGAGTAGAACACTAAACACCACTCTATACACTAAACTCTCTTTTATTCAAAATTTCTCAAAAGCACTTGGAAACCAAGTGAACCAATTGCATCAACAACACTACTAACATCTCTACAATATATCTACAACATATGTGATGCCTTTCATCAACTATAGCACATCCAACTATCTCTTCAAACACAATTTTTGAAACTATATTGAAGTAAGACATCAATGACAACACCAGCATTGTGTTGACATGATAACTAACTACTCCAATCTTCCAACAAATTCAATGCTAGGGTTGACATCATCAACATCAAAAAATTCCAACATTATCTTCATACAAGGGGTTGACATCAATGAAAACACCCAAAAAACTCACAAACAACTCAAGCTTCCAACAATCTCCCCCTTTTTCATTGATGGCAACAACGAATTTCTAAAAAACCATAAATAATAAAAGTAGACAAGCAACAACAAGCAACATCCCCCCTGACTGAGGCATCTCTCACACTTCATATTCTCTTGCTCCTGAACACTCTCTCCCCCTGTGGTCTTTAGACCATATTCTCTTCTACACTATGGTTTTTCAACCAACTCTCTCCCCCTTTGACATCAATGGCAAAGGGCCATAGACACATCCAAATTTATTTCTTGTACTAAACTCTTTTGCTCTCCCCCTTTGAAAAAATTCAAAGGGCAACATTTGCACCTTTCACACATCATCTGCATAGAAAATTTATTTTTTGTTTTCCCTTTTGATATCTACATACACCAATTTAACACCAACAAGCAATCTGCACTACACTTCATTACACTTAATTCTCTACACTCTCCCCCTTAGGGGTACAAAATATGCTCCATATGACTTCACCAACCAACAATACTACTACCTACTCCCATTGAGAGGCAGTCTTCATCAGTCTGAAACAAAAGAATAAATCTTGAATTGCTCCATCAGACTGATGCACACTCTTATTCATCTAGTTGAAAGGAGGGGCAATAGACCCTAACTTTTGCCGAAGATACTCAAATTTATCTTTAGGAAGATCCTTTGTGAAGATATCCACAACTTGATCCTTTGTAGGCACATACTCTAGCTTCACCTCATTTTCTATAACCTTCTCTCTCAATAAGTGATACTGGATTGAGATATGCTTTGTTCTTGAATGCATCCCCAGATTCTTTGATATATTGATAGCACTTGTATTATCACACAAGATAGAAATAGGTTAATTATATGATATTTTGATATCCTTCAATGTATTCTTCATCCACAACATCTGTGTGAAACAAAATGCTGCAACAATATACTTTGCCTCTGTAGTAGATAAAGATACTGAATCCTACTTTTTTCTTAGCCAAGAAACAAACCTACTTCCAATAAAGAAAAAACCTCCACTTGTACTTCTTCTATCATCCACACAACCTACCCAATCTTTATTTGTATAGGAACTTAAAGAGAAATTAATATCCTTTGGATACCATAGACCATAGTCTGGAGTTCCTTGCAAATATCTAAAAATCCTCTTTACTACTGCCACATGTGATTCTCTAGGATCTTCTTGAAATCTAGCCACAAGGCAAACTGCATGCATGAAATCTGGTCTAGTAGCAGTTAGATAGAGTAGTCCACCAATCATTGATTTGTACTTGCTCTGATCAATCTTAGGAGATTCATCATTCTTGCTCAAATTGCAACCAATAACCATAGGAGTACATACTAGTTTAGAGCCTTCCATTCCAAACTTCTTCAACATTTCCTTGACATACTTTGACTATGAAATGAATTTTCCTTTTTCTGTCTAATTGATTTGTAGCCCAAGGAAGAAATTCATCTCACCAAACATAGAAATCCCAAACTCCTTCTGCAAATCTCTTCTATAAACCTCTTGCACATACCTTCATTTCCTCCAAATATTATGCCATCAATGTACACTACCACAATTAAGATTTCTTCTCCTTCAACTTTGAAATTTAGATTGTTATCTGCAGTACCTTTATTGAATCCCCACTCCAACAAGTACCTATCCAGTCTTGCATATCAAGCTCTAGGAGCTTGCTTGATACCATATGATGCCTTCTTCAATCTGGAAACCATATTAGGATTGTTTGATAATTGAAAACCTTTTAGTTGTTTAATGTATACCTCTTCTTCCAACTCACCATTCAAGAATGTAGAATTCACATCCATCTGATAGACCTTGAAGTCCTTATGTGCTGCAAAGGCCAAAAACATCCTAATGGCATCCATTCTTGCCACCAAAAAAAATTTCTCCTCAAAATTTATTCCTTTTACTTGTGAGTAGCCTTTACACAAAAGTCTAGCCCTTATTCTCATTCAGCTTGTTCCAAAATACCCATTTAATTCCTATTACATTCTTGTTTTTTGGTCTTGGGACTAATTCCCAAGTCTGATTTTTCTCAATCTACATCAATTCTTCTTCCATATCTTTGGTCCAGTTCTCATCCTTACATGCTTCAATTACTGTCTTAGGTTCTACTTTGGGAAGTAGACACAAATTTACTAGTTCTTCTATCATAGTGGCTTTTCTTCTTGTTAATACGCCTCTAATCTTATCACCAATGATATGAGCTTCAAAATGATTCTTCTACACATAATCAGGAGTCTTAGGAATCCTTTCTAGAGCTTCTTCCTCTTCAACCTACATCTCCTTTTCCTTTTCTTCTCCTTTTCCTTTTCTTCTTCTTTTCCTTCTTCTCTATAAGAAGACTCGTCAGATTCATATCCTTCTATCAGTATTGAGATTTTATGTGGTTCTTCATCTAATTTGACACTTGCACTTTCAACTATCTTCTTCAGCCTCTTGTTGTAGCACCAGTAAACCTTACTTCTTACATAATATCCAAGGAAGAATCCTTCATCTGACCTTGCATCAAACTTTCCCAAACTTTCTTCATCTCTTGAGATAACATTTGCTTCCAAACACTAAAATATTTGAGAGTAGTTCTTTCATAACATAGTTCATAGGGAGTCTTTGAACTATTTACTCTTGCTTGTACTCTATTAAGTATGTATGTTTTAGTATGAATAGCTTCTCTCCAATAGACATCTGGTAGATTTGCTTCCTGAATTGTCCTATTCTTTCTTTCCACAACTCCATTCTGTTGAGGAGTTTTAGGGTATGACAAATGCATTTTTATTCCATAATCTTCACAAAATTTGTTAAACTCATTAGATGTGAACTCTCCACCTCTATTAGACCTTAAGCACTTGATTTTCATATCCATTTCATTCTCAGCCATAGCTTTAAATTATTTAAACTTGTCTAGAGCTTTTGATTTTTCTTTGAGAAAAGTTACCCAATTAATTCTAGAGTAATCATCAATTAACAACATGAAATACCTATCACCTTGAAAGCTTCTTATTCTTGTAAGTCCACATAGGTCTATATGCACCAAAAATGTCCTTTGGTAGAAATTTATTTGATATTGAACCTCTTTCTTGTTTTTTTCCCAACTTGACATTCATTGCAAACTACATTGATAGGCTTTGTAATTCTTGGTAGATCTCTCACAGCTTGAGTAGAGCTAATCCTCACTAGACTATCAAAATTGATGTGACACATTCTTCTATGCCATAGCCAACTTTCATTGATTTGATTCATAAAACACTTACCATTAACACCATTCAACTGATAAACATTCCAATCTATTCTTGTTCCTACAACAACCAGAGTTCCAGATTTTCCTTTTTTGATTTCACAACCACCATCCTAAAATACAAGATTATATCCTTTTCTACATATTTTTCCTACACTCAGAATATTAGGTTGGAGACCCTTGACATAAATAACATCATCTGTATTATGCTTTCCATCAAAACTAATTGATCCTTTTCCACATATCTCAACAGATGTGTCATCACCAAACTTAACAAGACCACCTTCAAACTTCTCAAGTTTAACAAACTTAATCTTATCAATTGTTATATGATTTGAGCATCTACTATCAATTATATACTAATCTTTAACATTCAGAGCATATCTTTAACATAATAACTTCTCTTGATGGATTTACCTTTTCTATCCTTATATTTGTCATTTGAAACTTTGGCTGGACATATTGAAGCATAATGACCTATCTTTCCATAGCTAAAACAATTGAAAGTCAACTTACCTCTATACTTTTTAGTTCCCTTTTTCAATCTTCTAACAAAATTTGCTTCTATCTCATCAAGATCATCTGAATTTGATCCATTATCCTTCTCTATTTTTCTAGCTTTAACGATCAAGTCTCTTTTCTTGAATCATTTTGACCAAACTCTCTCAATTCAAAACTAGTCAAATCAAAAAACAATTGATCTCTAAAATAATGATCTAAATATTGAACTTCCTCAATAGCAGAAACTTTATGACTATAAGATTTAGGAAGAGTTCTCAATACCTTCTTTACCACTTTATCTTCTTGTAGTTTTCCACCAAGGCCATTAATGGAATTGATAACTTCATCCACTCTATGCTTGCTTGTAGCTTGTAATATCTTCATCTATTGAAATCCTTAGGGTTTCAAACTTAGTCTTCCAATTCTACATTTTTTCTTGCTTGACCTTATCATCTCCTTCATAGACACTTTATAGCTTCTTCCAAATTTCTTTAGCATATTTGTAGCTCATAACCTTCATAAGTTTTGAATCAAAAAGACCACTCAAAAGAGTATTCCTTTCTTTTCCATTGTTCTCATATGCCTTCATCTCATCATCAGTTTTCATACCATTAGTGGGAATGGTATATCCATCTTCAATTGACTTCCAAACTCCAAACCTTAAGGAAACAAGAAAACCTTCTATCCTGGTTTTCCAAAATGCATAATTCGTCCCATCAAATAAGGGAACCTCCTTCTAGTGCACCATCTAGATCTATCTCAAGAGGTTAAGCTTCTTCCAAGGAACCTTGATCTTATACCAATTTTTAGATGCACAAGACAACTGAAAGGGGGGTGAATCAATTATACATTGAAACACCAAAACCCTCATAAACATTCAAATCTTTATTAGCTCTTAAAACCTTAATCAGATTTAGCATGAAAGTAAAAAATTAAAACAACAACACATCGAAACACCATGCACAATAGAACACCAGATTTACATGGAAAACCCAAGAATGGAAAAACCACGATGAGGATTATATCATAATATAAAGTAATAGCAACACCAAATATAATAGGTTCACTATCGAAGTGATCACTGCCAAAGGACTCACTATCCAAAAGAAATAAGATAGAAGGGGTGGCTCACTACCAATTTGAACTACTAAAAATGCATCTCTTATGTCGGAGGTACAGTTCCATTGAAGCACAAACAACTCATTTAATAGACTAAAATGTAGACACCTTCTACTCACTCTATTTGGGAGTCATAGGTATTAAATATCACACTCATATCACCACACTTGATTACTTTCATATATTTTGCATCACACACACACTCTGCTTAATGTACACAATAACTCACCATGTATTTTTACCATTCATGACCTAAAACAATTTCAATTAGGCCGACCTTAAGGAAACATATGCAACATCAAATAGGTCGGCACCAAACACTTCCATGGTCTAAATAATTGAAGGTAGACCACACCACAACTTAACTGGGACCCAAATCTATATCGACATGCTTCTCAACACTTCCACAAACAACAATCATCTTCCATAATTAGCGTTAGCATGCTAGGTCAACCAAACTTGTACTAACATTGACAAGTGACCATAAACATGCCTCTCTAGGTCTAGAGACATCTCGCAGACAAAACTGCAACATTTTAAAACATCTCAAAATTTTCCACATCATCAATTCATATTCACCACTACTATTGCAATCACTTGAAACTTAAGAACACCTTTATTTTGTGCAATTGAACACACTGGCATAGACACCCAACTCACCAAACAACCTTGTGAAACACCACAAAATTTGAAACTTCAAGGGAAGGTAGATACGGACAATATAAGCATGTTCCCAGATCCTTAAGACAAGAACCTTCACCACAGGGAAATGTGAAGCAATCTCATTTCTCCTACACACCATGTTTCACTAGACAAACATACTGTCAAACACAAATTTCATTGCAAAAAGATCTAGAATTTGAAACTCTGGATATAGAACCTCTAAACACCTCTAATCATCATATCCAAACCACATAGGCATATCTTCAACCATGAATAAATGTAGAGTAGAACACTGAACACCACTCTATCACACTAAACTCTCTTTTATTCAAATTTTCTCAAAAGCACTTGGAAACCAAGTGAACCAACTACATCAGCGACACTACTAACATCTCTACAACATATTTGTAACATATACAATGCCTCTCATCAACTATATCACATCCAACTATCTCTCCAAACACAACTTCTACAACTATACTGAAGTAAGACATCAATGACAACACCAACGTTGTGTTGACATCAATACCAACAACTCCAGTCTTCCAACAACTCCAATGCTAGGGGTTGACATCATCAACACTAGCAGCATTCCAACATTGTCTTAATACAAGGGCTTGGCATCAATGACAACACCCAAATAACTCACAAACAACTCAAGCTTCCAACAAGTAGAAGACGCCTTTGTGTCATAATGGTATTACATTGGGAGATAGTGATGGAGGGTGGGCTAGTTGGATTTTTAGACTCTAAATTATTCATCTAAACATCAACCATTATTTTATCATTCATTAATTATCATCATATCATCCATTAATCATTTATCATATTTATTTACCATTAATTAATAATTTATTACCATTAATTATCATCTATCAACCATTAATTAATTATCATCATTTATTAATTATTTAACATTAATAATTTATTTATCACATTTCCCATTTATTAATTAATAATAGTTCTTATTTTCTCACTATCCATTTATCCATTAACTAAATAATATTTTATTATTTAATTAATGAGAGCTAAATATCCATTTTAACAAATAAATAAAATCTCCATTTCTCACCTCACTAGTTAACTCCATCTTCTAATGGAAAATTCTTCTCATTTATCCATTTAATAAATTAAGAACTTCATTATTATCCTTCTAGGAGCTTGAAATGATATTTTTCCATTATCAATTGAGTTGTCTTGTCCACTTTTTTGTGTTGACTCCACAATCAATCCTAGTAATGCCTTATCTTGAATATTACCCTCATCCTCTCATCATTTTCATTTAATCAATTATTTATACAATTTTGTTCTATATCAAAATCTAAAGTGTTATTCTATCAAAAATTATTATCAAAATCCATAGTTCTATGTTGATGAGTTGCATCCACATCCATCAATGAGCAAGTCACTAAAGCAAGATCGATATGATATTTGCATAAAGTTAAATTATTTTATTTATTTTTATGTTTTAAATTTCTTCCCAACATTTTTGTGAGCATGCTAACCCACTAGTTTGTTGTGATTTGAGGAAGTTTTTAGTGTTTTCTCTTTTGTAGGTCCTTTGTTTTTCTAGGTGGTTTTTTAGATCAATTTTTTTAGAAGCCTCTTGGTGTGAAACAAATGTCATGGTTTCATTGAAAAGGTCCAAGAAGTTAATTTTGGCATATAACACTCTATTTTGATTGAATCTTTTTATATGTTTTTATAGGTCACTTTAGGTTCAGATGGTACACGATTTCATACGATTGCACATAATCCATACAGCCACATGCTTGTACTGTTTAGACTATATCTTACTACTCACTGTGCTTTTACATGTTTTTGGTAGATATTCATTATATAACCTAAATTTGGGTTTTTTGTTAATTTTATACACATAATTGTAGTATATTCATAAAATCATAGGTTAGATACACATGCATAGTGATTTAAAATCATATATGCACATATCCTTGATATATACATTAGATCATGGATAAATACATAGGGTTTTGTAATATATACACAAGCCTGCATGGGATATACATACATTGGTGGGATATAGTGAAATCCACCCTTGCTCTATAATATATAAATAAATCCTTTCACACACACAAATACACATACACAAAAAACCCCATATCATATACAAAAACCTACAATTTCTATTAGTGTATACACATCAAAGCATATACCTATTCTTGTGTAGTATACATATAACCCATAAGTGTATATACATTGAATTGTTACACAAAATCCCATGTGGGTACATAGCTCATTGATAGGAGATTTAGTATTTTTTTTATTTTTTGAACCCTTTAGCCCTTGGTCACATGAGTGACCAGGAGCTCTATTGCTCCAACTCTTAGCCCTCGATCGCAAAAAAACAATAATACTAGGCCATGTGGGGTGAAGAATTTGGTCCCCATTTAAAAAAATTGAGTGCATATCCCTTGTTCACATTGGAAAATAGGAGCCAAGTTGAAGGGGCTAAAGTCATGCCCCTACCCCTTTGATATTTAAAAAACCTACTTGCACTAAAATGGCTATAACTTTTGCAATACTAATTAGATTTTTGACTTTTTATAAGCATTGGATATTTGGTTTTGAGCTTGACACAATGGATCAAGCTATTTTTTCCAAATCATACACCAAAAATTAGGAATAATGTTCAAAATATATGTTTCAATTTAAATCTTTAGATGAGCATAACTTTTAAGTATGAAATAAAATTTTAATGATTTAAAAAATATTAGAAAAATTGAATAATCTAATGTTGCAACCTATTTCAATTTAGAATATTTTTTTAATGTTTTGTACAATATTTTAAATGCAACATCCTTCCTTGACCAAATACTAAAACTTAAAAATTATCCTTCTCACAAGCCAAAAATATAAGATTTCTAATCTAGTAGTTTTGTAGGATGACCACAAGAAGTCTTGTTTATGTACATTTATTTACTTTTTGTTTTGTTTTCCAAATCATTAATTTATAGGATTAAAACATACCTTTACATTTTTAGGTTTTTAATTAATAAACGAGTGTCTTTTAATTTTGAATGAGTGAGTGCATATGCTCTTCTCTCACATGCTTATGTGACTTTGAGAATTAGAAACATAACTTCTTCATAATTTATTTTTAGAAGGATTTTCTTATATTTCACCACCAAGTGAATGGCCTCAACTCTAATGTTTGGGAAGAGTGTAAAGAGTGGGCGGTGAATCAAAAGACACACCTCTTGGAAGTTATAATTTTATCATTTAGGCTAAGCCTCCCAGAACTTTATACCTTGAGGAAGTAAAGGAGAAGGGTGAGCTACTCTTTAAATTTTATTTTCATAGATTAATCCTCATGTTCCCTCATAATATATCAAGGATTTCCCTTAGTCTCATGTATATCCTAGTCTAATACTTTTGACCATCCTTCCTTGTTGTGCATCAAATACTGGTTAGGCCTAAGAAGTTACTCATAATATAGAGTGGGGATATAGAGCTAACGTTAGGTAAGTATTTGGCATCCAAGGTAAGAGGTGCATAGATGGTGCATGACCTTGAATTCCACAACTATCCATCACTTGATAGATATCATTTATGTGGGCCCACAAGGATTGACACTCACACCTAAATAATTTCAGGATTATTTGTGTGTCTTGTATGCTATTCATTGTTTGATTGGAACCTTCCCACTTTAATCCAAAATGAGACTTTATCCTTTCAAGACATGTTTTTTAAACCTTCCTATCTTTTTCTTAGTTTAAGTTTTCAAAAACTTAAAAACCATAATATCCAAAAAATAATAGTCATAAGTTCATGCTACCCATCACTAGGTTACAAGACAAGAATAATATGGAGAAAAATATTTCAATAGCACATATTTATTAGAAAAAATATAGGAGATGAGACCACACTATCCCCTAACTTTGTCTAATCTAAACTAAGTAACCTCATTAGGAAAGAAACTATAGTTACCTCCATATTTCAAAATCCCTTACATGATAAGTCCCATCATAATTGTAGTCCCCTCTAACATCAATCAATCCAAACCTAATAACTTCACCACACAAGAACACATAGTCATATTCACCTTCAAAAACCAATTGTATGAAAATTCACAATAAATAACCACCTACCCCTTTAATAATATTGTTTTCCACCTTAAAATATAGATGAAGAAGATATGACAGATCAACCAAATTTTTCTCTTATTTTTTCCAAATTTGTTAAAGATGACCTTACTCAAACCTATCTAGATCAACTTATAAACTATAATAGCACACATTTATTAGAAAAAATATAGGGGATGGGACCACACTCTCCCCTAACTTTGACTAATCTAAACTAAGTAACCTCATTAGGAAAGAAACTATAGTTACCTCCATATTTCAAAATCCCTTACATGATAAGTCTCATCATAATTGTAGTCCCCTCTAACATCAATCAATCCAAACCTAATAACTTCACCACACAAGAACACATAGTCATATTCACCTTCAAAAACCAATTGTATGAAAATTCACAATAAATAACCACCTACCCCTTTAATAATATTGTTTTCCACCTTAGAATCTAGATGAAGAAGATATGACAAATCAACCAAATTATTCTCTTATTTTTTCCAAATTTGTTAAAGGTGACCTTACTCAAACCTATCTAGATCAACTTATAAACTATAATAGCACATATTTATTAGAAAAAATATAGGGGATGGGACCACACTCTCCCTTAACTTTGACTAATCTAAACTAAGTAACCTCATTAGGAAAGAAACTATAGTTACCTCCATATTTCAAAATCTCTTACATGATAAGTCCCATCATAATTGTAGTCCCCTCTAATATCAATCAATCCAAACCTAATAACTTCACCATACAAGAACACAAAGTCATATTCACCTGAACAAAAATCAATTGTATGAAAATTCACAATAAATAACCACCTACCCCTTTAATAATTATCCTATGCTAGAAAAAATGTTTTCCAATTTTCCTAGTACAACATCATATAATAATTTTAGTTCTAATATGAACATTAATTCATCTACCTTGCAAACAAACCCATCATCTAACCCCACTCAACTTAGAGTCCAACCCACCTTAACTAATCAAAATATTCCTCAACCACAAACAACATTCTCATCTATGACACAAATAATTCAATTTTTTGCCACCTTTTTCTTTATCCCAATCATTTCTTTCTCAACTAACCATGATTCCTTATTACACCTCATCACAAAAACCTATAAAATCTTACCTTTCGCTCCTTACATTTTAACCTACTTTCCAACAACCATCGTTAATAAATAAAAACTATCACCCCTAAACACATCCCATTTCATCCATAAAAAATATCCAAACAATAATAGTAAATACCACCTACATTCCAATGGACATATCTACAAACGCCTTTCCAACAACATAAATACTATATACACCACCAAAAAATTCCAACCCACTTATCAACAACCACCATCGCATGTGCCAAATCCAATTGGGATTCCCTTCACCCAAGAGTGGAAAGAGATGAAGGATACACATAAGGAAATACAAATAAGGAATTTACAATAAAATATAAAAAAAAAGAGCTATGTCCCTACCCCTTTGATAGGTGAATATTACTAGTCCCTTTCCCTTAGAATTCAAAAATACCAATACTAGACAAATATAAGGGGAAATGAGACCCACATGACCATGTAAAATATTTTTTCATTGAAAGATAGGAAGTGTCCTATAGTGACATATGCCTCATGATATTATTCCTAACAAGTTTGGGAGAACAAAATCTTGAAGGTTTTCACACCTACCTCATGGGTCCATTACCGCTTTTACATAATTAGTAGAAAAAGTTGTAAACCATTTCTCGTATAATATAAAACATGAACTTTCAATGTTTGACCTTTGTAATTCCAATCAATGAAATAGTGTTAGAATTTCTTCCTTCCTCCAAAAATGGAGGGGTCTCACTAGTCACTTCCCTTCATCCATACCTGAAAAATAATTCATTAATATTTTCATCATAAAATTTATTACATAAATTGATTTTTGTTTACAAGTCCATTATGTATCAACCTTTGATAAAATTATTTACAAAGGAGTCACCATAGATAAATACATTTTCACCAAGGTCTTGGTCAAAATATATAATGACAAAGTAATGTTACACAAATAAATAATAAATCATGATTTTGGCCTAAAAATAAAAATGTTGTAAGTGATGGGGTCACTGATTCCAAAGTTATCCAAATTGCATCGATAATTTCAAACAAGATAAACTCCACTATTCAAAAAATCCTACATAAAACTTTTATTTCTATTCCACAAGGACACCAAGACTCCCATACAAATTAAATATGCAAATATATTCCTTTAGGGGAATCTATAGAAACATAATTTAAAAAAAATTCAATGCAAATATAATAAAATATGCATATACTCAACCATTTGATGAAAACAAACCCAAACCCACATAATATAGGGAAAACAAATATTGTAAATACAATTGTGTTAAAGGTCATACCCTTTCCAATGCATGCAACTCAAAAAAATATGTCTAAGATCTTATTGATCATTGAGAACTTATAGTGGAAGGTTCCTCATCCTCTTCACCTAATGAGAAATTTGGTATCTATCAAGATCAATTTCTTAAGTATGACCAAAATTAACCTTTAGTGTAAAATAAAGGCCCATATCAAAATACCCAAAAAAATAATGTCAATACCACAACCACTCATATGACTTAGTAGTTGATCACATCGAAGAAGTCTATCCACAAATAAAAACTATCACAATAAAAAATCCTAATTGTGTTGTGATTACTAGGCATGGTCAAGTTACCATCCAAAGGACACCTTATCCTCTCAACAAGCCACCCAATATGAATTCCTTAAGCATCTTTAGAAGAATCTAGCATAAATATATATCTTGGATCTTCTTAGATCATCTCCTCGTTATAAGGACATATTGGACCATGATTTGAGAGTCACGATTTCCTAGTGATATCATCCTTGATCAATTCTAAGCCCTCGTAGATCACTTATCTTCTTCGTATTAGTTTGTATTCACTCCAAATGACACATGCATTCTATTGAGCCATCCCATAACAAAGCCCTCTATATAGATGTTATTATCAATAAGTGTAAAGTAAAATAAATCCTAATAGATGGCATGCACAATTTGAATTTGTATACATAAAATTATCAAATAATTAGGATATTCTAATGATAACATTGAACCCCAAAATAAAATAAATATTAGAGCTTATGATGGTGCAAATAGAGAAAACCAGTGCATCATTTGGCTTCCAATCCAAGTGGGTCCAATCCTATATAACACCTTGTTTCACATTCTTGAACTTGAAATTTGATCTAACATCCTTCTTGGTCACCTATGGACCCATGAGATGTAGGTAGTCCCATCCACATACAATTAATGTATCAAATTATTATAAAAAATTATAGAAATTGTAGTTCTCATTAACACTAATCCCTTTGAATACTACATATTATTGGAAGATCCTTACAATAAGTCCCATAATTTTCTTGGTGTGGATGTCACCTTTCCTCCATCATCATTACCATATTCATCCTATGTTGATCTTGCCAGTTTGGAATTAAAAAAACCACTAATCTTGAATCGTAAATCAAGGTCAAGATCATAGAAAAGGGTGTGAGAAACATGAGCTACACAATGCCTTCTATTTTTTCCAACTCCCTTTTTCTCCATGGTACTATACAAAGTCTTAGCAACATAAGAAAAAAGATCATAAGGTCATCAAATGTGATCATTTTTATTCTTTTTAGAATGGATTCCTTGATGATGAGATCATAAATAGGATGACATAGGAATAACTTATTTTCTTCAAGATATAGGATTGAATAGTACTATGTTGTATGTTGAATGAAATAATTTTATACTAGTATTTAATAATCATTTCTAGAAAAGGACATTAAATTAAAAAAGAAATTGGTTTGGATATTTTTGAGGTTATACCTCTAAAAGTGGGTAGGATGGACGGAGAGATATTATTAATTGGACCATCTTCATCTAGGTTTAAGTTAATATGGTATAGAAATGTTCTTTCTACCCTTCTTTCTTCTCTTCCATTGTTGTTATCCATTATTTTTTATAAAATAAATATATTAATTTTTTAATCTCAAGGGTTTAGTGTGAAATATTAGTTGGGTCTTGATTGACCAATTGATGTTGAGAAAATTCTTCAATCAAGACATTTTTCCCCTTAGCTTCAATGATTGGTGTTTGAGTTGGGGGGTTTTGAAATAAATCTTCTATGAGGTCCCCCTTTTCTAACCATGTAGAAGAAGTTGTTAATATTTTTCATTGACATGAGTTATCTAAATATATTCCTAATGACACCTAGAATAAAGAATAGTCCCCAACAATTACACTAAAAAATGATGAGGTGCTATCAAACCTCGTACTTTAGTAAATTATTATGTTATCAATTTGGATGGTGTCTAATGGTTGTATTTAATAAGAAATAAAATATATCATTCCAATGATTATTTTTAGTGTTACAAAATAAAATGAATGCTCATGCAAGAATACAATAAATTTATGAAAACATTTGAAACCTATTTATAGAAAGGAATTTGAAATCTTAGACTAGAAAAGTGCTTAAAATTTAAATTATGGAAATCATTCAAAATTTATTACAAAAATAAAATAGATTTTAAACTACTTGACTATTTTTAGAAAGTAGGTCTACACTATCAATTTATTCAAAGTATTTTCATTAAGTGAAAGTCTTAAGGTAAAATTTCTCACTGACTTTCTACATGTAATACAATGCTTCAACACATACACCATACACTATATAATGCACAAAATAATATAGATAACACTAGACAACACAAAATAAACTATCATGTAGGTAAAAACTTAAAAAGTCATTTTATTTACTGAAAGTTCAAATACTTCAACATAAACACAATAATTCATAATAAAAATTTAAACTGAAACACTTATATATAAATCATTGTCCTTCTTCCCCAATCAAGTGACCAAATATTTGGAGGATATAACTTTTTAAAAATCACAATATCATCCTACAAATTACATAACATACTCGAAAATAAACTACATTTTATATTGTATGTATTCACAAAATATATTTTAAAATGAACATCACAGAGCTATATATTATTTATCCTACATATTTATGCCTATGATTTAGCATCATGTAGTTAATGCATGATTATTGTTTAGGATTTTGAGCAAAAAATGATAAATACTAGTCCAACTATAGTTAATAAAATGATTTGTTTCATCAATAACAAAGAAATCAAAAATTTGAGGAAATAGACACTCAACATGAGTTTTCTTCTCACATATTTATGTATGTGTGATAGACCATGTTGTAAAATATCTCACCACTTACCCAAACATGGGATAGGTGTGATGAACAGGGTATACTTTTCTATTTATATAAATTCTCTAGAACTACCTATATAGACATTCTAGCTATGAAAATTTTAAGGCTTTCTAAGATAAGACCATCCATTTCCACTTCTTTTGGAGTCTATCTTCTAGAGCTAGACAAACATTTAGTACCCTATTTCATCAAAATGAATATTTTCACCAAGATTGTTAGAATTGATTTTTTTACACAATAAAATAATAGAAATACATACATCATTCTTAATTATGATAGTGAATAATTCATCATACAATTAGATTAATATTATGATGATAGGATTTTTAGTTAGTAAAGGAAGGTTCTTTTATTTAAGTATGAGGCTAATATGCACCTCATCAACCACTAATCCATCAAAGGTTGGGTGATACAAAATATCTTAGGGCTATTAAGAGACTCTTTAGATCTCATATACCCAAAAAGGATCAAGAGACCTAGGGAATGGAATGAGACCTCCAATAGCATTCATTAGCCCATTCATCATCCCACCTTGATGTGTTGGAACTATTGGTTTGGAACTATTTATGGTGTAAAGTACAAGTAATCACTTTCAATATTGGATGTACACAATAAAACCAAATCATCATTATGATTTTGACATATCATAAATCTTATAATATGGAATTTATGATTGATGATAGTAATGGTGGTAGATATATACATCTATTCTAAATTAGGTAAATAATTATTATTATCATATAATCAAAATAATTTGCATGATTTCTTTAGCTGATAATAAATTAATTATTTATAAATAATGTCACCCTTCTTTAACTTTTAAAAAATATGGAAAAATAATATTTCACCCAAGTAGTCATTATGAAATTGTTTTACCAAAAAATAATGCAAACTAAGTCTAGATGCCTCTATTATCCTTTATTATTTTAAATTTCATATATAACCACTCTTTTCCCTACCATAGTCATCCGCACATCAAACTCTACAAAATATGATACAACACTTTTATTTACCTTAGTCAATCCAATAAGAAACCATATGTGTCAAGAGAAAAGTGAAGCTTGATTATCCTAAGAAATTGTTAAATGATCATACATTAGTTGGTGTGCATACCTAAAAGATGAATTCATCTAGAATTTCTCAAGAAATCATTCCATGGTCTGGGAGAAAAAATTAAATTCATTTTGTTGTTCATCCTGATGATGGATCACGGAGTATGATCTGAAACGTTGATATAAAAAATTGCACATAGTTGATCCAAAAATCTTGTTCACTATGTTATTAATAAATTCATTCTCGAAACCATTATCTAATTATCTAAAATTTATGTAGATGATATTGATCTTTATCATGAAAAATATATAACATAGAAAGAAATGATAGACAATTTTTTTAGGGAGAATCATTTCCCCAATTTGTAATAGGAAAGAAGGGGAATAATAAGGGTATTAAAAAATATATAATCCTTGAGCCTTGGAAGTCTATAGTGGTATGGATAACAAAATTATTTACGTATGAAGGTCAATTTAACATAGTAGTGGGACTAGTATTTTTAATTTTGACCTCATTATATAGTAGTATTCAACCCTTATTCATAATTTTATTCATATAGTAGTATATCTCATAAAATGAGGGCATATCATCATTTTATTCATGCCAAATAATACTTAATTTTTTCCCTTCTACACTAAATGATTCAACTATGCACTGGTAAATGGGTTTTTCTTTAGGATCAATCAATAATTGGAAATAAATAAAATTATATTTTTATATAAATATCAAGATTATTGTAGGGCCAATGATAGGAAGGATGAATTCTTTCATCTTAAACAAAAATAAGATTAGAGTCTAGAATATTTTCTAGATAGATTCCTCTCTGTATTAAAATGATGTGGTGAGGATAAAATGACTCCTAAACTAGTTAAAACAATACTTTTAAAAGGAATTGTTGAGGATGTATGAAGATCTATTTCCTTAATGAGGAAAGGATATGTAGCCAAACTATATCTCACTAAAATCTTTGTGCTTTGTAGAAACTACTTTAGAACTAAAGGAGGAATTAGGGAATCTATCTTGATGAGAGGGACCAATAAAATAGGACAATTAGGGAAGAAATATAAAATTTGAAGATTCATATTATTATTCAATTAAATACCACCCTTGATGGAATACAAGCCAAAACTTGAAACTCAAAAACACTCTTTATCTTGCTCGGATGTAGAAAAAACACTTGTTATGAGAATGTCTTTTGGAAAATATTTATGTTTGTCAAATTTGTGATAAAAATCACCATAATGACCAATGTGAATTACTTCACATGATAAAAATTCCAAGAAAAAGTCTTTCCTAATAAAGGAGGAGGTTAATTATGTAGGGCACATACTTGAAATAAATTTTTCTTATGACCAAGCCTCAAACCTACATTGGTGACCATGACCCAACTAGAGTAATGATCAATAAACATCAACTTAGTCTTAGTATCAAGGAACATAATATAGGGAGCATACTCTTGGGGACCCCAAGAATGGGAAAATCAACAATGGTATAAAATGGTCTAATTAGTCACAATAGTCATCGTATTCCCCAAATCCTACACCATAATGAAATCCTCCATATAACCAATTTTATCAAGGACTTCACCACATAAAAAATTAGTAACAACATCTATTACCATTACCATAGAATCAATAGAAGGTTGACCAAGTTACACAACCTCAACTCCCAACCTAATTGATTGCTAATCTAAAGAATATTAGATAGGTAGCACCTATGTATTCATTGAATAAGAAAATATGGTTGGAATAAACACTATACACTATGAAGGTGTGCAACTTAGGTCAAGGATAGATATTTGTCAATTACATCAACCTACTAGAGAATAGAAATACTTTCAATAATATAAAGTTATTTATGTTAGTCAAAAGATAAGAATCCTATTAGAGAACCTTACAAAACATCCATTTATGAGGCTAGCCTAGAGAAAGCCTCTGACACTTTCTAGAATTATTTTTCAGAGCCACCTCATAGAATCTTCTTGCTAACTTCTACAAGTTATCTTCTAAAAATTCTCCAAAGATGCTTTCTGGAGCTTTCTTATAGAATTATTTTAACAATACACTAGAACATTCCAATAAAAATGTTTTTGAAAAGTTAAACAGCATTTACAGGGCATTATACCCTACACAATGATCCACAAGGGCCAAAAAAGGACAAGTCTTAAACAACTAACATAAACAAGGAAAAAACCAGAGACAGCCCAAAGGCAGCACAACAACAGCAGAGAAACAACAGATAGACCAGCAACAGGAGCAACTAACTGGCTTCGTCCCAGTTCTTGATCAGGAGGTCCACCGCCTCGTCTCCCACCCACTCTTTATTTTCCTGGCTATTGTTCCCCTCTAGTTCCTCTTTTATGGCATTTGATAGAGTACTCGTAACAAAGTGACCCAGTTTCATGGTGAAGCGGATCAGCCCCCGAAATATTTTGTCCAGAGTGTCCAAACACTTTGCCACCTTATCCGAATCCACCCCAACATCCATAGCACCCTGAACCTCACCAGGCTCATCCACCAGCGGTTGCGAAGGGCGCGAGCCAGAGCCATCAGAAGGGAGCTTGCTGTCCACCGGAGTAAGCTGGGGCCTCTCCACTAAATCTTCTTCCACCTCTTCTGACTCTTCTTCCTTGTAACCCTTGTTGTCTGACTGCTCCTCGTCTGAATCCTCAATGATTAATCTCTTCTTGTTGTTCTTAGCTAGCCTCCCAAATCTCCTCTTGACACTTTCCCCTCCAGTCATCTCCGTGTTCCCCACAACCGTGTCCCCTCTGGAATCTTTCCTAACCACATTCTTACCCTTGCCATCTTTGACAGTTGCAGCCTGCATGCATTTCTCCTTACCTTTTTTCAACATAGTGCCAGTAACAGTCATGTCAGCCTAAGTTGCTTTTAGCTCATAGAGCCCTTCCGCCGCACTGGCATGGGCCTTGCCTAATCCACCCTTAAGCTTTTTGGAGGTAAATTTGGTCTTGGCATTCCCCAAATTATCAATATTAGACTTTCGAGGAGGACTCTTGGACTCAGCCGGGGAGATATGCGTCGTGGAGAGGGGTTCAATGTTCTCAACACGGATAGCGGTGATGGCTTCGGGTGGGCAGAGGGCAAGATGAAAGTGATACAGGCGAAGAATTAGCCCTTGATGGAGCGGGAGCGACGGAAGATCACAGCGATTTCGGCTGGCCGATGCTTTACACTTGTCCACAAAACTTTCCAGGTCCATTAGAAGGAAAAACGAAAAACTAAGAAGCATTTTGTGCCTAAGGTGGTTTAACAGGGAGAAATGATAAAAGAAGCAAGTTTTGAATCTACCTTCCAGCGTAACGTATTTCATCAGCGCCATGCAAACCTGGTCCCACGGCTTAGGAAGCTCTTCCCTTTCAAACCCTGCCTGGTTCTTAACAGGGGTCTCCTCTCCTCTGAAAAATGCCTTTAGGCTCTCATGGTCTGGCTTTTTGGTGTGCTTAGGATATTTTTTCCCTTCACACAGCAAACCTGTAGCCTACACAATAACATCCTTACTGATTTCGAACAAAATCCCCCCAATGGAGACCCTCCTGTCCTTCCACGAGCTGGCAAATTGACCCGATAAAATGGGATCAAGGCCGACTAAGCTTTCCATGAGCGGAGCAATTCTTCCCTCCACACAAATGTGCCAGACAAGCAGGTTGTTTCGGAATTCATCACAATTGTCTAGTTTCGTTCGAACGCAATCACCACCCATACTGCCAGACTTCACAGGAAGCTCATAGAAATGCACGAAATACCAAAAGTAGCAGTCGTGAACAATAATGTTAACCAAATAGTTAAGGCAGGGATTATAGCGAAGCAAATCTAAACTCGCATACCAATCACACGCGCGGAGAGGAAATATGCCATAGTGAGAAAAGACACAAAATTTAATGAATTTATGATTATAGTATAGAGGGCGAAAGTTGGTGGAGATGTAGGAAAAGTACGAAACCCCATGTAGACAGACTAACAAACTAATTTTAGTAATTCTCCAAAATAAGCCAAAAGATCCCCTAGCTAAACTAGTCGGCCCGAAGTCTCTAGAAAGCGGCCAAATTGTATCATAGAAAGTCACATCATTATTAATACACTCACTCCTCCAAAAGTAATGAGGAGATAAAACAAGCAATCCAATTCCCAAAAGAGTAGCCCGCACAGTACGGTCCCTCACCTGATAATAAGTCACGTCCTTCCAATTAATCTGCATCACGTCACCAAAACTAGACTTGAACTCCTCAATTAAATCCCCACCCCACCATCTCATCATAATCTTATAAACTAAACCCATCCACCAAGTCCAAAGGACATACACATGGATGCTCCTTCCCCTGCCCCATACTTGCTCAGCTCTACCAGGATAATTCCACCTATACTCCATACCAATATTGACATTCATCCACCAGCACATCCAAATTAACCAGTGGGCCCCCCCATCAGCTCTCGTCATCCAAAAGTTGAACATCATTATAAACCATGGTAGCCTTTTCCCGCTCTATCAACGCTTGAATATTTGGCGGCAGTCTTTCCTTATTCCTCCAACATCTAGCCAAGTCCCAACCCGAGCCAAGATTAGCCAAGGCATCTGCCACACAGTTGCCTTCTCTAAAAATATGAGTCACCTTTTTGTCCCTTAATTTAGACATAAGGAAGCTAGCATCCATCAAAATGTCCTTGGTATTCCAACCTATAAATCTATCTTTTTCCACAACATCCGTCACCGCTTTGGAATCTCCTTCAATATGGAGATTAACAATCCCCAGAGAAACAACGATTTTGAGGCCCATAAACAACGCACGAGCCTCAACCACCAGAGCCGACAGAACCCCAATTCCACCAACAAACCCCGCCACCATATTCCCCATAGAGTCTTTGATAATCCCACCTATACTTGCCCTTCTCGGGTTGCCTTTAGCAGCCCCATCAAACCCTTACCTGGATCCTTTATGAGAGTTGACCTCAAAAGTATAGAAGAACATCATGTTTCAAAACAAGCCCTTTTTTTTAAGAGATGAAAAAGTTACACCAAAATGCTCTCTAGAACCAATTTCTTTAAATGAAACTCACCTTATACAAGAGATCAAATGGTTGAAAATAAAAGTTCTATCATTTTATTGATAAAAGAAATAATCAAACTAAATCAACTAGCTTAGCAATTATGCATAAAAGTTTTAAGGAGGAAAAATAATAGATTAACACTGTTTAGAATGACAAATACCTAGCCAACCTCCTTTCAATGGAATTTATTAGACCTAAAAAAATTGATCCTAGTAGTCCTTTTGATTACTATATCTCCTAATGGAATTAAAATAAATTTAAACTTATAGATTTGGGAGATGCTACTAATGTCACAACTATAGATGTAATGGAAAAGTTGTCATTAATAAACCTACAACCTTTAAGTATTATTCTTTATATGGTATACTAATCTATTTCCAATATGGTATACCAATATATTTCCATTCTAAAAGGGATATTAGAACTTTTTTAAGTCATGGTTGCAACCTGGGAATATCCTATAGATTTTTGGGTTGTTTAGTCATGTACCCTAAAGATCATTATTTGTTGACATCGGGAAGACCTTGGCTAGCTACAATTACAACCTTGATAGATTGCAGATATGGGGGAATGACTACTTCTAATGGAATTAATAGTAAAAAACTATCATTATATCCTCCTACCCAGTTTCATATACAAACAAGTGTAAATGGATATGGGTAGACAAACCAATTCAAACTAGTAAATTAGAAAATTTGGCTTCTTTAGTAATGGTTGTGATTAAATAACAAGGTGACGAATTAGAGACTACCTAGGAAAATAAGTTAATCTTCCCATCCCAAATTCTATCTATATTTGTGTTAAATCTTGTTGATCTTCTGCAATGTTATTCCTCTGTGCAAAACATTGTTGATTTAGTTGTGTGGGTCAATTTCTTGGAGGGCAATGCATTAATAACCAACATTCAGAAGTATGAATTCTGGAGTGGGGAGGCACATGTTAGGGGTCTCTTCCCATCTTGCTACATTCTCCACAAGAGAACATACATATTTGTGTATGATGTGATAAAGATGTCACTAGAAATGGGTTCAAATAGGTTTATTTATGGAGCTCTACAAAGGAATGGTATTAAGTTGGGAAACGACATGGTGGCAAGATTCAAGCACAAATATCACATCGTCTCCTATCTCCTCACACATGAATGCCACCCCATCATCATGGCTGGTGAAAACCCTCAACTCTCCATGATAGCGGTAGTAGATTCTGAAGAGCACTCGGATGAAAATTTAGTAGGGCTTTGCACGATGGAGGAATAATTCTCTCCCAATCATGAACTGCAAATTTTGTTTTTGAGATATATCATTGTTTAAGCCCCTAATTATGGGCAACTGTAAAAATGTCAATTTTTTGATATATGACTTAGACAAACTAGGATCTATTAGTTGAGAATCCTAACTTCACGCTTCTAATTATCTTCCATGGAAATTTCAAATCACTCCCAATTTTTTATAGCAGTTTACTTTTGCAAGTCCCCTGCTTATAACTAAGGTTTTAGGACCACATCATCAAATATGATGCCACATCAACATGCTTTTTGTCTAGGTATCCAAAAAGGCCCAAAAACAAGTGAGACCAATACTTTTGCATTCACACCATGTTTTATTGAGTGTTGATGTGGAATCACATGATTGGTTGATTTTTAGATCAAAGGAATACATTTTGTTTAATTATGGATAGTCATCATCAACACTAACAACTTTAAAGTCACATCTATTGGTCCAATATTGATAAAAATATTGGGCATTATATAAACAACTACTATCACAACTATTGAAACATGCTCATGTACTAGGTCCTCTCCCCTACATCCCAGTATATCCTTGATCATGTTGAGAAATCCCTCACAACTCCTTTATAAGTCTTTTTTATATTAATATATTAATACAATATAGACTTAGATCTTTTACCCTTAAAAGAACAATTTAGACATAAAAATAATTAAAATAACCTTGAAATGAATAACACTCTTCACATAATTATACAAACAAGCATAGCGGATTTTTCTCAAAACAAAAAGGAAGACTTTCTCATAGCATTCTATTGTCCCTTAGCCAATTTAATTCCAAGGAATGAGTTTTTCTTCAAATATGTAACCAAATTTCATAGTTTCCCCATTAATAACTTGATAAATGAAACCCATATTGTCTCCTCTATTAATCTAGGAACTAATTCAATAATGATATTATCTGGTAATAATTTAAATATCAACAGTTGGCTTATAGAACAACAAGAACTCTAATTATTTAATGTTACAGTAAATTGGTCTAGGGATTTTTCCTAGGATTATAAGGACACAAGGGGAATAAATCTAAATATTTTCACTCATCATATTTATACTAAGAATGTTAAATTGGTTCACCAACCATAGTGTAGTCTTAACCCTACACTTCGAGAGATAGTTAAGATAGAGACTGAAAAAATTATAAGTAGGGTTCATATATCAAATCTCTAATAGAAAATGGGTTTTACCCCTTGTGGTTGTACTAAAGAAAGGTGGGAAATAGAGAGTATGCATGGATTATAAGGATCTAAACAAGGAAACTTATAGATACTATTTCCATTTATAATTCATTGACCAAGTCCTTGATAATCTAGTTGGTAAGACCTCATTTTTTGGATGGGTTTAGTGGGTACAATCAAATACAAGTGTCTCCACAAGATCAGGATAAAAAAATTCACCTTCCCATGGGAAACCTTCACATACCAAGTCCTTCCCTTTGGGCTATGAAATTATTTAGCCACCTTTTAGAGAGCAATGTTAGCCATATTTTCTTATAAAAGATTAGAAGCACCAAAACTTAGACTGATGTGTGAAGCTTTATTAGACATGCTGATTATTATCATAGCTTCATTGACAAATTCAACAAAACTAAAACCCCTATATATCTTCCCTACTCTAGAAAGATATTGAATTTTCCTAGACTCCAAAATTTCAAACCTCGTTCAAAATCATCAAATAAAAATTGAAAAATGGTCTAGTACTACATGGACCCAAATATAACTTACCATTTTATATTTATATAAATTCTTTGAATGATGCCACTAGTGTAGTTCTAGGACAAGAAGATAAAAATGGAAGAAAGTATTCTATTTTCTTTATTAGAAAAAAAATAACTCCTACAAAAAGGAATTACACCACTAAAAAAATAAAAATTCTTGTTTTTGTACGACATCCAACAAATTCATCGCCAGCAATTCATCGAAGGAAAATTCACCACCAGCAATTCACCACCATGGAAAATTCACCACCAAGTAAAATTCACCGCCAACAATTCACCAAGTTTTTGAAATATATATTAAAAAATATTGGTGAATTGTTGGTGGTGAATTTTACTTGGTGGCGAATTTTCCATGACAGTGAATTGTTGGCAGTGAATTTTCCTTCAGTGAATTTTCGGCGATGAATTTTCCTAGAGCCTTTTTGTACATGTTATCAACAAATTAGGCTATTATATTACAAGTTACAAGGTGACCATGTATACATACCAATTAGCCATTAAATACTTAATGAACAAACTTGCAATGAGTGGATGAATAATTAGATGATTCTTAATTACCCAAGAATTCAATGTAACCATCATAGATAAACCTAAATTTTTTAATGTAGTAGTTATTTTTTATCCAAAATACATCACAAAAATGAATAAATGAGTTGGTCAAATATGAATTCCTATATGAGTAGCTATTGTCCATATCAATACATACACCCTTGTTCATAAATATAGTAAATTATTTGGCTATGGGAGAATTTCCACCAAATTTTTATACTGAATAAAGGAGGATACTAGTGAGAGAGAGCATGAATTTCAAATTTTTGAATGGTTTGTTGTTTAAGTGTGGACTTGATTTGGTTTTATGTAGTTGTGTAATAATTGATGAAACATATAATATCTTGTGAGCCTAACATGATGATCCTTTAGGAGGACATTATTTTATAAAATAACTTCTCATAAAATCTTAGGAATTATGTATTATTGGCCCTCTATGTGCAAGAATATTAAGGGATATGTCTAGTAGGGTGATGGATGCCAAAGAATGGGAAGACCAACAATTTGTCTAGTGAAATTACCTTCTAGCCTCAAGTAGTCCTAAAATCATTTATAAAATTAGGATTGGATTATATAGGTCCCATTGATCCACCATATTAATTAAAATAATATATACTATGTGTATCAATTATCTTAGAAAATGGGTAGAGGTGTAAGCATTCAAGGTAGCTAGGGAAGAGAAACTTGCAAATTTTGTCTATAAAAAAATATTTATCATATTTGGAGCACCAATATTTATTGTAATAGATCAAGGACCTTAATTCATTGTCAAAAATTATTTTAACCTTCATTTACCATTTCTAGGCGAGCCATAAAAAATTATCACTATACCGTCCTCAAGCAAATTGTTAGGTGGTAGTAACTAATTAAGAATTAGAGAATATTCTTGCTAAAATAATTTCAATAGGTAAAAAATATGAAACTGTGTTAATTCATCTAGGCATATAATACTACTTGGAAATCAACTACATGTTTTACACCATATGAACCGGTCTTTGGAAAGAAACCCATGTCCTCCCTATCAAATTTGAACTCCAAAAATTAAGGACAACCATAGATGTGCATTTAGATCTAAAAATATGATATAGTAAGTTTTAAAATTGAATGAGTTGGATGATCTTAAATCATAGGTTATAAAATATACTTTATTAATGTAATAATAAGGAAACATATGGCATGACTATCATATCAAAGAAAAAAAGTTTCGCAGTAGAGACTAGGCACTATTACTCAACTCTAGATACAAATACCTTGAAGGGAAACTTTGAACATGTTGTCTAGGACCTTATGAAGTGGAAGAAATATTTAATAATGAATTTGTGTGTCTAAATCCAATTGATGATGATACAAGAACACTTTAGGTAAATGGTCACATATTATGTTTGTATCAAAAACTAGAAAGAAAAGAATAATTCATCTAGATAATTACAGCATAGGCCAATATTTTTTGTGTGAAAGGAGTCTTTCCTTCTCCTAAAAAAATGACGTAAGTAATTCTAAATTAATTACTTAAAAATTAAATAAATAAAGTATAAATAAATATTTTGTGTTTCCTCTGAAAGCATCCTTTCAATGGTCCTTCTAAATATTGTTCATGTTTTGTTTGAAAGTATCCTTTCAATGCTACTCTATAAAATTGTTCATGTTTCATCTAAAAGCATCCTTTCAATGATGCTCTGGATAATATTGTTTATGTTTCCTTTAAAATCATCATATTAGTGAAAAAAATCATTCATATTTTCTTTGAGAGCATGATGTTACAAAGCCTTTTATTAGAATTTAGATCCTCGTTTTTAACAACTCTGAAGAAACATGTGTCATCTCTTTGAAATGAAATTTGTATGGTAATTTTGATGTTTCCACCACCTCCATCAACTAAATTTATCATTTTTATAATTATGGTGTAAAGCACAACTAATCACTTTCAATATTGGATATACATAATATTGGTCCCTTTCAATATTGGTTTGATTTATTAGGACTTGAAGCTTGGAATCAATATTAAGGGAGAACCAAGTCTTGCAATAGGGATGAAAGGATAATGGATTATTATATTAAAGTGTGGGATGATTAGATGGGAGATGTGAAAAATAAGGATTATTCAATGAAGGATATGAGATATGAGGATTATTAGATGGAGAATTTAGGATGTGATATATCCAAGGACTATATCACATAGGAATAACTTATTTTCTTCAAGATAGAGGGTTGAATAGTACTATGTTTTATCTTGAATGAAATAATTTTACACTAGTGTTTTATAATCATGTCTAGAATAGGACATTAAATTCAAAAAGGATTTGGTTTGGATATTTTGAGGCTATAGCTCTAAAAGTGGGTAAAATGGAAGGAGAAATATTATTAATAGGACCATCTTCATCTAGATAAGTTAATATGATATATAAATGTTCTTTCTACTCTTCTTTCTTACCTTCCTTTTTTTTTTATATGTAAAATAGGAACTTAGGGGGCCTAACCCCAAATACAATGATTAACTTGACATAGTTGACTTTTACAAAATTTATAAAAATTTGACCCCAAAAAATATTGTCCATCTGTAACTATTCTTCGTCATCTGCCACCACTACCCTGCATCATCTCTCGCCTCCTCGAGCAACCCTTGTTCAAATGTGGCTACTAGGAGGGATATCACCATGTGCTCAACCACCAAGTTGTAGGCCCCCATTATCTCCTTGAGGAGGGCCATATTCCCTGACACCTTAGACAATCTCACTTCCCTATTTTCTTCCATGCTCTAGATCAGAAAAGGAATCCAAGGTTCATTAAGGTGAAGGGTTCACTAGGGCCAAACTCCACTATTGGGTCTTAGTCCCAACCCTACCATGACCATGTCCAAATAAAAATTTATGGCTTCTCTCCACCATGCCTTGACAAGCCATCACATCAAGAACTAAACCACTGTGATATACTCCCTTGCATGCAACAGCCACACCATGAACATGGAGATAATATCAGAGTTGAATCTGATACAGTAAAAAATTGGTGCCTAAAATTCATTTCATCACCCCAAAAGTCTCCTTGTCCATGTCATTGAAGATCCTTTTTAAGTGCACGTTCGATATTACCCCGCGAAATTCCATCTATTGCTCCTTAGCACCCAAGCAGATGGTCATCTCCATGATTATCTAGGTTGATGATAGCCTCTATTGCTCCTTTCAACCATTGGTTACTACCATTCACACCATTACATTTACATTGCACCTACCCTTGGATTAAACATCCTTAGCTCCCTGTATCTCACCTTCGTCTCCCACTCATGTGGGAAAGCCATCATTACACATTGGCATCCCATCAAGATCTCCCATGATGCTGATTGCATTTTTTTATAATTGATCAGTGTCAGCATTTCCCTCTCTATAAATATGTGAAATTTTAAAGTCCCTCACCTCAGATAATTCTTCTAATATATATGAGAGCCATTTATCCAATTTCCAATTTCAGGTTGATATCCTTCGAATTGCATTAATTATTATCATAAAGTCACCTTTGAGGTGAATTATTGAAAAAACCATACATTTACAGAGGCTAATACCCAACCAAACTGCTTGTATTTCTGCTTCGTTGTTTGTTTTGTCCAACATTTTTTCACCCACTCTGCTAACCATACCCCTTTATCGTCCCTTACTATACACCCACCCTTGATGAGTTAGGGTTTCCCTAAGCTACTTCGTCAAAGTTCAATTTAACCTATCCTTCATTTAGAAGAAACCATTTTACATCTGCCCTTGGGTTGCTCTGAAGATCATCCTTACGATTCCCATAAACGGGAGTCTTCTCTTCCATTGTTTTAATCCATTATTTTTGCTAAAAAAATCTATTAAATTTTTTAATATCAAGCAATTAGTGTGTAAACTTAGGTGGGTTTTGATTGAACAATTGATGTTGAGAAAATTCTATTACAAGAATGGAAAGATTGAAGGTGTTGTCATTGATTTCAACTGATCAACTGGTTATCAACCGGTTGTTGTTGGTTGTATATGTCGAGGATATTGAGAAAATTGTAATGAAGATATGTTGCAGGTGTTCAATGGTTGCTCCGGATTTTTCTCCGGATTCGCTCATATGTTTGTGTGGTTCATATATGTTGATCATGGTTGTTAAAAGATGTTATATCCATATTTTTAGCTGATGATTCATTGTACAATGCAAGTTATGTTGACCAGTTGTGAACTATGGTTTTCTGTGTTTCTGGTTGAGGTCTGGGAGAAATTTTGTTGGTCTGGATTTCTCTTTGATGAAGTCTTATGACTTGCGGTTCTA
Source organism: Sequoiadendron giganteum (assembly GCA_007115665.2). Classification (NCBI taxonomy): domain Eukaryota; kingdom Viridiplantae; phylum Streptophyta; class Pinopsida; order Cupressales; family Cupressaceae; genus Sequoiadendron; species Sequoiadendron giganteum. Next base: position 170,925,979 of record CM021108.1, on the reverse strand, counting down.
GAATTGAGTTGCCTTGATTTTATTGAAGATAATTTTGGCATCTGGAAGGTTTGTGCTTAATGGTTCTATGTGTTTTACACTGGTTTGGCCGACCTTATGTTGAACACTACTTTCGAAGTTGATGAAGTGTGTTGGATCTATTTGGATCCCTATAAAGCATGTGTTTGGGTCACCCTCATTCTAATTCCACCCTAGGATGTTTTGGCACCAACTTAATTTGAATTTGAATTCGGATAGCCAACTTTGGATATGTTTCAAAGTTGAAGATAGTATAAATACATGATGAGTTGGTGGTGAAAAATATACAAGAGCGAAGAAGAGAGATAAGTGAAAATAAAAGAGCAGATAGATGTGAAATTGATGCTATCCAATGAGTGTGTGTGATGCGAGTGTGGTAGATTAGTGTGAAGACTAAATGTTGAGTTTCTGGATGTAGTGAGTAGAAGGTGAACTCTATCATTCATGCATGTCTACGAGTGATTGTGGTGGACTTCTTTGTTGAATTGAGATTGTCTTCTCTTTGTAACAAGTCTTATTTGTCTTCTTTGTATCTCTGTGGTAGTGAGCTCTCCGGATTGATAACCCTGTTGGATAGTGAGTCCTTGTTTTGGCAATGAGCCTTGTTTCTTAGGCAGTGAGCCTCTTGTAATAGGTTTTGATATTCTCTATAGTGTGAGTTAATCTTCACTATGGCTTTTCCCTTAGTGGGTTTTCTTTGTAAATCTAGTGTTATTATGTTTATGTGTTGGATTTAAGTTTATGTATTGGCATTTGATGATTAATAATTTAAGAAATGTCAAGAATTAGTTCTGGTGATTGAATTAAAAGATTAAATCTATGAAAACTGATTCACCCCCCTCTCAGTTATCTTGTTCAACAATTGGTATAAGAGTTTGGTTCCTTGGTGAATAGATTAACCACTTGAGGAAGGTCTGAGATGGCTAGAAAAATGATTTATGATTATTCAAGGTTTGATGGAACTAATTATGCTATCTAGAAAGTGGTGACAAAAGAATATCTAGAATATTGTGGATTGATGTGTAGAAAGCTTACAAGAATCCTTACACTCCTCACACTAATGGTCTAAGTATGCCTGATGAGATCAAATCACATGAAGCGAACAATAAGGTGAAGTGCATCTTGAAGAATAGTTTGGTACATTTCAAGTTGATTAAGGTTCAAAATATGAATATTGCTAACGAAGTTCGTGATGCTTTGGAAAGAGTGCATGAAGGTGATGAAAGAGTCAAAGAGGTGAAATTGCATAATTTGGAGACATAGTTTGAGCTTATACATATGTATGAAGATGAGAATGTTAAAGTTTATGTACATAGATTTGATGAGATAGTGGTCAGAATGCGAGGACTTGGCACTACTATAGATGAAACCAAGATTGTAAAGAAGATTCTCATAACTCTCCCTGATGCTTACAATGAGAAAGTGTGTGCTATTAAGCTGACTATAGATTATAAGACCCGTACTAAAGATATTTTGCTGGTATTTTTGACATCTCATGAGATGAGGAAGCCAAATCTAAGGAATGGATGCAAATCAAAGATTGCTTTTAAGGCTACAAAAGTTGAAGATGTAGATGAAGAAAACTTTGATGAAATAGAAGCTAACTTTGTAAGAAGAATGAGGAAAGGCTCTGACAAGTATGAAGGTAAGTTAGTCTTTAAATGCTTTAGTTGTGGAGAAATAGGTCATTATGTTGCAAAGTGTCTGGAAAGAGCTAAAAAGAATAAACAAAGATATGAGAAAGAAAATAAAGGAAATAAGATTAACAAAGCATATTATGTGAATGAGAATGCTAGTATATTTGATGAGGATTCAGAATATGAAGATCTTGATGACAATGAATGTTTGTTCTTGGTGATTAAGAATGAACCTACTCAGATGCTAATTCTGAAAAATAGTTAAAGGAAAGCCCTTCGGAGAAGGACAAAAATTAGGGTATGGTTATCTCTACCCTACATGTTAAACAAGAGAAGAATGATTAGGTAGTTGATAGTGGTTGTTCACATCACATGATTGGTGATAAAAGTAAGTTTTTTAAGCTTGAAAAATATGATGGAGGCTTGGGTATGTTTGAAGATGATATTGGTGCTAAAATATGTGGGATTGGTTCAGTAAGTTTTGATGGAAAGCATCATACTGATGATGTCTACTATGTTAAGGGTTTAAGGCATAATATTTTGAGTGTTGGTCAGATGTGCAGTAAGGGATATGATCTTGTGTTCAAGGATGAGAGATGTGAGATCCGGAAAGGATCTGAAACATTGATTACTACAGGAATGAAATCTGAAAGAAATATCTATCAACTTAAGGGTGTTGATGGATGATGCTTTATGACTCACATTAACAATAGTTGGTTATGGCATTAGAGAATGTGTCATTGATTTTGATAACTTGGCGAGGATTAGTGTTTTTTAGGTTGTGAGAGATTTACCAAGAATTACAAAGCCTGTTAATGTTATGTGTAGGAATTGTCAGTTTTGAAAGTAAGCAAGAAATCTTTACAGATCAAAGGAATAGTCAACTACTGGACTACTGGATTTAATTCATACAGATATCTATTGTCCTAAAAGAGTGAAAAGTCTACTTGGTGAAAGGTACTTTATGTTTTTAATTGATGATTATTCTAAATATACATGAGTTACATTTCTTAGAGAGAAATTAGATGCATTAGATAGATTCAAGACATTAAAAGCTATGGTTGAAAATGAAGTAAACTTGAAGATAAAATTCTTAAGGTCTAATAGAGGTGGAGAATTCACCTCCCATGAGTTTAATATGTTTTGTGAAGTGCATGGAATAAAGAGACAGTTATCTGCCCCAAGAACTCCTCAGCAAAATGGAGTTGCTGAAAGGAAAAACAAAATGGTTCAAAAGGCTGCTAGATCAATGATCACTGAGGCTGGTTTACCAGAAGTTTACTAGAAATAAGCTATTCATACTTCTGTTTATGTATTCAATCGAGTTCAAGCAAGAGTAAATAGTACAAAAACTCCCTATGAGTTATGGCATGGAAGAATTCTTGTTGTTAAGTATTTCAAGGTATTTAGAAGCAAATGTTATATCAGAAGAGATGAAGAAACTTTGGGAAAGTTTGATGCAAGAAGTGATGAAGGCATCTTTTTTGGATATTCTACTAATAGCAAGGCATACAAATGTTTCAATAAAAGTCTGAGAAATATTGTAAAGAGTGCAAATGTCAAGGTTGATGAGACAATGAAGAATTTTGTTGACATTGATGGATATGTATCTGATGAACCTGATTGTGTAAGAATAAAAGAGATTGAAGAACAGGAAAATGATGAGTAAGAAAAACATTGTGAACAAAATGAAAGAGAAGAAGAAGCTTTGGTGGTGTCCCCCAAGACACTTAGATATGTACACAAGAATCATTGAGAAAGTCAGATTATTGGTAACAAGAAAAAAGGTGTATTAACTAGAAGCAAAGTTGTTGCTGAAGTGAATCTGTGTTTACTTTTCGAGATTAAACCAAAGACTGTAAGTGAAGATGAACATTGGATGGAAGCCATGAAAAAAAATTATGCAGATTGAGAAGAATCAAACTTGAGAATTGGTCCCAAGACCGGTAGATAAAAACATCATTAGATCGAAGTGGCTATTCAAAAATAAGTTGAATGAGAATGAAGAAGTTGTTAGAAACAAAGTGAGGCTTGTGTTTAAAGGTTTCTCACAAGTAGAAGGCATATATTTTCAAGAAACTTTTGCTTCGGTAGCAAGAATGGAAGCTATAAGGATGTTCTTAGCATTTGCTGCTCATAAAGATTTTAAGGTCTATCAGATGGATGTCAAGTCAGTATTTTTGAATGGTGAGTTGGAAGAAGAAATCTACATGGAACAATCATAAGGATTTTAGTTGACAGATCAATTGGATATGGTGTGTAGATTGAAGAAAACTTTATATGGATTGAAGCAAGCTCCTAGAGTTTGATATGCGAGGTTGGACATGTATTTGATTCAACAAGGTTTCAACAAAGGTACGACAGATACTAATCTGTATTTTAAGATTGAAAATGACAAAATATTGATTGTAGTTATATATATTGATGACATTATCTTTAAAGGAAATGAAAATATGTGCAAGATGTTTGTAGAAGAGATGCAATTTTTTTTGAAAGGTCTATGTGTGCCTTCCTGCCATGGGGTCATACAAAGTTAGCCATGTTAAATGGTAGGCCAACGCCAATAAGGAGAAGTCGCTACATCAGCAAGAGACCCCCCTCCTTGACAATATTAATAATCTAGCGAGATGCAGGTAGTAGATTTTTGTGCCTTGGAATAGCTCGTAGGTTTTTGATGTTGAGTCCTTCAATAATCTTTTGCATGTTGTGAATTTTTCCAACTTGATGTATCCCATTCGACTTTGCAGCAATCTTTTGCCAGCCACATTAAATTTTGTTTCCATTTGGATTGTCGTTTTAACTAGTGGATATGCACTGAACTCATTGAGTTATGGGTTGCACTTAAAGGCTGTCAGGAAGAGTTGATAAGAGTTATTTCGTCCACGAGCTAGCATCTTAGTGATAAGATTTGGGTCTAGGTCGGTCTGACCTATCAACAGTAGAGGAGTTCCAACTTAATCTTGCCCACTTAGATCTGTCACGCCTTTTACTTGGGCCATGGATATGGCTGTTAATCATGGGAGTAGGTGGATGGATGGCTGGGACAGTCTTTATTGCGATCCTTGATTTTTATTACATAACCTGAACTTAATTACCATCATTCTATCCATTCCATCTCTGCCATCGTGGCATTTCCTTTGGGCTACTAATTTGACAAAATATTTCTTATCAAATGTCTTAAATTATCAAACTACTACTACAATTGTTGGATAACCTTGAGTCAATCTCCGTTGTTGGAGTTCTAATGATGGCGCACCACTTAGCACCCTCGTCTTAGTATGAGAATAAAGTGAACTAAGAAATAGATCTTCATCGAGTCACATAAAAATTTGGGGGCTAACCTGGCATAATGTCAATCATTTCATTAGTATTTATACTAATGCCAACATTAATAGTGTTGGCTCCCTCCTTATCACTGTAATAGATTTTGAGGCTACAATTTAAGGCACCATAAGTGGGGAGAACCAATCAGAAATAATAATAAATCTGCTTGCCACGAGTAACCTCCAGAATAACCAATCAACATATAAGTTGTTTCATGATATATTTATATATTAAGGGATGAAACACAAATTAATGTTTGATCTAGCATAGGGCGTGCCTTTATTATCATAATAATATCAACTACCTATGTTAAAAGGAAACAACAAATGATGATATCCCTATTGCATTAAAAAAGGAAAATAAATAGTCTTCATGAAATAAGATATCATTAGGGCTCTTTATAGTCACCTTTGAAATAATCACACAAATCCTATTTTTTGGATAAGGGTAAGCGCAAGAATCTTAGTATTAATTCATTAGGAAAATATTGATATCCGTATTAATTTTGATAGCAGTAATAGCATAATGTGGAGGTGATGTTTCATACCAGCATTAAAAGATGTAATAGTAAAAAAAATTGATAATAAAGATTGCTTCTTGTATTAAAGAAAAAGAAAATGTGAATATGAATGACTATCAATTGTGCCTCGGTGTGCAATGGGTACGTCGAAGAGGTGTGGAAAGTCAATTGAAAAAAAATGGTTTATTTTTTGCATACATTCGTATAGTACATGAGGTTAATTGGTAGGTCATTTAGAAAATGATTTTGTTTATATATTATTATTACTACTAGACTATTATATAATTAATTTTATTTTATATATTTTTTGATAGATAAGATGAGTTTATATTGATGTTGAAAAAAGTTTATAAAACTTTGTGTGTGTTAAAGGCACCAAATTTGTTCCACCACCCTGCTACAACCAACCTCGACCCTAGACAACCAACATATGTGTCAAAATGACCATATAGGGTCAAGCAAATATTGGCCATATAAAAGCCCACCCCCAAGTACTCCTAACATAAAACATTAGACAAACTATTACCAGAACAAACACATAATACCAAACTAGACACGTATTAACATTTCACTAGAGATTTTGTTGTGCAAATACCCTAAATTCGTAGTGCCAAGTTGCATTTTGTGCCGTCAAAAGATTGTATTTCTTCTTGAGAAATTTGACCCCAGTTGTCGCTAACCTACAATGTTCAATCAACTCCAAACCTTCAATGTCCAAGAGGAAGGGATAATAGTTTACGGTAGCCCCATATTCCTCTACCAGCCCCATGTCGTGTGGGCGGGGACTGTCCAAATCGAGTCTCGTCATAGACAGAGCCTCCTCCAGCCCAACTAGGAGATATTTTTTGAAAAGCCTCTGCATGATGAACTTTGATTCATTCTTGGAAACCGCCACAACTAGAATCCCCGCCAACACCCTAGAAGAGATACTTGAGTCCACTTGGGACCTTCGTTGCCCTCCATGAAATGCTTTCCAAAAATAAATTTGACCGTCAAAATAGTGAGGAAATATGGATGCCTGGTAATGCGTCTCAGCCACAACGTTGACACCGAGCCCTAAAAGGCCATTTCACGCTTACTGCTCCTCAACTGGACAAGAGTTTCCATCCTGCCACAGACCAAGCTATGAGTAGAGACCCTTACTATGAACATCGCCATGGTGAAATGTAGCCAAAGAACCCAATTTAACAATTCACATGCTTTGTGGAAATCAAGACAATGTCAAGTCACCACCTCACCCTGTACCCACATCATATATAAAGGACAATTTTTCATTATGGCAAGAAAAGCCTACGGAAACCAAGAGGAAAACCAGCTCAAACTCTAGCCACGTGCGTGCGAAACGAACACATGAGCAGGCCAAGCTTGATGATTACAAGAAGATTATGTCACATGAACCCGCAATCAATCGATCCAACTCATCCTGCCAGCTAGGAAAGGCAAATCGAAGTGACAACGACCACCACCCGATGCCACTAACTCTTCACATCTTTGTTGCAGAGAGTTACGTACCCAACCACCCACAATTTTATTTTATATTTTTATTATATATAATATTATTATATTTAGTTTTTTAATTTTATGTATTAAATATTATTTTCACCACACTAATCTTGGATCTAATTAATTGATTGTGTCTAGCTATAAACTTCTCTATAATTTTTCCTTCAATTGTTTATGCCTTTCGATTAGATGCCTTCATTATATAGGTGATTGATGGAGACACCAAGAGGCTTGAAAGCTATGAGTAGGATAGATAATAAACCATATAAATAATTTATATATAGTATATTATTATAAATTTCTATGTAATATATAACTTAAATATAAATATAATAAATAATATAATAATATATAATAAATAACGATAATTTTGTACAAGTAATATTATATTTAGGATTGTATATATAATTAATATATATAATAAAATTACTATAATTTTTATAGAGACATTATTTTATAACATATAATATTAATATTATAGTTATTAATATATAATATATTTATTAACAATATTTAAATTTAATATGTAAAAAATATATAGTATTAATAATATTATATAATAGATCATATTATATAAGATGTGAGCCTTACCTGTACAATATATAATATTATATAAGCACATCTCTCTCCCTCTCCTTTTTCTCTTCCTTTCTCTTTCTCTCTTTCTCTCTCTATATGTTTGACTCCTTAAGTGTGCAATGGGTACATTGAAGAGGTCTTAAAGGTGAATTATAATATATACTTAATCAAATGATATGCTACCTTGAGCATAACTCCCCAAGGATACATGCCATCCTTGGATTGTTGACATGAAACAACCAATCAAAAGTTAGTTTCTCTTTTCTCTCTCTTTTCCTTTGTACCTCTTATATTTCTCTCTCTCTCTCTCTCTCTCTCTCTCTATATCTATCTATCTAAATTTGTTTATTTCTCTCATTTTCTATCTTTTGAGTTTCTCTCTCTTTATTAGCTAATAGGCCACACATAGTGTGAGATTTGAGTATGAAACAAGCCTCATGCCTACAAACCACTATTGAGTCATTGGAAAACAAGTTTCAGCGATCATTTGATAGTAAACCAGCTACAGTTTAATGGTAAAATCTTCTAAAATATCAAGTAAAATCTTCCAAAATCTCACTTATTACATAAAAGCTAGATAAATATTGATTTGACAACTAGATGGGAACATTCTATTTCCATTTGCATATTTTTTGTCAATTTGATGACAATTTTCTTTTTTCATTTGCATTGGTTTATGTTTTAAATTTGTGTGAAATATTTCATAATACTTAATTTTGTAAAGAAAAAATTTAGATTTGTCTAAATTTATTTCATTCTATTATTTAGCACTTATTACTAATTGTTTATTCTAGCCACATGTAGTGCATCCATGCACAAACACATACTCTCTAACATATTAACATACATATAGTTTGAATTGACATAATCCTTGAACCTCCTTTAGGTGCAAGTGTTAGTATATATACCTCTCTCTATATAGAATTGTCTCCCCCTCTATCTCTCTTTCTTTTTCCTAATCTCTCCAAAGATCAATTAAACTATCATACTTTTTATATATTAATTTAATTTGATCTATATAAAAATATATTAATTATAATAATTTCATACTTATATTTAATAATTTTTATTATAAATATAATATATAATAATAATATAACCTATATACTATTATATAATAATAAATATAATTAGATTATATATAATTTAATTTGTATTATAAAAAATATATATAATAATAAATAATACAATTATATTATTTATAATTAATTTTTTATTATATAAAATATACATTATATATTAATTATGCTAATATATACTTAACTACGTAGGGTAAAGAATGTCGTAATGTTAAAACATGTGCTCATTGTTAGAATCTTGACCGTAATATCTTTGGTTTGAATCTAAGAGAGTACTACGCAATTCTCGTGTTTAAATATTCCTTCAATAAAGGAAAAGAGATTATATTCCTTTCCCTCTCCCTTAAGAAAAGATCATATTAATTTAAATTGAGAGCATGTATAAAGATAAAGCTTAGGTAATAAAGGAAGAAAGAGTTTCCTTTTGATTATTTTAGGTTATTACTTTACAATAATATATGTAGTGGTACAGGGCAATTATCATTATTATGATTTTAAATTATTTTTTAAATTAAATAGAATATATATGTATATAGAGGTTTTTTTTTTTTTTTAATATAAAATATAAAAAGATAAAAAGATAAATAAATAAATAATAATAATAATAATAATTTATCATATTTTTAGCAAAAAAAAAATGTTGGTATCAATAATCATTTTATTATTGAAATTAAGGGTATGTGTAATAAACTTAGTAGTGAAGATAGTGGTAATATAAAGAATAGTACTAATACAAATATTAAGCAATGTTTTGGTTAATGAGTGAGGGCTATTAGAATTATAGTTCTCACGATAGTCATATATATAAATATATCTAACAATATTAATATCAGGGGTGATATTAGGGTTAACGTTATAAATGGTTCGAGTTTTGACGTTCATAACTAAGGAAATGCCATAAGCATTAGGTTCATAAATAATTATAGCTAGGTAAACTCAATAACATTAATGCATATGATAGTAGTATGTTGCATGCAATTGTCCAACAATGCATGGTAAGCAATTTAATGCCAATGATAGTTTGGAGTTAAGTTACAATGTGTTAATCGAAAATCCGACGATGTTGTAAACCCTACCCTTGTATCAAGTAATTAAACGTATGATAAATATTTTGACCTAATCTATGTTGTAAAGTCATTTAGTGAATTCCTATCTAATCTTGATTATTGAGCCTACCCCAAGTTTATTGAGGGTGCGTGTGATGGGCTTCGTGCACCCATATTTGTTTTCTTTCTTCACCCTGCTCTCGAGTGATGTGTCGATGGTGTTCAATTGCATGAACAATTTCACTCGACGCATATAGTGTGTTACCATGCACATACATGATTAACAATTGTTAGCATTATTAAAAAAATAATTGATGGTTGTAATTTTTCCCTTTGTGCAAAATTGAAGGCATGACAAGATGAAAAACAAATATAATGGAATTAATGAGAAATATTATTTAATTAGTATAGATGTGAGAAGATAAATTGATCAAATATAAATAATAAATTTTAGAAGAAATAATTGGAATTGACAAATTTTCAATTTTAAGTGTCTACACCAACTAGTATCCAATAATTATTTAATAATTATTCATTTTATTTTTCACATATCTTGTTGTCTTGTTTATTAGTTATTTTTTTCTTTCCTTTGAAATTATGTTACTTTGAACATCACTCGGAGGAGCAAAATATAGACACAAAAATAATGACATCTTCGGCATCAATATTTTATCACATTTCGTCAATGTTTTATTATCCATTTATCACTTAGTATATGATCATTTAATTCAATAAACCCTACTATTTAATTAAATTGACCTATCCATTAATATTAATAAATTAAATCCAACTATTATTCATAATTATCCATACTTATTTAATAATTATTCATTTTATTTTTCACTAATTATCCATTAATAATTAATAAATATCATTTTTTTAACTTATAATTCATTTATTTAATAATTAAATCATCAAAATCCATTTCACCTAATTAAATAAATAAAATAATTCAAAGACTAATATTTCCAATATATATGTATTTAACATATAATTATATTCAAATAATAATAATAATAAACAGCAAAATTTTAATCTAATCAAATAGTCAAAGTAAATGTGAAGGGTGAACATTCTGACGTGTGCTACATCAGAAAGACGTGGGAAACAATGAACGAATGAAAGACGTGGGAAACAGTCTATGGGACCGAGAACAGACTGGATGCTTCCCACAGATTAATTTTTTTTTTAATAATTTTTTAGGCCGTGGTTTTGGAATACGAAACCGTAGTCGGATTCCCTGAGTAGAATTTCTTGTTCTGGGAAGGATTTATATATTTGATAAGTGTACCTCAGGGTGCTATAAATAAATTGAAGGAAGCAATTCAATCTCTCAGATTTTCCATCAAATATAATGTCTAGAAAAATGTCGCGGCGAGCAGAGTTGGGCAGCAGCAGCGACAATAGCAGCAATATTAATAAGAGGGGGGAGAGCACAATCGAAGACTGTGGCTTTCACAGAACAACCTGCGGTTACTGCAAATCCAATGCGCGCACCAGTATTGCCCACGGTAAGAGCAGAACCGTCCCTTTTTAGGGTTTCACTTCTTTGATCAAGCTGTCTCTGGTGGGGTTCATTGTGATGTACTAAATGCCATGAAACAAATTATAACTTTGGGTAAATTATGGATCAAACTACTTGAATCACGTGTTAAGTGTTTATGATTGTAGTAATCCTCATATAGAGTTCATTGATGGGATAAATGAGTCAACTCTCGGTTAAGGTTCTAAAAGGTAAAGCTTGAAGGTAGGGCAAATGAGCGCCGTTAAGGATTTTTTTTTTTGATTGCTATATTTATCCCCGCAACATAGCAGAAGCACCTTCCTCACCAGCACCACCATCATCTGAGTCCAAGCTGTCAGAGACCAGAGCAAAAGACTAGTTAGCTTCCAGTGGGTCAGAAATGCCTGCAATTGCCTTTAGAAAATCAATGCCCCATTTTGCCTTATAAATCTTTTGATTATTTATATGCACTAAATAAAATTAAAACATTAATAAAACTTATATATTATTTAATGATTATATATCTAATATATTAATAATTAATAAACAGGCTTTGGCCTTTTCTGTGTACTGGGCCATCATTGGCGATCCCATGATTTAGACCCTTTTCTCTCTATGCGAGCCAGCAAACAATGGTGAGATGATTTGTTCTTGCTTGATGACCTCTGCTTGCCCTAGTAGTCTTGGACGGATGTAAACAATTTATCACATTTAGTTGTTAGTTCAGGGGCTGGCTACCACTGTCTACTTTTTCATGTCTCGCTTTAGCAAAAGACAAACCTCAACTTCAACTCACAACAAACATGCATGGTTTTTTGTCTGTGGTTCTTGCCACCAAGGTTTCAAACCCCATTGGGGTGTAATTGTTGAGTGCTTATGTTGGGGATGAGGTCCTCCGTTTGTGACCTCATGGGTTCATAGTTCTGAATTAAGAGTGTTTACCCCTCTTTAAAAAAAAGAATGCATGGTTTTTGTCTTTTGCATTCAAAATGAGGTAAAATGAGTTTGTTTTAGTGTTTCAAATAGTGTAGATGACCCCCACCCTTTTTGCCTATGTTCACCTGATGGTTGCTTTGTTTAGCAAGGCATTGGATGATTTTGTAGGGGATACATCCTAGGACTTAGACCAAGTTTTTTTTTTTTTTAAGATTGCAAGAATCGGTTGGGTATCCGTCCCCTTATAAACTGCAGTGCACCTGGTAAACTTTTTTCACGTGACCGGTGACGCTGGCACGACATGCCTTCTGGTACCATGAGAATGGTGGGGAGACTAGACCTTGTGACCTCTTGCTTGCAACATGATGCTTTAGCCAATCGAGCTAGGCCCACCGCCCCAACTTGGACCAAGTTTGAATCAGACCTAGATCCAAGATTTTTTCCGAAGTAATTTTAAATATTTAAAATAAAATAAAATAAAAAACAAAAAAGTATTTTTAAATACTTGGAAATTTAGGACCCAATTTTCCAATTTGAAAAGGGTATATCAAGGGCGCCTATTTTGATTTGGGAATCATTTCAAGTTATCTTTTGCATCTAATATTCAAAATTGAGCAGTTTGTTCAATTTAGGGCATCCAAGGACAAAAACCTTCGGTGTGTTTGGAGTTTGAGAGGATGAAAACCCTCTTAAAATCCAAATTTGGGATCAAGGTCAAAAACCCTCTTAAAATCCACATTTGGGATCAAGGACAAAAACCCTTGTATCCAAAAACCCTTGTATCCAATCTTGGGTTTCTATATGTTAATCACAATTGCGCTGAGTTGGGGAGGATTCAGAGGTTGCCACAGTGTCACTAAAGTGTTTTTGCAAGCAAATATCATCATTTCATCACCAAAGCATATTGAAGGTTTATATATTGAGTTGTAGGGTTTTTTGATGGATTTTGGACATCACTTGGAGCGAGATCCGAGTTAAATCGGTTCGCTGATCATCAACAGCCTACATCAAGGTGACTGCAGTTGTTGTAGAAGCTTTATTGCCTGAGCATTGCAATCTTACATCATTCCAGGGTTGTCGCTGCCTAATTTAGTGGTGCACTCCGATTTATATCTTGGTTTTTTTGCTTAAGGAGCAAATTTGAGTGTAGTTACTGGCAATTCAAGACTTGTAGCAGGGTTACATCAGTCGCTGATGATTATGCAGCCATTATTCACCCGCCTGGGAAGGAATCTAGAGTAACTTTCAGACTGGAGGTCATTTCATTGGCAGCCAGTTGTCTCCCAGCAATACACAGGTGGCAAGGTGAACCTGGATAGTGAAATTCGACTCATCTGCAGCATTTACAGCCGCTAATCCCTAATCAGATCTGAGTTGTCAATCCACTTTTAGGGAAAATCATTATCGTTCATACCTATTTGATTATAGGAAGGGGTATGACAGCTGTCTTGACACCAAGGGCAATGCATTTTGCTGCCAGGTTTGATGCACTGTTTGTAATTAATCAAGTGTTGCATGCACAGGGTGTTTCCATAAAATTGAATATTCTATATCAGGATCTTGTGATCATTAGATCTCTATATCAAATGAAGCAACTTGAGAATTAGATGTGGTGCAATCAGTCTCTTTCCAATTGAAATTTTCGGTTTGCCTGATAACAGAGTTCATAACAATAGCTAATGTCATTCTGTCATTTTCTTTCACAACTAAATGCAGTTGTTTGTTGATCATGATACACAAAAAAAATAGAAATCAAAGGAAATATTATAATTGGGATATTACAGTGGTATTAGAACTAGAATCTTCCCAGCCTGAGAATTATCGGGATTGAGATAATTTTTTTGAATTTCCAATTGTAATATTTATTATTTCAATTGAATTTAGATATTGTGTTCAGATTCATATATTAGGTAGGAAATCTTGTGGTAGATCTGTAAAATGTTGAAAGGATGTCATTAGATTAGTTTTCAGATCTGTATATTGAAGTTTGGCCATATTTGCATACTGGAGTGGAGATTATAGACCAAATTATTTGATAGATCTGCTATTCTGTAAGCTACATCGTAGAAAGGTATTGAATATTTAATTTGGTAAAATTGAAGGTAATGGTTTTCCTAAATCTCCGGTTCAGTTGAAAATTATCTAGCCAAGAATTTTACAGATTGAAGGGGCAAGTTGATCATGGCATTCCTTAAGAGAGATCTTGGAATGGATCTTTATGACGAGGGTGGAGAAGAGATTGCAATGGTAATTTACTACAAATCTCGGGTTGCAGAAACTGTTGAAAGGTATGAAAAATATGTGCATCAGTTGGAAAAGTTGAAGGCAACTCTGTCCTTTCCAAAATATGAAGAACTAATCAGAAAGATTTCACATAAGAAATGGAAAAGTGAGGAAGATCCAGTCATAATAGATCATGTGATTGCCTATTATGACATATGCAATGATCTTGTTGAAAATATTCAAGATATGCTAGAGAAAATATCTTTTCCTCTTTTCGCAAAATTGATGGGGGCAATAGAAGAAGATTGTGCTCCATTGTAGGAGACCATGCTATAGTCCACTACTCAAGAGAGGGAGGAATAGTCAAAACGCAAGCAAAATATTGATGAGTTAAGGTGGACCAAGATTTACTTGTCAAACACAAAGATGCCAAATTAGAAACAAATGATCCAATTTACAAACTACCCATCAATCTGCCAGAAGGTGAGTCATTGTAGTAGGTAATTAATTTTCAGAGTTACCATGTTGAGGAGTATGTCTTAGTTGATTCTAATGCTGAAATTTTAAGTCATAAGGATGATTGAGTTGGAGTGAGTCTCTCAAAAGCATCTAACTCTAAAGGGGGTAAGTACTCTAATTATCCTTATCTTTTCAGTTCAAGATTTGGGACTAATAGCAGAAATCTATTTCAATTTTGCCATCATGAAAAACATTTTTATATGGAAAACGTGGAAGGGTGCATAAATTCTTTTGTCCAAAACCTATGTTGCTTGTTCTAGTATAGGATTGGGTATGGGTTGGGCATGGTATGTTTGGGTATGGTTATATATATATGCAAAAAAAATAAAAAAAATACAAAATTGTAAATACATTTGATAGTATGATACTTCATCATTGATCAATGTAGTGATAAAGATAAATGCCCTAATAGCAGAAATCTATTTCAATTTTGCCATCATGAAAAACATTTTTATATGGAAAATGTGGAAGGGTGCATAAATTCTTTTGTCCAAAACCTATGTTGCTTGTTCTAGTATAGGATTGGGTATGGGTTGGGCATGGTATGTTTGGGTATGGTTATATATATATATATATGCAAAAAATTTAAAAAAAATACAAAATTGTAAATACATTTGATAGTATGATACTTCATCATTGATCAATGTAGTGATAAAGATAAATGCCAATTGATAGTTCAAAATTTCAATATTATGTCACATATCATATATGTATAGGGTCACAATTCAAATGAAAATCATTGCAATTACAAAATTGAAATCAATCATCAAAAGGATCTAGATCAAGGTCATCGTTTGGTTAAACATCATTTGAACCACATGTGAATGCATTGCCACTCCCACTAGGTGCATCATGTGTAAGAGTCTCATCATCTTCATCTATGGTGACTCTAGCAAGCTCTACAATAGATGCATCCAAGTTGGCACACTTAGGGGCTATGAACCAATGCTTTGTTGACCCTTCCTTGTAGTGAGCTTATGTGATAGAAAACACAAGTTGGGATGGACATAAACCAAGCCTTTTGCTTTTCTTTGCAACCAACTGGTTACACTTCACTAAGTGGATAAAGGAGTATGTACTCCAATTTCATTCAGACGAAGAAGAACTTGCAGCTTGTTGAAATTGGAGACAAAACCAACACAACTTAAAAATGAAAAATGCAAAATAAATTAAAGAATGGTAAGTACTAAAGTCTACAATACAAATGTTAAATAATAAAAAATAAAAATACTTGTGATAGAATCTTGATTGCAAGAGGTTGGAGGAACAAATAGTCTTGCCCATGGAGGTACAATCATGTATGAGCATCTACATTGTATCGGTCTTGAAGAGCACAAATACTATGATCTCGTCCTGAGATGAACATTCCAAACTCTTTCCTAACATTTTCCACCACTTCTGGATCTGAGAAGTCTTTTGAATGCTCGCTTGTACCCATTATCAACTTCACTATCTCTATATGGTGTTCTCCTTGGCAAAGAAAGTATTTGTGTGCTATAGTATTTGGGAGATAATGCATATGCAAGGAGATGCAATGGCATGTTCATCTTGTTCTAGCGGTGATGAATGTTTCTTTGGAGTCATTATCTTTTTGTGCTATTATGACCTTTACTTTTTCGGTCATGGAGTCAATGCCATCATAGATTTCCCCCAAACATGGCTGATCTATATCAGCAAACCTGATCATACTCATGAGAGGCTAGGTGAAACTCAAGTCATAGTCTACACAAGCCCATTGATCGTCATCTAGGATCAATGACTTGACCTTTTGGGCCCTCTTTGAATTTGATTGCTTCCAAATACTCCATTGGTTGATAATAACCATGGCACCCAATGCCTCTCACACCTTCACAAGTCATCTCAAAACGATCGTGTGTGATGCAGGTTGGGTCTTAGCAATCTAGGATCATGTAAAAAATAAGTTAATAACACATAAAAATATATTATATAAGTAAACATGGCATAAATGAAAATAAAAAGTAAATTAAATAATTAAATTAAGTTTACCTTCAACAATTCCAAATTTGATAACATATGGTGGTTTTTCATGAACATTTGGATCTCTTCACCCTCTTGGTATATAGCTTTCACCCACTCTATTTGAGTGCCAATTGCTTGCATCACCAAGTTAAGGGAGTGTATGGTGCGTGGTGTCCAAAAAATGTGTTCATACCTTTCCTCAACCAAAGCACTTGCAACCCTACAATTTTTCGTATTGTTTGTAATGATTTGGACAACATTTTTAGGACCCACCATCTTTGTGGATTCAATGAGGATTTTATAAATGGATTTTGTATCCTTGATTTGCCCCTCACAATCAACTACCTTCAAAAACATTGTCCCTTTGGGGGACATTGCAATAACATTTATAAAAGGTTGGTTTTTGTAATCTTTCCATCCACAAGAAACAATAGACAATCCTCAAAAATCCCTAATTGGTTTTAGTGATTTCTCTAACGTTTTTTTTTTCTCTTGCCAATAAGGTGGTGCACACCTTTTCATACCCAAGATCTGTGAAACCAAAAGGTGCTCTATTGATTGCCACCACCATTTCACACCAATATGACGATCTCACCAAGTTGAAAGGAAGACCATTGGCATAAATGCAACTTGCAACTTTTTCTCTGCAACATCTCTTGCTTCATTTTGAAATGCCTTATCCAATGGGCCTCTTTTGCAGGAAGGAGTGGGATCTTCTACTTGGATAGAGGGTGTCTCCAAGAAAGGATGTTGATAGGCCATTATTGAAATTGTAGGTGAACTCATTGATGATCTCTTTGCTAAAGGACGAGATCTTAATTTTTCTCTTTCACTCATAGCATCAGCTTCTTCTTGTTCTCTAATGAATGCCATAATTTTTTCTATTGGCAACCCCTTCTTATTTTTCTCTTCACATATTCTAATCCCTTTCCCACTTTGTGCACATAAGTGACCTTTCACTCGACTATATGAGCTCTTAAATTGGACTTCGCACTCACCACAATCCCAAATGAATGCCCCACGTCTTGGAAGTTGTTCAAGCATTGTAACATTATTCCATAAAAGAGACGCTTGTTTGATTTTAAATTTTTTGTTTGCATCAATACCCATTGAACTTGAACTAGTGGCCTTTTCAAATAAATTGCAATTTGATTTTGCTGTTATAAGAAATTATAAAATTTTAAATTAATAAATAAATAAATACAACCCTACAATATATATAATCTAATGAAAGTTCAAAATGAGCACCAAAAAACATTATAACAAATAGTGAATCTTGTTTCTCTTTTCCTAAAAAATAAAAAAATAAAACTTGAAAAATCTTGTCAAAAACTAAAAAAAATTCATAAAAAACTTGAAAAAGTTTGTTAAAAAACTAAAGAATCAGTAAAAATGCTTACATTAGATGATTAGATCTCCTTTGTGTAAGTTATCTTTGCTCCTTTGGCACTTTGTGATCGATCTCCTTCAAAAAAACCAGCTACCCTTCAAAATGCAAAAATGAGGAAAAATTGCTGAGCAATGTGTTTTACGAGAGAAATGAAGTTTGATAGAGGCAAAAGTTGGCTCTAGGGGGCGTTTTAGGGTTTGCAATGCACTTTTTGCATGTTTTTTCAATGACTTTTGGTGTTTTTGAGGCACTCCTTGGACGTTCCTAGACGCTCTAGCATGCATTCTGAGACTCAAACACTCTTGAAGTGGGCACGAGAGCCTAAAACAAGGAACTTGATAAGTTAGTCCAAAACTGCCTATACGTTTTGATTTGGGATTTGGGAGATCATTTATCTTTGATGAGGGATATTCAAAAGCTTGATTTTGGATCCTTATCTCTTGTACTATCAAAAGAGGACTCAACCTATGCTTTCAATGGAAATTTGTTAGCTTAGTGCTCTATATTTACTGATAATGAAAGTTTGGCAATTAGCTTACCAAACAAAGTTCAAGGTTGTCATGAACATGAAGTAATTGGAATACCATCTTTAGCTCGAGCAAGTAAATCAAATGAGAGGAAATTCTATATTCTTACTAGAATAAGACGTTACATCTCCATGTAGAGACAAGGGAAGATAGACAAGCATGGATGGAGATAGTGTGCCACAAAAGAGTCATTGCCTAGTAGATGGATTAATTTGGTGGCCTTGCCAAAAGTCTTAGGAAATAGCAACTCCAATAGAAGTATTGAGAAATTCGTTAATAGAAGAGGGCCATTGTGAGGAGACGATTATGGATTATGGAGGCATTATGAACTTTGAATTTTCAATCTTACAACAATTGTTGAGATCACTTCAGAGAAATAGCATATGCCTGATTGAAAGGTTTAGATAGTTACATGCAGAAAAAAATGATGAATTCGAACAAGAGGATAAGTCTTTCCTAGTTGTTGATAAGGTTTTTTATAATGTCTCAGTGCAAGAGAAGGGATAGTGATTGGAAATACAAATGATGGTGAATTATTCACTCAATTGAACAATAAAGACTGTCACAAGCACTTTGATGTGAAATTTATACTACTTATTGATTTAGAGCATGTTCCTATGAATTTTGATGGGAGTGAACTGGTTAATGTAGGTACATCACCTATTCAGAAACAACAAGAAGGTGTGAAGTCAAGAACAAGTTATATTAGGAAAATGGAAGGCAAGATTTATGTGAGATAGAAACTAATGTTGATACTAAGAGAAATAACATGAATTCCTTTTAGGAGAAAATGCATGAGTATGATGGATGCTCTTCAAGGTTTGGAAATGATAATACAAATGACTAAACAACAAGGTTGGAGGATAAAAAGTGACACTAAGTTCTTTGCAGCCTTGGACGTTGAAGGTGGATAGGACAAGACAATCCACACAAAAGGGTCACATGATGAAAGCGATAAAAATCTTTTGGAATCATGTGCTAAGGAAGATGATGTTTGCTTTACATATTTCCTTGGTACAAATACATTGAGTGGACAATTTTCATTTAAGTTATCAAGATAATCTCCTGAGCTGGATGACTCTCTTCAATGCATCAACTTATTCTTGAAACAATTAAATTGTGATCTATTTCTTAAGAATTTGGAATCAGTTCTTGAAGAAGATGATACAATTGTAACAATTCTTCTTTTTGCAAAATAGTGTCTTGTCTCAAAAGATGTTCAATTTGACCTTAATTTAGTTATGCTTGCTAACTATATAAGGAGAACCAATGAGCTCAAGTCAGTAGCTAGCATCTTAGAGGACGGTATTAAGCAATTTGAGAGATTTTCGATGCAAGAGTTCCACTTGTTGTTGATGGGAGATCTAGGTCTCACAGTATTTGCAGCCAAGGAGGCGAATGGATGCTAGAGGCAAGAATACTTGTTTTGGCTGATGGTGGCCTTTGTTGCATTAAGAATTTTGATAACATGAATACTAGCATTTCTGGTCCAATCCTTAGCAGATCTGATATGATTTTAGTTCTATTGGATATAGGTACAGATACAATACGACATTGATATCGTATCGCGTGTCTCAAAAAATGCATGCTTTTCTAGGTACATTGAATTCATACAAATTTGGTTTCTAAAAAATTGCCTTGAATTCGTATAGTGTGGATGTTTTTTTGAATATTTTGTGTGCAATTTTTCTTTTCTTTGTCGTTGAGTTGCCGTTGAGTTGAGGTTGAACTGCACGGCTGGAAGTGGAACAATAAGCAATGCCAATTTTCCTAGGGTTTTCTTGTGCGTGCATTTTCTAGGCATTTTTTGGTGCGCTTTTCTACCTTGTAGCCACACTTAGTTATGGGTATATGATGGATTTTCTTGTTAGCAAGAAATAAGTCAAAATGTGAAGCAATGTGATATTTAATTTCAATTTTTTTAGGAATGAAGAAACAATATAGTAAACAAGAGTAAAGTTAAGCATTCATCGCGAGACCTAGCCAGGGAATCATACATAGATCCGGATTCGGTTGGAAGGCCTTTGCTTCTGATAGTCGACCTTGAATTTGGAAATGCTTGAATTTTTCAACCATGGGATCGCCCTTAATAACCTTTTAAATCCCCTAAATAATAATAATAAGTTGATGAGCTATATATATTTAAAAAATATGTATTGTAAACCATAATAAATTGTAATACGTATTTAATAATTAAACTTTTAAATTTTTAATATGTAGATTCCATCTAAACTTAAAATATTAGGTTTGGGAATTAATCTTGATTAGGATTTTCATATTTAATTATTTTTATTATAATTTTTATTTTTAATTAAAGTTTAAAAATTAAGAACTAAAAAATTAATTGTGAAAGTGTATTTTTTTAAAAGTTTAAATTACTATTCTTTATATTTAAATTTTAAAGTCTTAATATATTTTAAATTAATAAAAATCTCCTCTAATAACTTAGAAAATTGTGTTATATATATGAATATGTTTTTTTATGAATGCCATATCTTGTTTCCATATTAAAGGGGTCTTGAAAAATGGTTGTATTTGTATCCGATACCAATACCGATACCGATATTGTATTTGTATCTGTATTTTTGAATAGGTTGCTAAGAACTTAGTTCATATCCAACACAATCATTCTTAGATGACTTGTGAAGGTGGTAGAGGCACTTTCTAGCATGGGCATTTGCCAACTTTGGTTTGTATGGAGACAAAGACAATGTAAAAGATGATCGTAGATGTTACTTGGTGGGATTGTTTGGAATATCTTTTTAGTTTCACCAAGCCCATTATTGACATGAATAATTTGTGTTTAGGAGAGCTATACAATGGCATCAGCTCAATTCAGCAAGATCAGTGGTGGAACAAAATGACCACTCCACTACATCTTGCCTCTGCATTGACTCTAAATATTACAACAATGAGATCCTTTTTTTTGCCAAGGGGTTGACCACACAATGCTGTTGAAGTCAATGGAGGGTATAGGTAAGTTCTTACTAGACTCTTCCTTGATATTGATGTGGAGGATATAGTTATGAGTGAGTTTGTTGATTTTGTAGCTTGCATTGGTCAAAGCATTTCCATTCTCTAGGACAAGAATAGGAAGGATGCACACTCTTAGTGGCACCTCAATGGCTATAAATTGCCACATTTGTGGACTCTTGCAATCAAAATTATTGTTAGTTAGTTTCTTAATTTTTATTGTGAACTCTCTAAATTTGAACTTATTTTTTTCATTTTTGAAAATATTGTTTTCAAATTTGAAGTTTGTAAAAAATTTAAAACTCTCAACTCTTAAACTTTGCCACAATAGGTTGCTAATTTTTCTTCATTTGAGCAAAATTGGAGTACCTACTACTTCACCCACTTAATGAAGTACAATTGATTAACATCAAGTAATGTAGAGGAGCTCGTTTATGTACATTCCAACCCATGCTTTATTATGCACAAACATAATGAGTGAGATGCAATGATCTAGGAGGATCTACCAAACAAAGTTCATATGATCCAAGACCATTCTCATGACTAGAGCACTTTAGTGGTCTACAATACTCTAGAGCACCTCCTAGATTTCATGGTAATATAAGGACCATCGATTTGAATCTTGCTAGTGTTGCACATACTTCAGCAATGGTGCTTGGCACTTTGCACAAGGTGAGACACTCTTGTGGTAATCATACCTTCACCAAACCTTTTTTGGTTACTATCACAAGGTTTACTACACTTAAGGCCAAATTGTAAAGGCTAACTCACATTGTTCATCACTGCATTGTTGCAAGTGTCACATTATATGCATCAAACAATAAAGTTGAAGCGGTACTCTAGGTGGCACTCCTAAGGTTTGTGCATGCTTAGTCATCTTCTAGCACATTAGGTAACTACCAAAAAACAATTCAACACCATGCAATTGTTGGGAGATGAGGAGTCATACATGTAAAGCGTCCCACTTCCATAGGAATGATTCGACTTCGTTAGTGGCTCGTAGCCTTCATGACATCGAATTTGTATATACATATCTGTATAGAACGAACAAACAAATAATAATTCATTTATCATTTTTACTTCAATGTCTCTTTATCTCTATTTACAAAGCTTTTGCATAATGCTTATAAGTGTAATTCATCTAGAGAGTTGTCCACCAAGATTCTAATTGGCTTTGGATTGGTGGATTCAAAGTGGTTAACCTTCATCATGCATGACCTATCAAACGCAATTAGAGTATCTAAGCCTCAACATCGAACCTCAAGAACCATCAAACTACCTATTGACTCATTTCAAAAAGAACAAACCAAGAGTGAAATTGAAAAAGTACTCATGGATCAATTGAAATTCTTGTTCAACCAATTTGTAGAAGTTCTTGAATGGGTGGTTCAATTGGCCTCATCAATAGGGAAAGCTTTTGGTTGTTGAGTACCCCCTAGGTTTCAAGTGAACCTAGATGTTCTTGTATTTGAGGGCAAGATTAATACAAATCCTATAGATAATTGGTTAGATTAGTTAGAGTTGTATTTATCCATGAATGATTTTATTGATGAAGAGAAAATCAAGATTGCACTCTTGTAAATATCATCTATCAACAAGTGGTGGCAAGCTCATGCAATTTGGGAGGAAGATTGGATAGGTGGGGAATTTGAACCAACCTAGGATTAATTCTTGGAAGCCTTGAAGGATGAATTCTATTTTTTAAACATGTTTAAGATGGCCGCTACATAAAGTGGTTACAATATAGGCAAGGACATGACTAGTTGGTCCAAGCCTACATTGATGCTTTCCATGACCTCCATGAAAAGGCTCATTTGAGTTAGAGTAGCATTGGGTCCTCAAGTACCACAACAACCTACAATGATTAATTAAGTTCAAGTTGAAGTTCGTTAAAGTCAAGCCAATGGGAGAAGCCTATCACTTTATAGTGACCATTAAGGAGGAATTCAAGCAAAAGGGCAAGTGGGAAATTATGTAGGCTAGAGAAAAGGATGATGATGCCAAGACCTTAGATAGAATCATTGAGATTGATCCCAACATCTTGGTCAACAACACATGATTGATGCAAAGTGGCTATTACAATCACAAATGTGGGTGCAAGGGCAACTATAATATTTTTTGATTGATGGTGTTAGCTTGAAGAAATTGATTTTTGAAATAGTAATCATGAGACAAAATTTACCAACCATGCCCCATTTGCAACCGTACAAACTAGGATAGTTCAATGCTTGCAACACCCAAGGTATATATACATTACTCTCTAGTGTTGCTTTTTATATGCTATTGGGGATGTCTATGATGTGCTAGTGGAGGTCTATAATGTGCTCCTTGGGCATCCATACAACACAAATCCTCGTAGCATAGTTGTATTAGTGGGTAGTAAGAGGATTAGATTCTTGAAGTGAATTCATGCTTAACACATGTCACATCAACTCCAAAGAAGATTGTGCCATAGAAGTTAGAACTATGCATACACAACATTCTATACCTCACCTCCAAATGGTGCATGACTTGTTGTAGTAAAGATAGATTAGATTCTGGAACTCATGTTTACATTGAATTGTTCTATGCTTGTATATATAGATATAATGTCCCATGTTGAGGGAGTACCTGAGTTTTGCCCAAAATTAACAAATCCAATAATACAATTTATTCACTCTATTCTTTCCCTAAATTACACAATAGCAATTGAATTTAGAAAAATAACAATCAAACAAAGTGATAATGTAACATGCACACTATAGCCAACCGTATTAGGAACTTGAGGGAAAAAGCACAATGGGGCTCTGAGAGACTGTCTTCCACAACTAAGTCCAAGAGCACCGAACAACCAACCAAGTCAATCTGACCCCTTGGTCCACAAGCTATCCAACTCAATGGGTGGTCTACTTAATTGAGGGAACCCATACTCCTGCACCTCCCTATTATATTTCCTTGCCAATTCCTAATATGATTGCTTTATGAAAATCAAATGAATAATTACTAATCCTAAGATTCTTGATGAATTAGCAAGTTAATTAAGTAATCAAATATGTTCTTTACTAAATTCACAAACAAATAAATATTGGATTCAAATATGTGGTATACCAACTACTGCAGAAATATAACTTTGCTGTATCTTACTGCCTTATAATTCAAATTATCACTGCTTTATAATTCTAATTTCTTACTGCCTTCTTATCCAGATCAGATTTCAATGCCTTTCACAAATGAAGTGTTCTCCTTTTTATATTTTAATGGAGGAGGGTGAATAGTCACATCTTTTCATTAGCATCCTTGCCTTGATAAGGGATACATCCCTTCATAACCAACAGCTGACTTAACCCCCTTAAATATTAATTATTTTTATTTTTGTTTTGTGATCACTGCATTTAATAAAGATGGTCACCCTTTGCAAAACAGCGCCTCCTTATTACATATCGCCTTGACTATAATTTCAAAGGGGGCTGTGATCTGGTACTTGTGGCCAGGCATGACAGCCACTGTTTATTTTTTTGTCTTTTAGTGCTTTGTCTTATTCAGCAGCTCTATTTCCTTTGACGGCAATTTTAGAAAAGTAGCCCTCCTTTGTCTTGTAGTGGTTTCTCATAATTGGTTCCCCTTTTTAACTGCTTTATTAAGATTTCTAAATAGTTTGATCTCAATTTAATTTTTAATTCGGGGGGTGCATGACAATAGAGTTGTTAAGGTAGGTCAACTTCCACAACAAGCCAAATGGTTCATTGAGCAACAACTAGAAGTCAAGGCTTTGCAGCTGCTTCCTAAAATAAACACAATTGGGACTTTTGCTTCACAAGAGGGCAACTAATCAAGAAGGATCTACCAAATAAGGTTCCTACGGTAATGCCAATACCATTTTCATGGCTTGTGGTACATGTCGTAACACATTAGTGGTTTGCAATACACCAAAGCATCTCCTAGATGCTCACAATAACATGAGGACCATTAGTTTGTCTCCAACAAGTGCCACACATGCTCCAGCAACTACCACACATACTTTAGTAGTGTCATAGGGCACTTTGCATAGGGTCAAACACTCTTGCCATAATCATACCTTCACCAAACCTTCCATAGTTTCTACCATGATTTTAGTAGTGTCTAGACCTCTAGGTCAAATTTGAAAGGCTAAATTACATTGCTTGTCATCGTGTTGTTTTGAGTGTCACATTTCAAACATCAAATATATAATAGACATGGTAGTCTAGGTGGCATTCCTGAGGCTTGCGCTATGCTAGGTCATTCACCAGCACATTAGATAATCATTAGAAAATAGTTAAACACTGCACAACCATAATGAGATGAGGAGTCATACATGGTAATATTTCCACTTCTGTAGGAACGATTCAACTTCCTTAGCGACTCTTATCTATATATACATATCTATAACATACTTTAGACATTAAACAAAGGCAAATCACATATGAGATAGAAGTTATCAATCAAATATATTTCTCAAGAGTATGCCATGTCCAAGAAGAAAAGATAAATAGTAATACGTTTACTATTTCAGTTCTATATCTCTTTATTTCTGTTTAGGTACATTTGTTTAGAAAAATTTAGCATAATACCTATAACTTCATCTAGATCCTCATCTAGAGAGTTGTCCATTGAGATTTTACTTGGGCACTAGATCAAGCAATAAAGTTGTGGGGTGTAGACCTAGAGCAAGTTGACATCATCTAATGTCAGCGCTGATGATGATGATGTTAATCTTGATGAAGACCCATATATTGCTGATTACTGCTTAATTATTTTGATATTGAACAATAGATATCTATCATGACATTTGTGTTTGACAAATTGATATTGAATTAGTATATTGTATTTCATATTCGTAATATTTATGGTAGTTTTGTTTAGCATGTGCATGATATGTTGTATTCTAAAGTTAATTTCTGTTTTCAGGTTGTAAACATGTAGTATTTACAATTTTATATAGTTTTTGTCAACCCCAATTTTTTTTTGCTGTACTGACATAATGTACCAATCCCCATCCCTGGTTCCGATTCAGCAACTCAGGTTATTTAGTAAAATAAAGAATTATTAAAAAAATAAAACCTAAATCAACATTATGAGATCCCGGTAAAAATTTCCATCAAACATCTTATAGATATATTGAACAATTAGATGATATTCCTGTCATTGGGATTGTGATGGGAATATAAGAAAAGAAAGAAGAAAGAGAGATAGTTTGTGTATAAATTGTTTGGTATTACTCTACCATGTAAGTAGCAGACATTATCATCGAAACAACTCAATTACCTTTATTGCCCAATTATATTTTTCATTCAATCTGTGACGACCTCGATTTAGAAAATATGGTTACTCTTCTGCATGGTTCACGTTGGGTACGAATTACCCTATTTAACAATCCTGCATTGACAAACAATATCCAGTCTATGACAATCTACAATCTGTGTGCATGTCTATTGGCAGGAATCCCTAAATATGTGTGTATTAGTAAACAATTTATGTGTGTTTGTATCATTAAACAATTTTAAAATCTAGCTGGAATTCATTCTTCATATTTTTGAATTTAGGATTAGCTATGGGCAATAGAGATTTTAAATTCATACATTCCTTTAAATTGTACTTCAAAGGCAATATATCTTTAACTATTCAAGGTGAAATGGAACAAATTTAGCTAAACTTGATAATCTGCACTGATGAATTGCAATGATTTATTGCATATATTTAGCTATTTTTGGTCTTCGTAAATCTGATTAGAAAATCTAACAGGTTTTTGTACGTTGATGAACATGGGACAGGATTATTGGCGTACAGTATTAGTGTGGATGATTATCAAGGTTTGTCTCACTCCCCTAAGCTGGTCAATCTTATGGCATGCTCACAGATTTTATTTCTCACTCAGTTATCAAGATAGCCCTTGGTACTCATTTTTATCTTGGATGCCATTTGCTAGTCTTATAATGCTCTTCTCTTAACCATAGATTAAATAAGCCTCAGATGAGCAATACCTCATTGAGACTTTAGTCTTTTTCAACTATACTTGCACTCTTAATGTCTCCAATTCGACTTCTATTGTTAGATTAGTTGTAACTTTTAACTAATTAAGCTCAATTTTATTTTGTTTTGCTAGTTTCTCACAGCCATATTCTCTGTAACATGCATTAAACTTGTTTGTCAGAGAGGGGAACATTTAGCTGGAAAACCTGTCAAAAATCTGACTGATATGCACCTAAAATGCAATGCGACTCCATGTCAATGTTAGGCACCAAGTTCTGAACATGTGGCATGCATGTGATTCTATACCCACATTACTGCTATAAAAAAAAATTATTGGGCTTGAAGAGAGGAAAATTTGATTAAAATAACATTTATGGCAAGTATCAAATAATTTTTTATTAGATTAAAGTTGAGGGCACCTTGTGTCTATCCTGGGAGAGGCTGCAGTCATCCTAATCCCTACCTACACCTACATGTGCTTACGCCTTCCAATTTTCCGCTTACGCCACTTTGACTGTGGATCTATTTTGTCCTGTTTGATGGGGTATATAAATTGTTCTGTTTGCCTGTGCCACAGGTAAATGTTATAGTGGACAAATGCAAGATGTTTAAAATTTGTATCACCAATTTGTTGTGCTTTTTGGAGTGTGTGTGTTCAAACATTTTTGAATTGCTCTCACACTACTTGAAGCACTTCATTTTTAGTGTGAAATACAAACAAAAGTTCGTTGAAGATTTGACTTGATAGTGTTAAAACTCCTCTGCCATGCATTTGAAAATTCAGAAATAACAAAAGTCAATATTTAATAACAAGAAATGTTAAAAGTACGAAGTTGATTTTTTTTTCATCTGGCTGAAATAGACTGATTGGAATTGCAAATAGCTTGAACAAAGAGATCCCCTTGGACAAGTTTTTTTTATCTAAATCTTAGCCATAATCTTCTCTAATATACCCAGTATCACTATGTATAGGCCAGTCAAAACCTCCTTATGGGCCCAAAACTCTTGCAAAATTGAAATATTGGGTTCAAATAGCATCCAGCAGAATTTGGTGGCTTATGAAGCCTGCTTTTCCCATCCCAAGTCTATGATGTACCAAATGAGTATTTGCTGTCCGTGTGGCCATGCAAGCCTCTAATGGCCTTCTTGGTCTGGTCCTTGCCCCTAATAGACATAGCCCATCATGGGACCATACGAAGCAGACAAAAGCAGACTAATTATAGGCTTCATGCCTATTATAGTAATAGAACTATCTTAAGCTATAGGTCAAGAAGAATACAAAATTGAAAATATGAAATTTGTAGTATAAGGAAAAGGAAAGAAAAAGTATCTACCTCCAGAATCTTCTTGCCCAGAACCCAATAGTTTGCAGCATTGTGTACATGCTCGACAAGGTCAACCCAGGTGTTGATTTGGAAATGAGAGAGTAAGAGTGATCAAAATGAATGATCATAGATCAAGAATTCTCTCCTTATTCCAATTTGCTATTCTAATACCTGAGTTTGATGTAGACTTATGAAATGGATCCATGTATGACGTAAAGAAACCAAAGGAATTTATTGTGTTATCTGGTTGTGTGAAGTGAAAGCATAAATGACCACTTGTGTATTTTACATCATGAGTGACTGTTTCTTCAGATATAGGTCAAGAAAAAAAACAAAATTAAGAATTGTAAAATTTGTAATTTAAGTAAATGGAGAGAAAAAGGATCTACTCCTAGAATCTCTTTGCTTGGAACCCAATACAGCAGCATCAGGTATCTGCTTTACCTACTTTACATTTTTAACCTGAGTGTTGGTTTGAGAGTTAGAGTGAACAAAGTGAGTGATCTTAGATCAAGAATTATTTCCTTATTCCAATCAGCAAATCTAATACTTGAGCTTGATGTAGACTTATGAAGTGAATCCATGAATGATACAAAGAAACCAAAGGAATTTATTGCATTATCTGGTTGTATGAAAAGGATCACTTAGTTTTTACTATTTTATGACATGAGTGACCATTTTATCAATTTGTTAATTTTTGTTTGTTTCTTTTCTTTTAAATTTTAAACTGATATTTTGCTTCTTTTTCCTCTTTTTGGGCAGATTTGTGAGTCTGCTTGTTGGGATTTGTAAGTCTGGAGAAACTTGCCAGTTTCAGAGACTTGCGAGTCCCCATAGGCATACTTGCAGAGTTTGCAAGTTGCTACTGTTTGGTTTGGAGAGCCATGCTCAACTTGTGACCTGGCAAGTACATGCCAAGATTTACCAAGTCTCATGTCTATGCATACAACTGAATTGAAGAGGGATTTAAACAATAGTGTTGTGGCAGAATATTGATGTTTTTTTAACCTGCAACTTGATAAGTTATGATAGCTAAATCATTTTCTAAATGAATTTTTGAGATTTTCAATATTAAGCTAAGTTACTAGGTATGCCCCTTGAGGTTCTCGGTCTTGTATTGAATGGGTGTGGGTATGGGTCCTACGATGGGAGCAGCCTGGGTACGCCCAAGATCCCGCCGAGGCACCTTGGGTTCGTTGTGGGTCCTTCACAAAGGATCCACAGTGAACCCAAGATGCTGGAAGTACCCAGACCGCTCCTGGGTGAACCCAAGGGGACCCAAGGGCTGCCCAAACCAAAAATTAAATAAAAATCATTTTTTAAAGCACTTTTATAAACAAAAATGTGCGAAATACCTAATTTTTCCATCAAGTGATAAAATTGTGAAAATGGTGTGTGCCATGAAGATTTGTGTGGTTTCAAAGGCCTTAATTCGGGCTTGGTGCTGTCCCTCAACCCCATTGGGGTCTCCATTCCCAACCCCCCACTTGTTCTTGGGATCTCTTGTCACATAAGAAACTTGATTACAATGAGGAGGTTTGGGAATGGAGACCAAAATTGACAACTTAGACAATTATCTTTATGACTATCATAGTATCATTGATCAATGATGAAGTATCATACTATCAAAGATCAAATGTCATTATTATTATAAAATATACTATATATATATCCGTACCCAAACATACCATACCCAAGAAATCTTTTTTCACCGTACTGACATACCAAAACCCTGTACTCCTATCCAACCCTGTACCAAAACCTGCAACTTAGATATTAAGAATAACAGTGAAGTTTATCGTATATTTGAATTGAAGGAAAAAATTGTCAACACGTATGTGTTTCTGAAAAAAGAAATTCATAGAATATAGACTATGAAGTGTTCTTTGAGTTGGAAGCTTTTGAGAGAAAAAGATACTGATGGATAGGTGAAAACTGCTACTTATTTAAATGGGAACTATTTTTTTATATCTTATATTCAATGATATGAGAAAGGGAAGCTAATTGTAGTGAACTTAGTTGTACCCTGTTATCTTGTTATGTGTCATTGTTTAGTAAAAGGCCTTTGTGATCATTTAATTTTTCTAGATCTTCTGGATCGTGGCTGGAGAAGATCTGGTGCGTTTCTTTACAAACCTGAAATGGAAAGGACATGCTGCCCCCCTTACACGATTCGGCTCAAGGTAGATTCATTTGTTCCATCTAAAGAGCAAACACGTGTCGACCGGCGGATGCAAAGGTATTTTCAATGTGTAGTATAAAATTGTAACTTTCCTGAGATAAATCTAATGAGATACTACCAGTTTTGTGTAAGTGATTGTGATCCTTTTCAAACACTTCGATATTAGTGGTTATCCTTCAATTTGTTTTGTTTGTTGCCAAGAATGTAATTTTCTTTTATAACCTCCAGGTTTTTGGATGGATCTTATGATGGACCAAGGACTGTAGGGGACATGCAGAAAGAAGGTGCCATTATTTCTGGAATATTATGTAGCTCAACCATAAATGTCCCTGCAAAAGCAGAAATGCAGGGAACTTCTGTGTCTTCTAAGGTATTATCAGATGCACAAAATTCAAAGACATCTGAAATAGACGAAGAGGCAATATATATTTCAAGGAAGATTGATGATGTAGTCAATGCTTGTGTAGAAAGTGAGGAACTTCCTGCTGGTGTTAAGTTCCCCAAGGCAGCTGTGAAAAAAGTGACAGTCCAGAGGAAGAAGAAACTGAAAGAAACTTTTAGAGACTTAAAATTCTCTAGTAGTATTTCATTTCAAATTGTTGCCATCCTGAATCACATGAAGCTGCCAGAGAAGTTGAAGAGTTCACCTGAAGTTTTGGAGCATGGCCAAGGTCAGGAAGAGAGATCAAGAGAAGTTTCTTCCATAGTGGTAGCAGAGAAATTGGCTTCCAAGCTAGAAACATTTGGAGGGCTTCCTGGTTTCCTTGTACAGGCCTGTAATGGTTATCTCAATTTTATTTCATGCAGTGGAATGCAAGATCCAGGACAAAATTTTCTTGGTAAAACATCTGCAGTAAAGCCATGTGTTGCACTTTCTTCAAGGAAAACCAAAGTTGATGGGAAAAGAGCTGTGTCTTATGATGACAATCAAAGTTCTGAGAGGCTTGAAAGACACAGACTGGAGATTCGCTTGAATAGATCATCATTTGATCCTCAAGAGTTTGCCTTGTACAAGAAGTATCAAATAAAGGTGCATAATGATAAACCACAGGATGTTGAGGAAAGTTCTTACAAAAGATTTCTTGTAGACACTCCTTTAGTTTATGTTCCACCAACCAATGACAACACTGTTCCACCTTGTGGCTTTGGTTCATTTCACCAGCAATACTTGATTGATGGGCAATTGGTTGCTGTTGGTGTGGTTGATATATTACCTAGATGCCTTTCAAGCAAGTACCTGTTTTGGGATCCAGACTTGGCATTTTTATCACTTGGGAAGTATTCAGCTCTAGAAGAAATAAAATGGGTGCAGGAGGCACAAAAGCTATGTCCTTCTCTACAGTATTATTATCTTGGTTACTACATTCATTCTTGTCTGAAAATGAGATACAAAGCAGCATATAATCCCTCAGAACTGTTGTGTCCTGTTCGCTATCAGTAAGTTCTGTTACTTTTACTCGTCCAAATTAAATTAAACTCCTTTTGTTATTATCATCTTTCCAAATTAAGTTCAAGTGTTCTATTTTTTAATGCTTTCAGTTCTTTTCTGTTCACAACTTCATCCCTGCCATTGAAGCTTCTTTAGATAATATAAATTATTAAAGCTTTGAGTAGTTTCAATCTCTTGAAGAAGCTTACTAAACAATGATCAAGATTAATTGAACAGTTAACAAGATTTTCCATTAATAAGAAAGCCCTTTAAAAAGCCTTTGTCCGCATTAAACCACATGTTGACTACTGTTCATCCCATTCAGATAAACAATTCTCGTCCACATGTTGACTACTGTTTATCCCATTCAGATAAACAATTCTCGTCCTTTTGGGCATGTTATTATCCTATCCCAGGCAAATTAGGTTAAGATTGTTAATGACTTAAGTTCTGTTTTGTTAATGCTTTCAGGTCATTCCTTTTAATGCCTTCAACTTCATTATTGACATTAATCCTTCAGACAGCCCAGAAGCTGCTTTGGATAATATGAATGATTAAAGCTTTGAGTAGTTTCAATCTCTTGAAGAAGCTTACCAACCAATGATCAAGGCTAATCAAATGTCCCCCCTAAGAATCCCAGTCTTTCTGGGGTGGGGATATGTTGTGACAGGGACAAAACATTCCCCCATCACCCCAGCACCACCGCCTGCAAGTAGGAATGTCCCCGAGACTTTCCTGCAGTGTCCCATCCCCCAGCCGCAGCTAACAATAGTTGCCTGAACACCCACTATATCAATTTTGTTTTTAGAACAATCTGAAAAAAAACTAAATCATTTTTGGGGTGATTTTCTTCTGCAATTGAGCAGATTTCTTTATCTCTCTTATATTTTATATGGTAGCTGGTTCTGCATTTCTTACAGTATATTATCACTTCACATTCAAAAATTTCATCGTGAGCAATGACATAAACTCTCCTTATGCTAATATGTTGGGTTCACCAATAATATCATACATTCAGCACTTTTTACTCTTCAACAGCTATGCAGAGAAGTATGACAAATTTACAGCAATTATAACAACACAGATCAAACAACTATAAATGCTAACAGCAGCAATACATGATGATTCAATACTTAAAATGGGTGCGACTTTTGATGATATATTTTGAACTTAATATAATTCATAATTAGATTGAACTAAAATATGTTCATCATCTTAATGAACCTTAGTTAACTTGGTGCACAACTATCCTAAGAGCACCTAAGTACCTTGTAAGCTGCTTACACATGATGCCAATGGGTGCTGTTTAGTACTGTATGATATAATTCAATTGCAATTTCTTATTCATTTTTTTATAACTAGTTTTTAAGTACTATGCTATATTTGCACCACCATCTCCCTACTGTCCCCAAAATTTGGTCCATACCGAAAACCTGTTGCTGTGTTCCCCATCCCTCCATTCTGAAACTGTGGAACATAGGGTATACAGCAACATGTTACTTTAAGTGCCATTTATATCAACCGTTTGTTTCTTTTCATGCCCAAAAAACCCATACGCAAAGCTTGCTCCAAATGGCCTTTACTGCTGCTTACCTGTTTAGGACCTTCTGCAGATCTGATTCCACATGTTCTCCAACATGCTTAAGCTTGAAGCAATGCTAGCTAATGATCTAATCCATCTGCTCACATTTCCTTTAATGCTTTTATGGATTCCAAGTGTTTATGCATTAGTGAAATCCTCAAAAAGATTCTTTGGCCATCCGTCTGCCAAAAACATCTGCCAGTGGTCTGATTCCTTGCGATGCCCCAACAAGCTGGATTTCAAGAGAATGTTTGCGGTTTGATCGAGATTCCAATCCAACTGCTTATAAGTCCCTCCGTGGATTAAAAAACCTCGAACCTTTCTTGAATCTTTTGGTGGGTGAAAGAGCATATATCAAACTTGATCCAATGGTGCCAATTCTTTCTCATGAATGGAAGTACTTTAAAACCTTTTCAATATTTAAAATGGCTGAGGGCTGTTGGTCAAGATTGATCTGATAGCTCTCAAGCCACTTTGTGCATATGAGGGATCTGAGGCTTCCCTTAACTTCTAAAACAATGTAATGCAGTTAATGGGAGTTCCTAAGTTTGAGTCGTGGCTGGTCCATGGAATTTCAAAAAAAATTTCACGAGGCTGGGAGAGTACTCACCAGACTTCTAATTTGTCAAGACCTGTGGAGACTGTCAATATTTATTGTGTTCCAACTTCTTTGGCTAGTAATGGCAAGTTTCATTAGGCAACTTGGATAGGGAAGGGAGCTAAATTGACTCATCAAAATTTTGTAAGCTTCGGCAACACCTTTTACCCCCAAATTCATTAGGATTTTTAGTGAATCCTTTTACCATTCTTTGTTATGTGGAAGTGTTGTACCTTGAATCTCTTGGTGAAGAGGGCACATACATTGTGATTTGATTAGATTTAGGCATTTGATAACTTTTATCATACCTATTGCAGGTGGATTCCCTTCCAAGTTGCAAAACCATTGCTTGATAAGAAGCTCTATGTTTGTCTCTCTGACTATCCCAATACAGAAGCCATTTTAAGCCAGGATCATGAGGGAGGACATGATTTCTCTGGACAAGATGATCATGAAATGGAAGATGGATTGGAACTGCATGATGGCGAGCTAATTGAATTCCTGAGCTCAGATAGCAGTGACGATTCAATAGGCATTGAGTATGGCATTGCAAATTCTGATGGTGATTTGGCTGCAGAAGATATCAGTGAGGTTCTGATTCAAATTAATGGCTTCCGGTTCCGATTTCAGGTATCATTTTCACACTTATGTTTCTGGAATCAAAATTTTACTACTGAGATGTTATAAACAGTTTATTTTCCTTTCTCATCTATTAGAAGTGGATTTGCCTTGAACGCTTGTGGCTGATTACTTTCTGTTGTTTAAAAAATCAAATGTGAAGGACTTACAGGCTTTTGGTATTATGGATCGCGGAATCCCTGATTCGTTGGTGGGACATTTGAGGAAATATGTCAAAATAGTTGGTACAGAACTCTCTAGACGGATGGCATATTGCCTAGCCTGAGTACACAAAGTATTGTCTACTGGTAATTGTATGTAATTGTAGGCAATTCTTCTTGTAATTGTATGACATACATTCAATGTGTCTGTCTCTGATGCAGGATAGATTTTCTGAAAAATAAGGCGAAGATCTATTTTCAGAAAGTGCTTTATACAGTTCAATATGCATATAAAAATTGTGCATTCAGTGTCCACTATTGTGTTTAAGACTTGCCAATCTTTTGCGTTTTTTTCTGATTTCTAGTACTGAGCCATATCATCAATCACATGTTATTGGTAATTTGTAGCATTGTAATGACTAATCAGTATTATGTGCAATGCTGAAAGATCAAAGTATAAAGCTGTGGATTCTACTTTCGTCAAGTCAAATTGATCCTGAATGTGTCTTCTGGGCATTGTGGAAATAAGTGAATCAACTGAGAATTCAATTTTCTTAAACCTCTAAATTAGGAGACAAAGATGGCAATAATAATGTTATGAGCTGTCTAGTGAGGCTGCCTTCTATGTGAAAGGAGCAGCATCCAGCACATTGGTTATGCATAAACTTGTACTCTAACACTTAATAACACTTGTCTTCCATATCAAAAACACCTCCACATCTGAGACTCTGGAGACGTTTCTAGATCACAAGGAGCTCAATTGATGCTTTGCAATGCTCGTCTTTCAATAACATTAATTGAAAATTGGAATGTTATGAGCTCTATCTAGAAGTTTTGTAAAAACATCATAAATTACGTTGATTTTTTTTACTCTAATGCTAATCCCTTTGTTTTATAAAGAGCTTAAACAACAAAAATAACACTAGGGGAGAAGACCAAGTAGTTGAGGGTGATCCAATACTTAGAGCGGTAATTATATTGGACATGAAAGCACCATTCCTTTTTGACCTTAAAGCTATCTGTGACTTTAAACTATTAATTGTGGCATTCATTTATCATTAATTAAATGAAAAGTACATCTTGCAATAAGTCTTAAAAATTTAAGAAATCATGTAATGACAAGCAAGAACGTCAAAAGGCATGATTTAACAAAAGTTTTGAAATAATTTATTTTAATATTTATGACATTGAAAGTTATGAATTAATGTTTTTTAATATTTTATGAAAAAAGGCACCATCTTTAATGAGGTGGACTATAAACCTATCAAAATCCAAAGTGGCATTAGAAAGAAAAGAAAAACACTAAGATGAAAACTATCTCATTATTTGCTTGACGTAACCATGGATCCTTGTCATCAATTACATGTGCAATTATCTTCGTTGGATGGGCATGGAACCTCTCCTTGATCTATCTATTATCATAGTTGAATCATAATTTTTTGGCTTTACTTTCTTCAAGTTGTTACCCATTACAACTTAGTTGATATCATTTATCAAATTTAAAGGCGCCAAAAGATAAACATATGTGATGCTAGCCTTTAGAAGACTAATGAACCAAGTCCAACAAATTGTCATACAAGATGTCAACCACCCTTGAGCATGATATTTGGAATTATTGGACCTATTCAATCACTAAATCAATATGACATAATTCTGTTAATGAATGGAAGGAAGACCAATTCTCTTTGTTAGTTGAGTGACAATTGCCTCAAGACCAGTCAAATCCTTCTTTGCTATCTAGATACTATAATGTAATTTTTTTAAAGTATCAGCACGTGGGTCTTTTTTTTCAAATACGTAATGTTGAAGGAAAACAGTTTGTCCTTCTTGCTATCTAGATACTATAATGTAAATTTTTTAAAGTATCAGCACGTGGGTCTTTTTTTTCAAATACATAATGTTGAAGGAAAACAGTTTGTAAGTCACGGGGTTTATATCAATAGTCGTGGGACACCTTGAACTGTCAGAGGATAATATTAATTGATCTTTTGATATCCTCACCCCATACATGAAAATGTCTTTCATTAATTTCTCAACGAAGATTGCATTTACTTTTCAATTATATATTAATGTCCATTTTAATTTCTCTAGGTTCTTTTCATTGTGGATCAAAATGATCAAATATCGTGATACATAAATTTATATTATTATTAAAAATTAACAAATTAGTACCACTAATCAAATTCAAATTATTTTGGTGTTTGTCAAAATGATAACTATTAAGTCTTATTATGGGGTATCCCAAATCTCATTAATATGATTTATATGATTCAAATGGTGTAATCTTTTTTATTAGATAAGTGCTTTTGATTGGAGCTATGAATCGAATGTGGGTTTTGAAAGGAATCTAAAACTTTGAACAAAAAAGAGAAAAAACATGAGATTATAACTTACAAAGAAACAAACTTTGAAACTAGAAAGGTGTCTAAACTAGACAGGCCTCCTAAGAAACAAACAATAGGCTCACAACAAATGAACAGCCAAATCAACACTCATGGAGGTTTAAATCCAAATCTTTCTAATGAACTCTAAAAAGAAGTCAAAGCTTGACTTGTAAGGGGAACCATCTTGCCTTTTTTTTGAAGGTCTAGGATCAACCAAAGGACACAAAGGTGCAACATCTAGTTTTCTCTCATCCTTAATGGGAAACCCTTGTGTATTCCCTACGTATCCTACCACAGTGGTATTTCAATCCTTCCCTTCAATGGTACTCATTAATCTTTGAAACACCTTTAACAATTGAATCCCTTTTCCATAAATAGGAGATGGAATGAGACATCTTGACTAATTATGGTGCTTCTTCTCGATATCATAACATAAATGGGAGAAGTGTCCAACTCTATAGAAATGAAGGCAAACTTGCAAGGACTTATAATGATTTTTTTCTTCCCAAACCCCAAGTTAAGTTTGGAACACAATTTTATGGCATTTGGTAGCACTTTATCAATTTTATAGATTTCAGGACTTTGTCAATTGATAAAATTGACTAAGAGAATTGGCAATTCCATGTACGATCTCTTTGGACTATGGAATCCAAAGAGTGAAAATTTCACTATGACTGCATACACAGATGCAGATTGGGCAGGATGTGTTGATGATCGGAAGAACACAAGTAGCGGTGACAATTTAGTGTTTTGGTTGAGTAAGAAAAAGGGATCAATGTCTCTATCTACAACAAAAGCAAAATACATTGTTGCAAAATTGTGTTGCACTTAGGTACTTTGGATGAAGCGAAATTTGAAGGAAATGAAGATTAATTTTGAAGACCCTATCGCTATTCTTTGTGATAACACCAATGCAATAAATATTTCAAAGAATATGGTGATGCACTCAAGAACAAAACACGTTGCAATCAAGTATCATTTCTTGAGGGA
Organism: Sequoiadendron giganteum; assembly: GCA_007115665.2. Classification (NCBI taxonomy): domain Eukaryota; kingdom Viridiplantae; phylum Streptophyta; class Pinopsida; order Cupressales; family Cupressaceae; genus Sequoiadendron; species Sequoiadendron giganteum. The sequence continues at coordinate 170,886,985 of CM021108.1, read as the reverse complement.
GAAGGTTGCAGAGAAGGAAGTAAGATTGGAATATGTTGATACAAAGGGGCAAGTTGCAAATATACACAAAGCCACTTCCTAAGGAGACATTTGAGTTTCTTCGATAGAATTTGGGAGTTTTCACTCCCTCCTCTTGAATTAAGAGGAAGCATAGGTTAAGGGGGAGTCTGGTCTCCCTACCGCAAGAAGGCTTGGTGATCTTGTGGAGTATTTTCAGAGATAGTGAAGCATGGACTCAAGGGGAGTCTATCTAGGAAACTGGTTTTCGGATGGTAGAAGGAGAAGGATGCAAATGCAGAAGTCAACATCAATGTGAAAAGTGGTGCCTCCTCATAGGGAGAGAAAGTGTTGACCCTTTGCTATTAATGTCAAAGGGGGAGCAATTGAGCTCAAAATGTTGTATTGAAGAGATGTTGATCTTAGAATGCTATATCTTCCATAGGGGGAGAAAGTAAAGAAAATGCTACAGCGAAGAAATCATTCTAAAAGAACCTTTGGTGGTCCAACATTTTATTGTTTGCCATTAATGATAAAGGGGGAGATTATTGAACATAGGTTGTTATTGATGTCAAAGGATGTCAACAATGACAAAGTTTGTAGTTAGAAGTTTGTCAAGGATGAAAGAGATTGTAGGAGTACTTTAAATTATCATTATATTCCCTTTGACTTAAAGTGTTGTATATCGAAAGTTTAGTCTGTTTAGTGTTGGTAATTTTACTATCAAGTTGCAAAATCAAGAAATATATTATCAGTTGTTGTATGCTTGCAATATCTTGCTTGCATCTATTCTCTATGTTTATGGTGGTTTGGAAGTCTATATCAGTATGTTTTTGTTCAAGGATATCTTTTGGGCAGAGAGATTTCTCTGGCAATACAATAATGGTTAGCATTTCTTTCAAAAATGCATTTTTGCTCTACGGTTTGGAAGGAGATTATGACTACACTAGTCTTATCAGATTCTCGAGTTTCCGGAGGATATGTTCAACATGCAAAAATATTGAAGTAACAAAAGATTCTCTGTGTTTGTTTGTCAACCAGTTGAAATTAAAGGCATGTCTAGTAACGGTTAGTTGCATACGAAATTCAAATATTGTGTGTGGTGTTAAGATAGGACCTACTTAAGGTTCTTGTAGTAGTGCACAGTATCATGTTCTTTTAGGGGCAATAAATTTTGTTTTTGGACTGACCTACTACATGTTTCATGTGATCTAAATTTAGGTCCATCCTATGTCATCTTGACTATTTGTGAATCCCTAGACGACATGGAAGAGTGTTAATGTAATGTCATGTATATATTTTAAATGTTTAGATGCATCAACATGTATTTGAGTATGACCACATGAATTATAATTACATCCGTGTGAAGTAGAGTTGGTTGCTAGTGCAAATTGAAGAGAAGGTGGTGAAGATATAAAGGAGAATTGCATTCCAGTGTATGTGCTTGTATCAACAGATCATATTTAGTGAGGAGAGTTATTAGTAACTCTGGCACGAGTTGAGTTAACTTGAAGATCTGCAAGATTTATCATTGTATTCTGGTAGGACTGGTGTTCTACCTGTTGTACTGTTTCAGTTGGGGATTGGTGTCTTCAGTAGGTTGGTGCCTATAAACACAATAGGGAATTGTTGTCTCTGGTAGGTTGGTGCCTACTTTTGTGTGTAAAATTCACTTGTATATTTTTGCATTGTGAGGTTGAATTTGGATAGTAGATCCAAGCAACTTTTTTCACTATGGTTTTTCCCATCCTAGGTTTCCACATACATTTGGTGTTCTCTTGTGCAGATGTGTGTGCTTATGTTGTCTCTTGATCATTAGCTTTTTTCTTTGATTTAATTATTGCTTTTGATATGTTCATTTGAGTTAATATTTTTAAATAGATCTGATCTACTAATTCCCCACCTCTGAGTAGATTGTGTGCCTTTTAGAGTGGGTTATGAAGCCTCCAATAGGTTGGAGCCTATAATTTTTTCAAGTGGAGATTGGAGTCTCTAGTAGGTTGGAGCCTACAAGAAGAAGATTAATCTAGAATATATAAAAATATTTTGCCATGGTTTTCTCTCACAAGGGTTTCCACGTAAATCAACATTCTCATTGTGTTCTTAATTGCTAGATCTTACTTTAATTTTTCATTATGATTGGTTAAGTTTTGAAAAGTAAAAGATTGTTGTAGTCACCCAAAATAATACTTAACTAAATAAAAACTTGTTATTTATTTAATTTAACCCACTTCCCTTATCCTAACAATTAATTAAATAAATATTCATTATTTATTTAATTAATTTCCCCATTATCCTCACATGCCACCACCTTTAAGTAAATAAATATACATTTATTTAATTAAAGAGTAACCTTTTTCCTACTTTCCTATAAATCCCCTAACCTTGCTCAAGTTAATTAATCTTTGATTAATTAACTTTATGCCCTTCCTAACCTCCATTACCATTTTTCTATTATTTAATTTCATCCTAGCCCATTCTCTACCATTTAACTCCATTACTCAACCTACCCCATTAAATTAATTAATTTAACCCTCATTACTAATCTCCATTATCATTATCCTCTAATTTTAAATTCCTACAAATCCCCCCAAACTTGTCACAAAGTGACAAGTGTCATAGACTATCTTCTAGCCTCTTTTCACACATATGTGAGATCTCACCTGCCCTCACTATCTCTTACACACATTTATTGTCTCTTCCCAATGTGTGCTCACACATGTGTGAGCACACCTCCCTATTTCGCCCCTTTCCGTCTTGTCACTTGTCACAAGGCTAATCAATCTTGATTCCTTGATCCAAACCTCATCCTTCTTTCAATCTCAACCCTTCACTAACCATTCAATCTTGGCCCTTGATTTAGCCCCTCTCATTTCTATAAATGAGAGGCTTTCCATCTCATTTTCAACACATCTCATATGATAATGTTATGCTACAAAAATATCCATTGTTCTTATCATCATTTGGAGTAAGAGCAACCACATCAAAATCAATCCAACACATCTACATGCCACTCTTACTTCTTGAGGTTTGCATGTGCATTTGATTAGATTTGGCTTCACATTTTATGCTTATTTCTATTATATCATTTGCATGCATTCAATTGTTAGATACCAATTCACCCCCAGCCGCCCGCCCTCCCCCCCCTCTTACCCCCCACCCCCTTCTTAATATCACCTTATGCCCATCAAAAATGACTTGATGGTATGAATTAAAAATGTGTCTTTGCATAACTTGAAATATAAGTCCAACTATTTAGCTCTATTTGTATATATTGCATATTCATACAGTAATTTCTCTTGAAAGATAGCCATAAATTCTAGTAATCTTATTTCTTCATTCACTCATTCACATCACTTGTTTTCTTACCATATTTTAAAGAGTATGCCACTAACTTATATTTTCTAAAAATTACAAGTTCATTTCTGATTCCATGTGTATTCTCTATATTTACGCATTTTTCAAACATTGTAAACCACCACAACTATCACTTGTTACATTCAATCAAATTTTCTTAAATAATACTGTTCATATAGTATTTCACAAAAAAATGTTTGAAATGAAATCTCTTAAACTAGTCTAATTGGAGCTTCTATCATACACTCCTAAAAATATTGTTAGTATGCAAAGTAATATGCATATATCAAAAATAATTATAGTGAATAGAAAACTCAACATATATCATATAACAAGTAGTGCATGTGTTATTTATTTTAACATGATTTTTTTCTTTCCAAAATACCTCACTAATTTTTCTTTAAGGATAACTCCATAAATTTGGAGAAAAATTATTTTTGATTCATTTCTAGGAAATGAGTAATTATTTATTGCACCTCATATTAATTTACTTAGGTAATTAATATTTATTTTACTTATGTAAATTAAGAAATAAATGAAAAAATGTGTCATCTCCTTGATTGATGGGAGCACATGCCACCTTTAACATGTTCAACTCCTTGACTAATAGTAGTTAGGTGCCACATCTCTCTCATCAATATGAGTTATCTTGATACCACTACTCCTATATGAAGAGTTGATCCTTTATATCACTAAGGCTTTCTAGGACACTTGTCATCTTGACTCATGCATCCCAAAAGCCTATGTATATCTAATCATTACCTTCATTTAATATATATTGTATCATTAATCTAATTTTGTGTGCCTTTCTTTTTTGCTTTGATTTCAAGTTGTTTCCTAACTTGCAAGGTGTGTAATTTCTCAACTCTCATTGCTTAATCGATATCAACATTATTTCTAGAAGATCCTATTGTTCTAACAAAAAATGTAAATGTTTTGGATGTAGCTCATATTTTTAAAAATAAATCTTCTTTTACAATGTATTTTTGATTACGTAATACTCATGCTATTTTTAGAACAAAAAAAAAAGTGGTTTAATGCTTCAAATATGACTATCTTTTCATTGGATTCTACCATAAAATACTCGTAGTCCATTGCTATTTGATTTCTTGATTCCTTCACACCTCTCAATGGCTTTCATTAGTATTTTTCAATTTATTTTTAGTGTTCTAGTTGTTTTCCTTATTAAAAAACATTTCTTTATTTGATTACTTATTATACTTGATATAATTAAATGGTGTGTTGTATTACTATCTTTGGTGCAACAAGTCAAAGTTCAAACCCACTATTTGATATGCATTGATTATGGTTTTTACAATATATTTTTCATTATCAATATTTGATATTCTTAGACCAAGTTTCCTAATTTGGGGGACGTAAACTTAAGATTTCTAATCAAATTTCAATAAAACTTGACATCTTCCTATTTTATTTAAGTTTTCAAAAAAATATTGTCCATATTGTATTTGTACTTATTCTACAAGTACATTTGGGAATATTATCATTCATTGTTTTTAGAATTTTTTCAGCACTTTCAATTAAAAAATTGTTTTTTATATAAAATTATAAGCGATGTGCTCAATGGTAAACTTGATTCATTAGATAAATTTTGTTCAATACACATAATTTTTTTATCTTTATAATTTGATAAATTTGTATGTTTTCGATAGGTTGATCAATCAATACATGTACATTTATATTTAAAATGAATTATCATTGATTGTTTCATTATTTTTCATAATACAATAATAAAAAATATGAAAAATACAATGAGTTTAAATTCTTTATTAATTTTCTAACCATGTAGTTTTGTTTCAAAATATGAACACATTAAGGTTTCCATCTTTTAATTACTTTAGCTAGTGTCTTCATTTTTTGCCAAAAACCTATGTATAGTCTTTTTGGTGTCATTTTTGTCTACTCATCCAAATTTTAATTAAATTAAATATTATTACATTGTATAATCCATTTTATACACATTGAAAAAAAAAATGAGTTTTGTCAAAATTAAGAGGAGAGCATGCTCAATTTTTTATTTTTGAAGAGCTACTGAATTAAAAAATTAGTGTGTATATATATATTCATTAAAAAATCAAGCATCAATTACATGATATTAACTAACTTTCCATTGAAAATTGGATATAATATTTTAGAAATAGTTAAATTCAAGATGCAATTAACACAACTAAAGAACTTGTTGACCAATTGGGGGATGTTTATCTTGATAGATAAGTATAAATTTATAATTTCCTTGCAACATAGAGAAAGACAACAACCAAATTTTAAATTCTAAGAAAATATGTTCATTTATCATCTCAAGGATGAGACACAATTTTGATAGATAAGGATCAAATTATTATTTCCTAGAAACACAAAGAAAGACCACCACCAAATTTTAAATTTTTGAGAAAATGTGTTCATCAAATTATCTTGAGGTGAAACAGTTCAAGTCTAAGGATAATTTTGGCAAGTTTATTCATCAAGGTTCAAATATTAGAAGTTAGCATTGTGGAGCCACACGTATAACATTGATAGAGAACTATTGTAAAATACTGTTGAAATTTCATGCCACCTTATATGACTCATCAGTAAAAATCAATCTGAGAGATCTTATATGCGCCAATATGCATGAACTAAGCCTTAGAAACCCAAAACTGGTTGTGTTAAAGTTTTGGACTTTCAGGCTTTCAATTGTTTGTCTTCTTGCATACTTTCTCTATCACTCTCAAGTTCCTATCTCTTTTCCCTTATAATTCCATCACTTTCCCATGTTTCAGGTTTCAGTCATTGGCCTTAACCTTTAACCTTTATTGCTTTCCTTTCTAAGCCATAAGTCTTATTTTCAATCTTTGATCCCCAATGTCTTATTTTCAACTTTTGGCGATTGGGTCATCCCTTTATCTTTTGTCTTGTTTTTATGATGAAACATAAGTGTTCTTTCTGATCCCCGATCCCCGATGTCTTACCTTTAGTTTTTGACGATCAAGTTTTTTTCTTCTATATTTTGTCTTATATTTATGATAAGGTTTAAGTCTTTCATCTGATCCTCAATTGGAGATTTTAATGGTTTCGAAAATCTTGTCGAAATCTAAAAGTAGTTTCAAAACCTCATAATGAAACACAAATGATCAGAGTCTTGTCAGAACTTTGAAAGGTTTTGAGAAAAATTTCGGACTCCAACGTGGTTATGGAAACCTTTTCGGGCCCCAACAAAGGTTTTGAAATCGGGCTTATGGACCAATGCATGAAAAATAAACACTTTTTATTTTTTTGAAACACAATTTTTTGTCAAAACTTTGAAAGGTTGTGATAACTCTGTTGGATTCCAACAAATATTTTGAAACCACTTTTGAGCTTTGAAAAAAGTTTTGAAACCACTTTCGAGCTCCGATAGAAGTTTCAAAACTACTTTTAGACCTTGACAAGGTTTTCGAAACCAACGATATCTTCAGTTTTTGACGATCGGGTCTTTCTTCTATATTTTATCTTATTCTTATGATAATACATAAGCCTTCATTCCAATTCACGATCCTTGATGTCATATCTTCCGCCTTCAGTGATCAAGTCTCCCTCTTATCTTTCATCTTATTTTCTGATAAGACTTAAGTCTCCTCCCCGATTCCTAACCCTCGACATGTTCCTTTCCTCTATACTCTTTCATATTTTCGCCAACCTTTTGGCTTTCACTTTCTTCATTCCCTTCTTCCATCATGTGGTGGACCTAATGTCTGAAGCTTGACAAAATTTGTCTTTCATAGATCGTGGTTTCGGTGTTCTTCATGCGATCTTCTTCATCAACACCCGACATCCAACAAAGGTATATTTTTGAGGTTGTGCACCATTTAATTTTAATCCAATGGTTGTTTCAGGCCCAAAGCTTTGACGATGTTCTAGGAAGGCATGATTTCAATCCGTAAATGCCATTAATTTCTAGCAACTCTCCTCGTATGTCCAATCTTAGTTTCTAAGGCTACGAAGAGGGAATTTAATGCTTTGAGTACAAACTTGGGAAAGGATTACAGTGACCATGCTTCATTTATATCTTGTAGGATCCTTTATGTTAGAAGGCAATCCCTTGCCATGTTATGCTATAGATTTTGTGGGTGATCTCCATCCTTTGGCACACATACCCAAAAATCATTAATGTGAAAGCATGGTGGAGGCTAGAAGAGTGTTGGACACTCTTTCTAGACATAGTTTTTTCGTCTTTCTCTTGTATAAAAGGAACTTTCATGCTCATTGTAAAGGGTTCTTCCTAGGGGTTCTCTGGAAGACACTACAATTCTATGCACTCTACGACTATAAATACACTTATGCCTTTGTATTAATGAAAGTAGTCATTTTAACCTCTTATCTCCTTTGATATGTTTTGTATATCTCTCTTACCTTCATGTTTGAGTGTGTTTTTATCATTTTTTATGCTTGTATGTTGTCTTAACTATGTTTGTAGATGCTAGTTGTGAACGTTTATTGTCCTTCTAGTATCTTGTTAGACCCTAACCTCCATACGTGCCCCTAGAAGCTAATAAAGTAGAGAATTGTGTGTCCTAGTTGTTTTCATTGGTGCACTATGCTATTTTGAGTGGGAAGAAACAATCTATTTTAGGTGTATCACCTCCCCTTCCTTGCAACATTCCTTCTCTCCCTTTTCCCCTATGAGTTGATAGGTTAGAATTAGTGACATGATTTCATATGCTGGGTTAGACTAGTATTGTTGCACTTGGTTTAGAGAGGAAGTTGGCCTTTGTCGGAGATTTGACCTCATTTTGTAAGGTCTCACACCTTGAGATCATTTCCATTGTGTCATTGGAATGTTGAGCCTTATGTTCAACAAGGTGCAATTGCATGTGACAACAATACTTTGACAAGGTTTCTATGGTACCATTAGAGTTGATGCAACATGAGGAGATAACCTATGAATAATGGGTGCACCTAATTGACATGTGCCTTTTAATTATAAATGTATTGACATAATGCATGTTTTGGATGTAAGCAAGATAGGATAGAAGAGGGCATAAATTATAGGAGAAAGTAAGTAAAGATAAGTTGATGTAAGAGAGGTGTTAAAGAGAAAGTGCATAAGAGATTGCAACAAAGGTAGTATTGATTGATATATAATAAAGTGAAGCAAGTAGAGTAGGAAATTATTATGTATTGAGCTACTATGTGAATACAAGTACACCCTTCAATTTTTTATTTATCACTAACATAATGATCTATCTAATCACTTTAACACATTATCTCTAAACAAGGTTCAAATGTACCAACATAGAATTTTAGTAACCTTCATTATTTTTATGTCAATGTGATTTATTTGTCTCTTATTTCATGGGATACGTTAGGGATGCATTGCCAATAAGAAAATATGACAAATATGTGAAAGTTCATTCTTAGAGAGCTATCAAACCCTTTACTTCAATACCTTTAAACAAGGATCATTTATTACTATTCAAGATGCACCCAAGCTTATCTCTTGAAGCATAAAACTAACTTTGAACACTTTTTTTGATTTCAAATTCCCTATTGGAAAATATGGAAAGTACATCAATTTTTTGAGAAAAAATGGAGATTATTTGAACTCACTTTATAGATATTTTCACATTTTCAACATACAGTTTCTTATAGTTGAAAAAAAAATCATGTTATGGAAAGGGAGAATCACACACCTGAAGAAATGGCTAATTTTTTGGTCTATTCTATAGATCTTGCTCCAAAATTTTGGGTTGAAGCCATTGGCACAAATTAAATTCAAAACTGTATGAAGCTCTCAAAGGAATAATGCCTAAGGAATGTTGGATTGGATGAAATCCATCAATTGAACATTTATGTATATTTGGATGTTATGCATGATCACACATTCTTACAAGTATTTTTAAGGCTAAGTAGCAACAAGTAATACTTGATTTTTTGGTGTTCATTCAAAAGATGTTGATCTCCATGAGAATATCTATATGTAGCAACCTCAAGGATTTGATAAAAACCATTCTCTTGTTTATTGTCCTAAAAGATCCCTTTTTGTTTTTAAGAAATATCTTTTATTGGTATGAGAAGATGAACCTATTCTTCCCATTTTATCATTCTCTCTTTGTCATTTTGATCCTACTATCTACATTCAACAACATGAGATTATTATTGTTGTTGTTGTTTCGTATGTGGATAGTCTCATCCTCATTGAAAGCTCGTCTTCCCTTCTTAGTATATGGATTCTTCTCTCCATAATTAGTCTGAGATGTAGGAATTAACTTCTCTATTTTCTTGGTTTGGATATTCATATTCTCCCTCTAGGATTTGTCTTTTACATCCCAAGTATACCGTGAACCTCTTGAATAGATTTTAAATGATGTAATTATAAATCTATACCTATGTTGTGTATTTCTAGATTCAATCTCATAGACAAGTTTTCTACTCTATTGATTAATGTTCTATGTAGTCTTTGGCTACAAATATGGATTCCTAAGCTCTACAATATTTTATCTTTTTTTTTTGTGAGACTATTGTTTTCTATTTACTTTTGCTAAGTGGCATGCTTTGATATTTTTATTTCATTTGGATTCCTTTCTCTTAATGTGTATTTTTTCACATGCTACTCCTATCAAGGAATGCATGTAGCTCTCCATGGAATTTTTGATAGCACACCCTATGCCTACATGATGTCACCCCATGAAAGGTTGAGGATGCCCCATGAATGCTTCAAGTGACGCTACAAACATCAAATGATCAATAGAAGTCTCATACACAAATTTCTTTACTCACACTAAATTTAAACTTTGAATAATTATTAATTTATACCCATAAATTTAGTGAGAAATGTGATAACCACAAACAACCCTAAACTCTTTCACTTATGCAAATTATTTGGTAGTTGAATTGAATCCCCATTATGATAGAACAAAAAAACATAAATGGAGCTTTTATAGATTTGAGCAAACCATATACCCGTCATCTTTCCCACATAACACTTATCCTTCGGTGTATCTCTCTTCATTCCTTCTCTACCATGTATTTGTTTTATCTCTTTGTAGCTAAATTATTTTAAAACTTTTCAAGTTTGATTTTAGCCTACAATTTCAATTTAAGGTACTATAACATCCTTTGAGAATTATCTATAAAATTATGTATTTCTTTCATGTCCCTATTTTGATTATAATTTGGGTTGGTCATATTTATATTGTATTTTTGACACTTTTGGTTTTCCCTTTATTTATATGTACATTTTTAGTTAGTTTTGGATCTAATTAATTTATTATTTCATATTTTATTTTTGGTCTTGAATGATCTCACTATAATATCCCACCAAACGGTCCTTTGAATCTCTATTTCTTGAATACTATTACTCCAACTAAATCTCCAAGTCATGACAACTTTATGCAAGAGTTCTAATCTTCATACATATGATACTAATTTTTAGGAATCCATCCATGAAGAGGAACTCAATTGGCTTTAAATTGTCATTGGTTAGAAGAATCCTAATTCTCTGATCCCATTATCAGATAAAGAAAAACTATAATTGAGATTTGCAAGTGGCTAGTTGATAATTGATGCATGAGCTTCTAGGGGTACTAGCAATCTTGCATCACCAAAAATATTGTTATTTCAATTTTTTTTATTTTCAATAAAGGGTTTTGAGGGTTAGGAGGATAAATAATTTAGTTTGCAACTATGTAATTTCCCTTGGGGTGAAATTGTAATTGTAATTTTGGTGGGAAATATGCATTTATGAATATTTTCTAAGGAAAATTTGGGAAAATACCCCTCTTGGGCATCCTATTCTTGGTGGGGACCACTTGGGGTGCATGTTCTTGCATGTTCAAGTGCATGTTATGCATACATTTTCATGTTTGTGCCACAAGCTTTGCATGTTATTGCATGTTTGTATTTGGAGCCGTCAGGGCCACCAAAGATCGATGAAGATGCTAGAATCGACCAAATTTGATTGGCCATGGTTAAGGTGCTCATGTGAAGGCCATGTGAGCATTGAGTAATTTTATTATTTTATGATTATTTCTCCAATTGGGGCATGGGTTTTCCAAGGAAGTGTTTTTCTTGTGGTTTTGGAAAACCATAGTTGTTTTTCTCATTCAAAAATTTATATATTCAGGCCTTGTTATTTGGGAAGATGGCTTTGGGATTTTTTGTAGGTGAGATGGGGAGATGTTGCTAGATTGAAAAGAGGATTTGAAGACTCCATTGTTGTAGATTTATATTTGCATATAAGCCCATGTTTTTGGGAGCTAGTGAGCTCCACATTTTGAGAAACAATGAGCTACTGAAGTTCGTGTGAAGAGAGCTTGAGAGCTTTAGCTGAAAGAAGGTTGAAAGAGACCAAGAAAACATTTTTGTTGCATGTTTGGAGGTGTTGTACAACAACAAGAAGATTGATGATTTCATGGTTTGTTTGTAGCAGTGTTTTGTAATGAGGAATGCAAGTTGAAGGAGCTAGAATTGAGTGAAAGAAGAGAGATTGAGTGAAACCATTTTGTATTTGATTTTTGCTGTCATATTCCAATCTCATATTAGATTTGTAATGTTTTTCATCAACCCATATGGTTGAGAAACAATGAAATTTCAAAAATGATTTCTTGTAATGTAATTGAAGGATATTTTAAATGAACAAAGAAGAATACTTCTTGCATATTTTTGTGTTGTTTCAATCCATTTCTAAGTTAAATTTTCAAATTGTTGTGAGTGTGTGAATGAGGGTTAGTTTCTTACTTCATCAGTGGTATCAGAGCATGGTGAGTCTCCTACATCAGTGGTATCAGATCAAGGGTTCCTGAGTGTGCATGTAGAAGAATCGATGTGAGACAGTTTGCACCAGGGCCTATGGTGATGTGTGTGTGCGTGTGATTTGCATGTAGACAAATCATTGGACATGAGGAAGTCTATACTAGGAGGATGGGATGGGTCATGACGAGGCCCATATAATTTTTATTCTAGGAACAATATTGGGAAGAAGTGGAAAATAGGAAGTACCATGAAGAATTTGAAAAGCTTCAGGTTGAAGTAAATGCATTGGAAAGGAAGATTAAAGAGGTTCAAGTGAGAGTATGGGATGAGAGACATCGGAAGAAGAATTCTCATGAAAGAGGACAACAAAGAGAAGAATATAAAGAAAAAGTATTGCAATCCTTTGGTAGGGGTTGAATGCAAGGAAGAACATGTGGGGGTGGTCCACACAAATGAAGAAGGTAATGAAGCACAAGTTGCAGAGACAACATGTGAATGGAGTGCATTATGTGAAGCGGACGAAGAAGATTTGCAATCAAAAATTGTGAACAACAATAGTCCAAAATTTGATGAACAAGTTGGTGAAGACGAAGATGATTTCTTATTGAAAGAAGAGATGGAAAGAATCAACAAGTTTTTGGAAGGACAAATGATGGACAAACACAAAGAGGAGTTTACAAAACTTGTTGTTGGAGGTGAGCAGATGGATGTTGCAGTGAATAATGAGGAAAAAGATGTTAGGACAATGAATAAGAATGAGGTAAATTTTAATTTTGAATTTAGTT